>LR738711.1:913416956-913452148 GCA_902687465.1 Secale cereale
GGGGGGGCGCCTGGGCCCCCCGAGGCTCCTCCGATGCCCCCCTTTGGCATATATTTAAAGCGTCTCCCGAAACCCTCGAGACGGGAACTCTTTTTCGCGATCTCATCTCTGTTCCGCCGCCGCCGCCGCTTCCAAGATCGGGAGCACCAGGAGAACTCTTCCCGGCACCCTGCCGGAGGGGAGGATCACCACCGGGAGCTTCTCCACCACCATGGACGCCTCCCGGATGAGTTGTGAGTTGTCTCCCTTGGACCATGGGTCCATGACCAGTAGCTATGTGATGTTCTCCTCCCGTTCTTGTGCTTCACTAATTAGTCCTCGTGAGCTGCCCTACATGATCGAGGCACATATGTAATCCTTATGCTGTTGCTATGATGAGTTTGCTGGGATCCGATGGATTATGAGATTATGTTCAGATTGTGTTTGAGTAATATATTTGATTCACCTCTTTTATATTTATGTTCGTAAGTAATTCTTGCATGTTCTCCGTTGTTATTTATTGCTTTGGCCAAGTAGTAGGTAGTGACTCCAAGAGGGAACGTTATGCTTGATTGTGGGTTCATGCCCCTCGATGACTAGTTTGAGTGACAGAAACATGAGTCTAGGGGATGTGCTGTTGCCACAAGGGGGAAAACAACGGTGCTTGTGCCCGCGGGTGCAAGGATTGTTTACTTTACGCAAAGTTCTTTTAATGCAGTTGTCTGTTGCTTTGAGTTTACATTATGGGTGGGGCTCGCAACTTAATACCAGCGAGATGTTCTGGATAGATATCTCGAGGTGGATGATTAGTAGTAGATATTGATGGATTTCGGTCTACTTACTTTGGCGTACCGCCCATGCTTTGAACCTCTACCTTTCTTGCAATGTAGTCAGCATTGGTTTGCGCACATGGTCCTGTCAATTGCCCAGCTGTAATTCGTTTACCTCACATAGTTGTTTTATCGTCTTTTGGGAGAGAGACATCACTAGTGAACATCATGAGACTCCGGTCCATATTACCATCATTGATCACATGCGCTATTTACTTTTCCGCTATTTACTTACTATTGCAATATCTATCACTATTATCACTTGCGTTTGATCCTTTGTAAACTACAAGGCCGGAGGGATTGACAACCTCTCTGTACTCGTTGGGAGCAAAGTTATTTGTATCTGTGTGTAGGTCCACGTTGATTGCTAATATCTGGCGCCGTTAGCAGTTGACACCTTCTTGTTGAAACTGGGATTCTCTGGGAAATCGATCCTTGGTATTGCCAAGGGAAATGTTCTGCTACACTGCATCTCTAACCTTCCACTTGGGGTAACCAACGAGGGGCGAGAAGCCTAGCAGCTGCGAGATGCCATTTGCAAGTGCGAGGCATTGGAGCAGAAGACTTCGGAACAAGCATCCAAACTCAACACGGCAGTCAATGGTGCCAAGGAGGTGTAGAGTGAGTCGCGTAGTGCTAACGAGGAGATAAAACAAGCGCGGAAAATAGCAGCTGGTAAGACTTTTCTCTTGCAGAGTATCTTCGGGGTCGGAGGTATCTTGCGCTGACGCGATTATGGAGTTCTCAGGTGCGTTTGCGGATCTCCCGAGGAGCGTTGCCGACGCCGCCCAATACTTCCGAGCCCAGGAGGGGAACATCATGGAGAAGCTGTTCTGGTCGCAGTTTCTTACGCCAAATCATCCGGTGCCCCTTAATGACCAGATGAAGCAGCTGGTCGAGCTGCATAATATGGCGGGTGCACCCATGAAGGACTTGATAGTCCGGCTATGGCCCGTTGATCCAATCCCAAGTAGCTACTTTAGATTGGTGAAGAAGCTCATCGACATGAGTCCGCGAGTCGACGCTATTAAGCGTTCGGCCTGCATAGAGGGTGCACAAATGGCCTTCGCCCGCGTCAAGGTGCACTGGGCAAAGATGAAGGCCACGGAGATAGCAACTGCTGGCCCGCCCGAGGGCAAGGATCACTGGAAGCCAGAAAAGTACTTTGGTGACGTCCTAAAAGGACCCCACCTTGTAGAGGGCGAGTGCTCAAAGGATATAATCTTTGAATTATTGTATTCGCATTGTAAGGACTAGGCCTGTGTGCCGATATATATAATTTGTGCGATTCCGTATTATAAGCGACTTTTTCCTCCCGTGCGGCTGTTTATTTAAATTTGAAAGTTTCCAGTCGTCGGCTTCAGTACCCATGTAAATATTACAGGGGTGTTCGGTAATGCGCTTGAACACTCTTTATCCAACGTCTTGGTCCATAGAGGAGGTGTCCACAGAGCGAACCAGGCAATCAGACTATGAGGCTTCATTGCTTTCACTTAGCCATAGGAGCTTGACTTGTGGGGCTAAGTACTAGCCCCTGGTGCATGTAGGGCTTTGCGAACTATGGTGCCCATTTTACCCGGCTGAGCAAAGACCAGCCCCTCGTATAACACAGAGTGGATCGCTATCGATCGTAGTATAACACTAGGTCACCGAATCGCTTCACCGGCTCTCGCTTCATCATGACAGTTAGTTTTCGGCTTTCTCTACTGAGGTACTTGACCGGACAAGCCAGAAGTACAATCACAGTAGTTCTCCCTTTACTACCTTAGCCAAACAATGCGGAACGTAAGGTGGTAAGCACAGGAGCCGAGCAACCCAACTATAGAGCCAAGACATGATTCGGAGCCGATGCATATAATGCACTATCCGGGATGCCAAACAGTTCCCTATAGGTGCTCGGACTTTTGGAGGTGTGCCAAGCCAAATACTGCCCCTGGTATTAAGCCCACGTAATAAGGCACATGTGGCAATCTGACGTGGGGAGAGAACACAGGTTGTAATAAAATAAACTCCAAGTGAATTGGAACCAAACTGCTTCTTTTATTCCCCTTTTAATACGACAAGTCGTGTGGTTACAGATAATGCCGATAACATCTTTAGGCATTTTACATGCCAAAAAGTAGAGAGAGAAAAAAGAGAGAAAAAAGGTTTACACACAGCGTGAATCTAAAAAGAAATCTCAACACGGGGCCCTGATGCACGTCTGCACCGTTTTCTTCTTTGTAATGTGTCCTTAAAGAGGGAATTATGATGGCCGCCTGTAAAAAAGGAAAGAGAATTCTAGAAAAGAATGTACTGCACAGCTGTAAGTAATGTTGGTTCTTTTAATGAACCTTAAAAATAAAATGTATTTTAGAGTCCGAATAGGGTCAAGCCGAACTATGGACTATTTGTATGCAGTGTGCCCCTGGTGCCGCCCAAGGTATTTTAAGAGCATAATTGTGTATGCGAGGTACGTGTGCTACCACCTTATGGGGCAGTCGATAGGGGCATAACTGCTAATCGAGCTCAGGTTCTTCTGAGCCGCCGCATTGTAGTGCGGACCGGTCACGTTTAGCCGTGTCCGTGGTCTTGACGACCGATGAACTGTTCGGCTTGAATAAGTCGCTTTGGACCTCAGCTGCTAGGGCCGTGATACGTCTCCATCGTATCTATAATTTTTTATCATTCCATGCCAATATTCTACAACTTTTACATACTTTTGGTAAGTTTTTATACTATCTTTTGGACTAACATATTGATCTAGTGCACAGTGCCAGTTCCTGTTTGTTGCATGTTTTTTGTTTCGCAGAATATCCATATCAAACAGAGTCCAAACGGGATAAAAACACACAGAGATTTTTTTTAGAATATATGTGATTTTTGCAAAGAAGAATCAACGCGAGACGATGCCCGAGGGGGCCACGAGGCAGGGGGCGCGCCCTAGGGGGTCAGGCACGCCCCTGACCCTCGTGTCCACCCCGTAAGGCGGTTGGTACCCTTCTTTCGCCGCAAGAAAGCCAATATCCAGATACAAATCATGTCAAAATTTCAGCCCAATCGGAGTTACGGATCTCCGGGAATATAAGAAACGGTGAAAGGCCAGAATCTGGGAACGCAGAAATAGAGAGAGACAGAGAGACAGATCCAATCTCGGAGGGGCTCTCTCCCCTCCCATGCCATGGAGGCCATGGACCAGAGGGTAACCCTTTCTCCCATCTAAGGAGAAGGTCAAGGAAGAAGAATAAGGAGGGGGGCTCTCTCCCCCTCTCTCCCGGGGGCACCGGAACGCTGCCGGGGCCATCATCGTGTGACGGCAATCTACACCAACACCTCTGTCATCTTCACCAACATCTTCATCACCTTCCCCCATCTATCTACAGTGGTCCACTCTCCCCCAACCCGCTGTACCCTCTACTTGAACATGGTGCTTTATGCTTCATATTATTATCCAATGATGTGTTGCCATCCTATGATGTCTGAGTAGATTTTCGTTGTCCTATCGGTAATTAGTGAATTGCTATGATTGGTTTAATTTGCTTGTGGTTATGTTGCTGTCCTTTGGTGCCCATCATATGAGCGTGTGCGTGGATCACACCATAGGGTTAGTTGTATGTTGATAGGACTATGTATTGGAGGGCAAGAGTGAAAGAAGCTTCAACCTAGCATAGAAATTGATGCATACGGGATTGAAGGGGGACCAATATATCTTAATGCTATGGTTGGGTTTTACCTTAATGAACGTTAGTAGTTGCGGATGCTTGCTAATAGTTCCTATCATAAGTGCATAGAATTCCAAGTCAGGGATGACATGCTAGCAATGGCCTCTCCCACATAAAACTTGCTATCGGTCTAGTAACGTAGTCAATTGCTTAGGGACAATTTCGCAACTCCTACCACCACTTTTCCACACTTGCTATACTAACTTTGTTGCTTATTTATCTAAACAGCCCCTAGTCTTTATTTACCTGCTCTTTATATTCTTGCAAACCTATCCCGTTACACCTACAAAGTACTTCTAGTTTTATACTTGTTCTAGGTAAAGCGAACGTCAAGCGTGCGTAGAGTTGTATCGGTGGTCGATAGAACTTGAGGGAATATTTGTTCTACAGGGGTGTTCGGTAATGCGCTTGAACACTCTTTATCCAACGTCTTGGTCCATAGAGGAGGTGTCCACAGAGCGAACCAGGCAATCAGACTATGAGGCTTCATTGCTTTCACTTAGCCATAGGAGCTTGACTTGTGGGGCTAAGTACTAGCCCCTGGTGCATGTAGGGCTTTGCGAACTATGGTGCCCATTTTACCCGGCTGAGCAAAGACCAGCCCCTCGTATAACACAGAGTGGATCGCTATCGATCGTAGTATAACACTAGGTCACCGAATCGCTTCACCGGCTCTCGCTTCATCATGACAGTTAGTTTTCGGCTTTCTCTACTGAGGTACTTGACCGGACAAGCCAGAAGTACAATCACAGTAGTTCTCCCTTTACTACCTTAGCCAAACAATGTGGAACGTAAGGTGGTAAGCACAGGAGCCGAGCAACCCAACTATAGAGCCAAGACATGATTCGGAGCCGATGCATATAATGCACTATCCGGGATGCCAAACAGTTCCCTATAGGTGCTCGGACTTTTGGAGGTGTGCCAAGCCAAATACTGCCCCTGGTATTAAGCCCACGTAATAAGGCACATGTGGCAATCTGACGTGGGGAGAGAACACAGGTTGTAATAAAATAAACTCCAAGTGAATTGGAACCAAACTGCTTCTTTTATTCCCCTTTTAATACGACAAGTCGTGTGGTTACAGATAATGCCGATAACATCTTTAGGCATTTTACATGCCAAAAAGTAGAGAGAGAAAAAAGAGAGAAAAAAGGTTTACACACAGCGTGAATCTAAAAAGAAATCTCAACACGGGGCCCTGATGCACGTCTGCACCGTTTTCTTCTTTGTAATGTGTCCTTAAAGAGGGAATTATGATGGCCGCCTGTAAAAAAGGAAAGAGAATTCTAGAAAAGAATGTACTGCACAGCTGTAAGTAATGTTGGTTCTTTTAATGAACCTTAAAAATAAAATGTATTTTAGAGTCCGAATAGGGTCAAGCCGAACTATGGACTATTTGTATGCAGTGTGCCCCTGGTGCCGCCCAAGGTATTTTAAGAGCATAATTGTGTATGCGAGGTACGTGTGCTACCACCTTATGGGGCAGTCGATAGGGGCATAACTGCTAATCGAGCTCAGGTTCTTCTGAGCCGCCGCATTGTAGTGCGGACCGGTCACGTTTAGCCGTGTCCGTGGTCTTGACGATCGATGAACTGTTCGGCTTGAATAAGTCGCTTTGGACCTCAGCTGCTAGGGCCGTGATACGTCTCCATCGTATCTATAATTTTTTATCATTCCATGCCAATATTCTACAACTTTTACATACTTTTGGTAAGTTTTTATACTATCTTTTGGACTAACATATTGATCTAGTGCACAGTGCCAGTTCCTGTTTGTTGCATGTTTTTTGTTTCGCAGAATATCCATATCAAACAGAGTCCAAACGGGATAAAAACACACAGAGATTTTTTTTAGAATATATGTGATTTTTGCAAAGAAGAATCAACGCGAGACGATGCCCGAGGGGGCCACGAGGCAGGGGGCGCGCCCTAGGGGGTCAGGCACGCCCCTGACCCTCGTGTCCACCCCGTAAGGCGGTTGGTACCCTTCTTTCGCCGCAAGAAAGCCAATATCCAGATACAAATCATGTCAAAATTTCAGCCCAATCGGAGTTACGGATCTCCGGGAATATAAGAAACGGTGAAAGGCCAGAATCTGGGAACGCAGAAATAGAGAGAGACAGAGAGACAGATCCAATCTCGGAGGGGCTCTCTCCCCTCCCATGCCATGGAGGCCATGGACCAGAGGGTAACCCTTTCTCCCATCTAAGGAGAAGGTCAAGGAAGAAGAATAAGGAGGGGGGCTCTCTCCCCCTCTCTCCCGGGGGCACCGGAACGCTGCCGGGGCCATCATCGTGTGACGGCAATCTACACCAACACCTCTGTCATCTTCACCAACATCTTCATCACCTTCCCCCATCTATCTACAGTGGTCCACTCTCCCCCAACCCGCTGTACCCTCTACTTGAACATGGTGCTTTATGCTTCATATTATTATCCAATGATGTGTTGCCATCCTATGATGTCTGAGTAGATTTTCGTTGTCCTATCGGTAATTAGTGAATTGCTATGATTGGTTTAATTTGCTTGTGGTTATGTTGCTGTCCTTTGGTGCCCATCATATGAGCGTGTGCGTGGATCACACCATAGGGTTAGTTGTATGTTGATAGGACTATGTATTGGAGGGCAAGAGTGAAAGAAGCTTCAACCTAGCATAGAAATTGATGCATACGGGATTGAAGGGGGACCAATATATCTTAATGCTATGGTTGGGTTTTACCTTAATGAACGTTAGTAGTTGCGGATGCTTGCTAATAGTTCCTATCATAAGTGCATAGAATTCCAAGTCAGGGATGACATGCTAGCAATGGCCTCTCCCACATAAAACTTGCTATCGGTCTAGTAACGTAGTCAATTGCTTAGGGACAATTTCGCAACTCCTACCACCACTTTTCCACACTTGCTATACTAACTTTGTTGCTTATTTATCTAAACAGCTCCTAGTCTTTATTTACCTGCTCTTTATATTCTTGCAAACCTATCCCGTTACACCTACAAAGTACTTCTAGTTTTATACTTGTTCTAGGTAAAGCGAACGTCAAGCGTGCGTAGAGTTGTATCGGTGGTCGATAGAACTTGAGGGAATATTTGTTCTACCTTTAGCTCTCGTTGGGTTCGACACTCTTACTTATCGAAAGAGGTTGCAACTGAACCCCTATACTTGTGGGCTATAAAGAACTTTTTCTGGCGCCGTTGCCGGGGAGCAATAGCGTGGGGTGAATATTCTCGTGTGTGCTTGTTTGCTTTATCACTAAGTTGATTTTATTTGCTGTTCTAAGTTGTTCTCTATCTTTAGTTATGGATATGGAACACGAAATACCAAAAAATTAGGTGTACTTGCTACTCATGGAGATGGGGAACCTCCTAAAACCCTTGATGCTTAGTATGTGAAAAATATTATGTACTACTTTGATAATCCTGAGAAAACCCCATTCAACTATATAATGGGAGAAACGATGGATCAACGTGGATACTTTAAGGATTATCGCTTGACTCAAAAAGGGAAACTATTATGGGATCAAATTTATATGTTGTGTTGGTATGCTCGGCAACTATGCTTGAGATATGATTATACTTGTTGCTCTAGGATGAAGGCTCCACACCTTCCCTTTTCATGCAAATTTAATGATAATGAAACCTTAGCTTCTTATGCTAATGGTATATATGATTATTATGATGTGGAACAAAAAGAAGAATTCGGTGCTTTTCAGGGTGGTTATGAAATTGAATGTTTGTTTAAAAGGTATGAAGCTTTTGATGACGATGTTTATAGGCCTGAGATTTTTGCTATATTGAAATATTGCGATGAGAATTATGAATATAATTCCGATATTTATGCGTTTATTGAGAAGGTCTCCGCTGTCCAAGAAGAGACTGATATTTTGCAGGAAACTATGGAAGAAGGAATTGATGACACTGTGAGCTCATTAGATGAAAAAGATGACGAGGAGAGCGAAGAACAAAAGGAGGAAGAGCGGATTAGCTACCCGTGCCCACCTTCTAATGAGAGTAATGCTACTTCTCGAGCTTGCGTTGTATTCCCTCGAAGAGGAAAGGGTGATGCAGCACATTATCGTAAGTATTTCCCTCAGTTTTTGAGAACCAAGGTATCAATCCAGTAGGAGACCACGAGTGAGTCCCTTGCACCAGCACAAACAAATAAGAACTTCGCAACCAACGCGATAAGGGGTTGTCAATCCCTTTACGGTCACTTACGAAGGTGAGATCTGATAGATATGATAGTTTGATATTTTTGGTAATTTTGGATATAAGAACAGAAAGTAAAAACGGTAAATTAAAGTAGATTGTAGATTGATATATTGAGAATAGACCCGGGGGCCACAGGTTTCACTAGTGGCTTCTCTCATGATAGCAGAATTCTACGGTGGCTGACCGAATTACTGTCGAGCAATTGATAGAAAAGCGAATAATTATGAGAATATATAGGCATGATCATTATATATAGGCATCACGTCCATGACAAGTAGACCGAAATGATTCTGCATCTACTACTATTACTCCACACATCGACCGCTATTCAGCATGCATCTACAGTATTAAGTTCATAAGAACAGGGTAACGCCTTAAGCAAGATGACATGATGTAGAGGGATAAACTCAAGCAATATGATGTAAACCCCATCTTTTTATCCTCGATGGCAACAATACAATATGTGCCTTGCTGCCCCTACTGTCATTGGGAAAGGACACCGCAAGATTGAACCCAAAGCCAAGCACTTCTCCCATTGCAAGAACTATAGATCTAGTAGGCCAAACCAAACCAATAATTCGAAGAGACTTGCAAGGATATTATAATCATACATAAAAGAATTCAGAAAAGAACCAAATATTTCTCGTAGATAATCTTGATCATAAACCCACAATTCATCGGATCTCGACAAACACACAGGAAAAAGAGATTACATCGAATAGATCTCCTCGAAGACCGAGGAGAACTTGGTATTGAGATCCAAAGAGAGAGAAGAAGCCATCTAGGTACTAACTATGGACCCGAAGGTCTATGGTAAACTACTCACAACTCATGGTGAGGCGATGGTGTTGATGTAGAAGCACTCCGTGGTAGATCCCCCCTCCGGCGGAGCTCCGGAACATGCCCCAAGATGGGATCTCACGGGAACATAAGTGCGGCGGTGGAATTAAGGTTTTCTCTCCTCTTCTGATGTTTTCGGGGTACATGGATATATATAGGAGGAAGGAGGGCCTCAGGGGACCAACGTGGGGCCCACGAGGCAGGGGGGCGCGCCCTGTAGGGGGGGGGGCACGCCCCCACCCTCGTGGACGCCACATGTGCCCTATTCCGTGGTTCTCAAGTCTCCCGTGAAGATATCGCTCCAAAAATATCTCTCCCGAAGGTTTCATTCCGTTTGGACTCCGTTTGATATTCCTTTTCTGTAAAACCCTGAAATAGGCAAAAAACAAGAATCTGGACTGGGCCTTTGGGTTAATAGGTTAGTCCCAAAAATAATATAAAAGTGTAAAACAAAGCCCATTAAACATCCAAAACATCATAAATAATAGCATGGAACAATAAAAAATTATAGATTCCGTGGAGACGTATCAAGCATCCCCAAGCTTAATTCCTGCTCGTCCTCGAGTAGGTAAATGATAAAAACAGAATTTTTGATGTGGAATGCTAACCAACATAATTTTCAATGTAATTCTTTTTATTGTGGCATGAATGTTCAGATCTGAAAAATTCAAGACAAAAGCCTATATTGACATAAGAAATAATAATACTTCAAGCATACTAACAAAGCAATAATGTCTTCTCAAAATACCATGGCTAAGGAAAGTTATCCCTACAAAATCATATAGTCTGGCTATGCTCCCTCTTCATCACACAAAATATTCATATCATGCACAACCCCGGTTTCAGCCAAGCACTTGTTTTCATACTCAATTCTTTCAAACCTTTCAACTTTCACGCAATACATGAGCATGAGCCATGGATATATCACTATGGGTGGAATAGAGTGGTGGTTGTGGAGAAGTCAAAAAGGAGGAAGATAGTCTCACATCGACTAGGCGTATCAATGGGCTATGGAGATGCCCATCAATAGATATCAATGTGAGTGAGTAGGGATTGCCATGCAACGGATGCACTAGAGCTAAAAATGTATGAAAGCTCAACAAAAGAAACTAAGTGGGTGTGCATCCAACTTGCTTGCTCATGAAGATCTAGGGCATTTGAGGAAGCCCATCGTTGGAATATACAAGCCTCTATAATGAAAAATTCCCACTAGTATATGAAAGTGACTAAACATGAGACTCTCTATCATGAAGAACATGGTGCTAGTTTGAAGCACAAGTGTGGAAAAGGATAGTAGCATTGTCCCTTCTCTCTTTTCTCTCATTCATTTTTTTGGAGGGGCTTTCTCCTTTTTTATCCCCTCTCTATATAATTTTTTTGGGCCATCTCCTTTTTTTATTTGGCCTTTCCTCACATGGGACAATGCTCTAATAATGATGATCATCACACTTTTATTGATTTACAACTCGATATTACAACTCGACACTAGAACAAAGTATGACTCTATATGAATGCCTCCGGCGGTGTACCGGGATGTGCAATGAATCAAGAGTGACATGTATGAAAAATTATGCATGGTGGCTTTGCCTCAAATACGATGTCAACTACATGATCATGCATGGCAATATGACAATATGAAGCGTGTCATATGAACGGAACGGTGGAAAGTTGCATGGCAATATATCTCGGAATGGCTATGGAAATGCCATGATAGGTAGATATGGTGGCTGTTTTGAGGAAGGTATATGGTGGGTGTATGGTACCGGCGAAAGTTGCGCGGTACAATAGAGGCTAGCAATGGTGGAAGGGTGAGAGTGCGTATAATCCATGGACTCAACATTAGTCATTAAGAACTCATATACTTATTGAAAAAAAATTACGAGTCATCAAAACAAAGCAATCAACGCATGCTCCTAGGGGGAGGTTGGTAGGAGTTAACCATCGCGCGCCCCCGACCTCCACACAAAGGATGACACTCTACAAATACCTCATGCTCTAACTTCGTCACATAGCGGTTCACCATGCGTGCATGCTACGGGAATCACAAACTTTAACACAAGTATTTCTCAATTTCATAATAACTCCACTAGCATGACTCTAATATCACTATCCTCATATCTCAAAACAATTATCAAGTATCAAACTTCTCATCATATTCAATGCACTTTGTATGAAAGTTTTTACTACATTCATCTTGGATGCCTATCATGTTAAGGCTAGTTTTATAGCCAAAGCACATTACCATGCTGTTCTAATAGACTCTCAAAAGGATATAAGTTAATCATGAGAGATCAACAATTTCTACAAAATAAAATTACCACCGTGCTCAAAAAGATATAAGTGAAGCACTAAAGCAAACTATTTAGCTCAAAAGATATAAGTGAAGCACATAGAGTGTTCTAACAATTCCTAGGCCATATTTATCTCTCTCAAAAAGGTGTGTCCAGAAAGGATAATTGTGGCAAACTAACAAGCAAAGAATCAAATCATACATGATGCTCCAAGTAAAACACATATCATGTGGTGAATAAAAATATAGTCCCGAGTATAGTTACCGATAGATGAAGACGAAAGAGGGGATGCCTTCCCGTGGCATCCCCAAGCTTAGGCTTTTGGTTGTCCTTGAATTTTACCTTGGGGTTCCTTGGGCATCCCCAAGCTTAGGCTCTTGCCACTCTTTGTTCCGTAGTCCATCAAAGCAATACTCAAAACTTGAAAACTTCACAACACAAAACTTAGACAAAAATCTCGTGAGCTCCGTTAGTATAAGAAAACAAACCACCACTCAAAGGTACTGTAATGAACTCATTCTTTGTTTATATTTGTGTTAAACCTACTGTATTCCAACTTCTCTATGATTCATATCCTCCAATACTACTCATAGATTCATCAGAATAAGCAAACAACACACGAAAAACAGAATCTGTCAAAAACAGAACATTCTGTAGTAATCTGTAAATTTCGCATACTTCTGTAACTCCAAAAAAATTGAAATAAATTTGTAAACGTGGGGAATTTGTCTATTAATCATCTGCAAAAATAATCAACTAATTAGCACACTCCAGTAAAATCTGGTGACTATTCTAGTGAGCGCTAACGATTCTGTTTTTTACAACAAGATCATATAAACTTCACACAAGTCTTCCCAAAGGTTCTACTTGGCACAAACACTAATTAAAACAAAAAAGCACATCTAAACAGAACCTAGATGCAATATTTATTCTTAAACATAAGCAAAAAAATAAAAAGAAATTGGGTTGCCTCCCAACAAGCGCTATCGTTTAACGCCCCTAGCTAGGCACGATACAAGGATAGATCTAGGTATTGCCATCTTTGGAAGGCAATCCATAAGTGGCTTTAATAATAGATTCATAAGGTAATTTAATTTTCTTTCTAGGAAAGTGTTCCATGCATTTCCTTAACGGAAATTGGAATCTAATATTTCCTTCCTTCATATCAATAATTGCACCAATCGTTTTAAGGAAAGGTCTACCAAGAATAATAGGACATGAAGGATTGCAATCTATATCAAGAACAGTGAAATCTACAGGCACATAATTCCTATTGGCAACAATAAGAACATCATTAATCCTTCCCATAGGTTTCTTAATGGTAGAATCTGCAAGATGCAAATTTAAAGAACAATCATCAAGCTCATGGAAACCTAACAAATCACACAAAGTTTTTGGGATAGTGGAAACACTTGCACCCAAATCACACAAAGCAAAGCATTCATGATCTTTAATTTTAATTTTAATAGTAGGTTCCCACTCATCATAAAGCTTTCTAGGGATAGAAACTTCTAATTCAAGTTTTTCTTCATAAGATTGCATTAAAGCATCAACTATGTGTTTGGTAAAAGCTTTATTTTGACTATAAGAATGCGGAGAGTTTAGTACGGATTGCAACAAGGAAATACAATCAATCAAAGAGCAATTATCATAATTGAATCCCTTGAAATCCAAAGTAGTGGATTCATCACTATGCAAACTTTTAATCTCTTTAATCCCACTTTTAACAATTTTAGCATCAAGATCCAAAAACTCCGAATCATCGGGACACCTTTTAATTAAAGTAGACTCATCTCCAATCCCATATTTATCAAGATTCATACTAGAAAACAAGGATCTAATAGGAGACACATCAATAACTTTCAGATCTTCATCTTTATTTTCATGATAACTAGAAGAACACACTTTTATATAACTCTCTTTTTTAGCATGCATCCTAGCGGTTCTTTATTTGCATTCATCAATGAAAATTCTCATGGCTTTGAGAGACTCATTGATATCATGCTTACGTGGAATAGATCTAGGTTTCAAAGAATCAACATCAAGAGTAATTCTATCCACACTTCTAGCCAATTCATCAATCTTAAGCAATTTTTCTTCAAGCAAAGCATTGAAATTCTTCTGCGAATTCATAAACTCCTTAACACTAGTTTCAAATTCAGAAGGCATCTTTCTATAAGAGTTATTGTAGGAATTACCATAATTATTAGAGGAATTACTAGGAAAAGGCTTAGGATTAAAGTTTCCTCTATAAGCATTGTTACCAAAATTATTCCTACCAACAAAATTCACATCCAAAGATTCATTATTATTTTCAATCAATGTGGATAAAGGCATATCATTAGGATCAGAAGAAGCACTCTTAGTAGCAAATAATTTCATAAGTTATCCATCTTTCCACTCAAAACACTAATCTCTTCAATAGCATGCACTTTTTACTAGTAGATCTTTCGGTGTGCCATTGAGAATAATTAACCATAATATTATCTAGGAGTTTGGTAGCTTCTCCTAAGGTAGTTTCCATGAAATTGCCTCCTGCGGCCGAATCTAAAAGATTTCTAGAAGCAAAATTCAAGCCAGCATAAAAGTTTTGAATAATCATCCATAAGTTCAAACCATGTGTAGGGCAATTACGTATCATTAATTTCATTATCTCCCAAGCTTGTGCAACATGCTCATGAGCTAGTTGCTTAAAATTCATAATATCATTTCTAAGAGAGATGATCTTAGCAGAGGGAAAATACTTAGAGATAAAAGCATCTTTGCACTTATTCCACAAATCAATACTATTTCTAGGCAAATAGGAAAACCAAGTTTTAGCACGATCTCTAAGTGAAAACGGAAATAACTTCAATTTAACAATATCATTATCCGTATCCCTCTTTTTTTTGCATATCACACAAATCAACAAAGTTGTTTATATGGGTAGCGGCATCTTCACTAGGAAGGCCAGAAAATTGATCTTTCATAACAAGATTCAACAAAGCAGCATTGATCTCACAAGATTCAGCATCGGTAATAGGAGCAATTGGAGTGCTAATAAAATCATTATTTTTGGTATTGGAGAAGTCACACAATTTGGTATTGTTCTGAGCCATAGTGACAAGCAAGCAATCCAACACACAACCAAACAAGAAGCAAGCGAACGGAAAACACATGGCAAAAAGAATGGCAAATAAAACGGCAAGGGTGAAGTGGGGGAGAGGAAAACGAGAGGCAAATAAATGTAATGCGAAGGATAAGGGTTTGTGATAGGTACTTGGTATATGACTTTTGCGTAAGCCTCCCCGGCAACGACGCCAGAAATTCTTCTTGCTACTTCTCGAGCTTGTGTTGTATTCCCTCGAAGAGGAAAGGGTGATGCAGCATAGTAGCGTAAGTATTTCCCTCAGTTTTTGAGAACCAAGGTATCAATCCAGTAGGAGACCACGTGCGAGTCGCTCGCACCTGCACAAACATATAAGAACTTCACAGCCAACGTGATAAGGGGTTGTCAATCCCTTTACAGTCACTTACAAAAGTGAGATGTGATAGATATGATAGTTTGAAATTTTTGGTATTTTTGGATATAAGAACAGAAAGTAAAAACGGTAAAGTAAAGTAGATTGTAGATTGATATGTAGAGAACAGACCCGGGGGCCATAAGTTTCACTAGTGGTTTCTCTCATGATAGCAGAATTCTACGGAGGGTGAACGAATTACTGTTGAGCAATTGATAGAAAAGCGAATAATTATGAGAATATCTAGGCATGATCATTATATATAGGCATCACGTCCATGACAAGTAGACCGAAACGATTCTGCATCTACTACTATTACTCCACACATCGACCGCTATCCAGCATGCATCTACAGTATTAAGTTCATAAGAACAGAGTAACGCCTTAAGCAAGATGACATGGTGTAGAGGGATAAACTAAAGCAATATGATGTAAACCCCATCTTTTTATCCTCGATGGAAACAATACAATACGTGCCTTGCTGCCCCTACTGTCACTGGGAAAGGACACCACAAGATTGAACCCAAAGCCAAGCACTTCACCCATTGCAAGAACTATAGATCTAGTAGGCCAAACCAAACCAATAATTTGAAGAGACTTGCAAGGATATTATAATCATACATAAAAGAATTCAGAAAAGAACCAAATATTTCTCATATATAATCTTGATCATAAACCCACAATTCATCGAACCTCGACAACCACACCGCAAAAAGAGATTACATCGAATAGATCTTCTCGAAGACCGAGGAGAACTTGGTATTGAGATCCAAAGAGAGAGAAGAAGCCATCTAGGTACTAACTATGGACCCGAAGGTCTGTGGTAAACTACTCACAACTCATGGTGAGGCGATGGTGTTGATGTAGAAGCACTCCGTGGTAGATCTCCCCTCCGGTGGAGCTCCGGAATAGGCCCCAAGATGGCATCTCATGGGAACAGAAGGTTGCAGTAGTGGAATTAGGGTTTTCTCTCATATTCTGATGTTTTCGGGGTATATGGATATATATGGGAGGAAGGAGGGCATCGGGGGACCAACGTTGGGCCCACGAGGTAGGGGGTCACGCCCTGTAGGGGGGTGCGCGCCCCCATCCTCTTGGACGCCACGTGTGCCCTATTCCGTGGTTCTCAAGTATCCCATGAAGATATCGCTCCAAAAATATCTCCCCCGAAGGTTTCATTCCGTTTGTACTCCGTTTGATATTCCTTTTCTGTAAAACCCTGAAATAGGCAAAAAACAGCAATCTAGACTGGGCCTTTGGGTTAATAGGTTAGTCCCAAAAATAATATAAAACTGTATAACAAAGCCCATGAAACATCCAAAACATCATAAATAATAGCATGGAACAATAAAATATTATAGATACGTTGGAGACGTATCAAGCAACTCCTCTACTCATACATTGTTTAATTTCCCTTCGTGCTTACCGAAGGATGAATGCTATGATGATTGCTACGATCCCTTGGATTCGTTTGAAATATCCCTTTTTGATGAAATTGATGCTTGCTATGTTTGTGGCCAAGATGCCAATATGAATTATGCTTATGAAGATGAAGTTGCTACAGTTCCTTATGTTAAACATGAGATAGTTTCTATTGCACCCACACATGATAGTCCTATTATCTTTTTGAATTCTCCAAACTACACTATATCGAAGAAGTTTGCACTTATTAAGGATTATATTGATGGGTTGCCTTTTTCCGTTAAACATGATGATTTTAATAGATATAATATGCATGTGCTTGCTGCTCCAACTTGCAATTATTATGAGAGAGGAACTACATCTCCGCCACTCTATGTTTTCAATATGATAAAATTGCAAGAAGCTGTTTATACTATGCATTGGCCTTTACTATGTGGTGCATGAATTGTTCTTTTATGACATGCCAATGCATAGGAAGAGAGCTAGACTTCGTTGTTGCATGATATATGTCACTTTGTGCTCACTACTAAATCACAAATCATTGTTAATTAAAATTGTCTTTGATATACCTTGGGATCCGGGTGGATCCATTACTTGAGCACTATATGCCTAGCTTAATGGACTTAAAGAAAGCGTTGCCAGGGAGACAACCCAGAAGTTTTAGAGAGTAATTTATTTCTGCTATGTGCTTTTATAAAGTTTAAAAACAAAAAAAAATAAAGAGGGGAACCTAAAACTTTTTCAAAAATTAAAAGTGAAAGTGAGAAAGACGAGCATTGTTAAAGTGGGAGCTAGCCTTGAACTTTGTTCGTGCCCATGGAAACTTTCTGAACCTTGATTACAGAAACTTCTCAATAAAAATAATTATCCCCTTGTACAATTCCATTGTATTATAAAAATAATGTGCCAAGAGTTTCCTTTAGGATGATTAAACTGCTTGCTGGTTTGTGCGGTGCAAAAACAGAAACTTTGGCTGCAGTGCGCGACTTTAATTTTTTTACTGGAACGTCGAAAGGATCTGAAACTTTTTGCAGAGTCTTTCTATAAAAATTGTTGATTTTTCCTATTTTTTTCAGAATTTTTAGAGTTACAGAAGTATGGTTAATGTTCATATTACTACAGACTGTCATGTTTTCATAGATTGCTGTTATAGCTTCATTATTTGCATATGTTTGAATTCTTGTTGAAGCCTCCTTGACTTGGTGTAACGCCCCGGACACACCCGCCGGTGGTCGTTACTCCTGGCGGGATCTAGACTGGCCCCACATATCAATAGTAGTCTTTTCTGTGCACTTTGTCCTCACTCGTGCGCACCCGGGAGCAACTTCCCGGTCGGTCACCCATCCTGAAACTACTCCAAGCTGAGCATGCTTAACTTTGGAGTTCTGTCCGAATGGGCTCTCGGAAAAGAAGGAATTCCTTATTGATATGAGTAGTCTATCATCCCTAATAAGCCAGGCTATCACATACATCCCCACTCAGAGGAACCGACGTCCTCGTCGGGCCACAGGAACGTTCCCTCTTGGCACAAACGTCTGTGCATCCAGTCCGATACATGTGCCATGCCGTGTGCCACGACGGGTCACAAACGTCATGAATAACATGACCGAGCACCTGTCCACAAACATCCGTGTAACCGCGAGGGTCGGCCCTGATACCAACTTGTAACGCCCCGGACACACCCGCCGGTGGTCGTTACTCCTGGCGGGATCTAGACTGGCCCCACATATCAATAGTAATCTTTTCTGCGCACTTTGTCCTCACTCGTGCGCACCCGGGAGCAACTTCCCGGTCGGTCACCCATCCTAAAACTACTCCAAGCTGAGCATGCTTAACTTTGGAGTTCTGTCCGAATGGGCTCTCGGAAAAGAAGGAATTCCTTATTGATATGAGTAATCTATCATCCCTAATAAGCCAGGCTATCACACTTGGGGCCATAGAATTGTGATAGCATATAGTGGGTAATGTTTGTTAATAATTATACAATAATGTTAGAGCAGTACATGATGGGATTACATTGATCATATGCACTAACCCCGCCACTAAAAGTTTGGTTAAGTTTTGTGTGGATGAAGTGTTCGAAGATCGAGGAGGTGTCAATGTGAGAAGAAGGAGGAGAGGCAAGAGCTCAAGCTTGGGGATGCCCAAGGCACACCAAGTAAATATTCAAGGAGACTCAAGCGTCTAAGCTTGGGGATGCCCCGGAAGGCATCCCATCTTTCTTCAACAAGTATCGGTATGTTTTCGGATTCGTTTCATTCACATGATATGCGTAAACTCTTGGAGCGTCATACGCTTTTTATTTTTATTTTAATAAATGCACCATGCTGGTATGAGATAGTCCTTGGTTGATTTATAGAATGCTCTTTGCACTTCACTTATATCTTTTGAGTATGCCTTTATAGAATGCTTCATGAGCTTCACTTATATCATTTGAAGTTTGGATTGCCTGTTTCTCCTCACATAGAAAACCGTCATTTGTAGAATGCTCTTTTGCTTCACTTATATTTGTTAGAGCGTGAGCATATCTTTTGTAGAAAGAATTACAATTTTCTTGCTTCACTTATATCTATTTAGTGAGTTGACAAGAATTGGTCATTCACATGGTTAATCATAAAATCCTACATAAACTTTTAGATCATTGAATAGTTTTGCGATATATAGATGCTAATAAATTTGGTTTGATTCCTTGCAATAGTTTTGCGATATATAGATGCTAATATGTGGGAGGTACTAGTGAATGATTGTGGTTTAGTAGAAATATTGGTGTTAAGGTTTGTGATTCCCGAAGCATGCACGTATGGTCTCCTAACTATGTAACCAAATTGGCGCACATTGTATTTTGATTGTTTATATTTGCAGGAAGGTCGGGGGCGCGCGATGCTTAAATCCTACCAACCTCCCCCCTAGGAACATGCTTCGTAGTATTTTGCTTCGAGGGCTAATAGATTTTTCGCAATAAGTATGTGAGTTCTTTATGACTAATGTTGAGTCCATGGATTATACGCACTCTCGCCCTTCCACCTTGCTAGCCACTCTAGTACCGCATAATTTTTGCTGGTGCATCAAACCACCTTATACCCTTCCTCAAAACAGCCACCATACCTACCTATTATGGCATTTCCATAGCCATTCCGAGATATATTGCCATGTAACTCCACCGTTCCTTTTGTTATGACATGCACCATCATTGTCATATTGCCTTGCATGATTGTAAGATAGCTAGCAGGATGTTTCCATGGCTTGTCCATTTTTTGATGTCATTGCTACGCTAGATCATTGCACATCCCGGTACACCGCCAGAGGCATTCATATAGAGTCATATTTCTGTTCTAGTATCGATTTGTAATATCGAGTTGTAAGTAAATAAAAGTGTGATGATCATCATTATTAGAACATTGTCCCATGTGAGGTTATAAAAAATATAAAAGAGGCCAATGAAGCCCAAATAAAAAAAGGCCAAAGAAGCCCACAAAAAAGGCCAAAGAGCCCAAAATAAAAATAAAATAAAAAGGAAAATAAAAAATGAGAGAAAAAGAGAGAAGGGACAATGTTACTATCTTTTTTCCACACTTGTGCTTCATCATAGCACCATGTTCTTCATGATAGAGAGTCTCCTATGTTGTCACTTCCATATACTAGTGGGAATTTTCATTATAGAACTTGGCTTGTATATTCCAACGACGGGCTTCCTCAAATGCCCTAGGTCTTCATGAGCAAGCAAGTTGATGCACACCCACTAGTTTTCTTTTGAGCTTTCATACACTTATAGCTCTAGTGCATCCGTTACATGGCAATCCCTAGTCACTCACATTGATATCAATTGATGGACATCTCCATAGTTCATAGATTTGCCTAGTCGATGTGAGACTTTCTCCATACTTTTGTCTACTACCACCTTCTATTCCACCCATAGTGCTATGTCCATGGCTCACTCTCATGTATTGCGTGAAGAGTTGAAAAGGTTTGAAAAGGTAAAGTATGAAAACAATTGCTTGGCCGACACTGGGTTGGGCATGAGGGGTACCTTGTGTTAAGAAAAGGGAGGATAAAAGACTATATGATTTTGTAGGGATAACGTTCTTTAGCATTGATATTTTGAAAGACTTTATTGTTTGTTTGGATGCCCGAGTATTAAATTCTTTTATGTCAAATGATAGACTATTGCTTTGAATCACTCGTGTTTTAATATTCATGCCATGATTAGATTACATGATCAAGATTATGCTAGGTAGCATTCCACATAAAAAATTATCTTTTTTATCATTTACCTACTCGAGGATGAGCAGGAATTAAGCTTGGGGATGCTGATACGTCCCCATCGTATCTATAATTTTTTATTGTTCCATGCCAATATTCTACAACTTTTACATACTTTTGGCAACTTTAATACTATTTTTGGGACTAACATATTGATCCAGTGACCAGTGCCAGTTCCTGTTTGTTGCATGTTTTTTGTTTTGCAGAATATCCATATCAAGTGGAGTCCAAACGGGATAAAAACCCACAGAGATTTGTTTTGGAATATATGTGATTTTTGGGAAGAAGAATCAACACGAGACGATGCCCGAGGGGGCCACGAGGCAGGGGGGCGCACCCTAGGGGGTCAGGCGCGCCCCTGACCCTCGTGGCCACCCCGTAAGGCGGTTAGTGCCATTCTTTCGCCGCAAGAAAGCCCATATCCGGATACAAATCATGTCAAAATTTCAGCCCAATCGGAGCTACGGATCTCCGGGAATATAAGAAACGGTGAAAGGCCAGAATCTAGGAACGCAGAAACAGAGAGAGACAGATCCAATCTCGGAGGGGCTCTCGCCCCTCCCATGCCATGGAGGCCATGGACCAGAGGGGAAACCCTTCTCCCATCTAGGGAGAAGTTCAAGGAAGAAGAAGAAGGAGGGGGGATCTCTCCCCGTCTCTCCCGGTGGCGCCGGAACGCCGCCGGGGCCATCATCGTGTGCCGGTGATCTACACCAACACCTCCGCCATCTTCACCAACATCTTCATCACCTTCCCCGATCTATCTATAGTGGTCCACTCTCCCGCAACCCGATGTACCCTCTACTTGAACATGGTGCTTTATGCTTCATATTATTATCCAATGATGTGTTGCCATCCTACGATGTCTGAGTAGATTTTCGTTGTCCTATCGGTAATTGGTGAATTGCTATGATTGGTTTAATTTGCTTATGGTTATGTTGTTGTCCTTTGGTGCCCATCATATGAGCGCACGCGTGGATCACACCATAGGGTTAGTTGTATGTTGATGAGACTATGTATTGGAGGGCAAGAGTGACGGAAGCTTCAACCTAGCATAGAAATTGATGCATACGGGATTGAAGGTGGACCAATATATCTTAAGGCTATGGTTGTGTTTTATCTTAATGAACGTTAGTAGTTGCGGATGCTTGCTAATAGTTCCAATCATAAGTGCATAGAATTTCAAGTCAGGGTTGACATGCTAGCAGTGACCTCTCCCACATAAAACTTGCTATCGGTCTAGTAACATAGTCAATTGCTTAGGGAAAATATCGCAACTCCTACCACCACTTTTCTACACTCGCTATAATAACTTTATTGCTTCTTTATCTAAACAACCCCTAGTATTTATTTACGTGCTCTTTATATTCTTGCAAACCTATCCCGTTACACCTACAAAGTACTTCTAGTTTTATACTTGTTCTAGGTAAAGCGAACGTCAAGCGTGCGTAGAGTTGTATTGGTGGTCGATAGAACTTGAGGGAATATTTGTTCTACCTTTAGCTCCTCGTTGGGTTTGACACTCTTAATTATCGAAAGAGGTACAACTGATCCCCTATACTTGTGGGTTATCAGGCCGCAATATCTTCCTCCGTACGGAGGGAGCTCTCCATGTTTCCGTTGACCGTGATGATGCCGCATGCTCCGGGCATTTTGAGCTTTAAGTAGGCATAATGTGGGACCGCATTAAAGCGGGCGAAGGTCGTTCTTTCGAGTAGTGCATGATAGGCACTTTGGAAAGGAGCGATGTCTAAGAGTAACTCTTTGCTTCTGAAGTTATTAGTAGAGCCGAATACGACCTCTAATGTTAATGAGCCCGTGCAGCAGGCTTCTACGCCTGGTATCACTCCTTTAAAGGTGGTGTTGCTGGGCTTAATTCTTGACGGGTCTATCCCCATATTTCGGACAGTGTCTTGGTATATCAGATTGACACTACTGCCGCCGTCCATAAGGACTAGAGTAAGATGATATCCGTCGATTATCGTATCGAGCACTAGGGCCACCGAACCTCCGTGACGGATACTGGTTGGGTGATCCTTGCGATCAAAGGTGATCAGACAAGCCGACCATGGGTTGAACTTGGGGGCGACATGCTCTACGGCGTAAACGTCCCTGAGTGCGTGCTTGCGTTCCCTCTTGGGGATATGGGTAGCACAGATCATATTCACGGTTTTTACCTCCGTTCGAAATTTCTTCTGTCCCCCAGTGTACGGCTGACGAGGTTCATCCTCTTCCTCACTTTGAGGTCCTTTCCCCTTGTGTTCGGCATTTAACTTGCTGTCCTGCTTGAAGACCCAGCAATTTTGGTTGGTATGATTTGCGGGTTTATCAGGGGTGCCATGAATCTGGAAAGGCCTTTCTAGTATTTTGTCCAAACTAGATGGACTGTCTCTGTTGCCTTTGTATGGCTTCTTCTGTTGACCACGCTTGGAGCCATTGAATCCAGCGTTCACTGCCATGTCATCTGTGCTTCCAATATTGTTTCGACGCTTGTTTTTATTGCGCTGTGGCTTGTCATTTTCATCCCTGACTTTGGAGGTGCCAGGGTCGCTGGTGCTATTGCTGCTACGAGCTAGCCAGCTATCCTCGCCCGCGCAAAAGCGGGTCATGAGTGTAGTTAAGACTGCCATTGTCCTCGGTTTCTCTTGACCGAGGTGTCTTGCCATCCACTCGTCCCGAACATTGTGTTTGAATGCCGCTAAGGCCTCGGCGTCCGGACAGTCAACAATTTGATTCTTTTTAGTTAAAAACCGATTCCAAAGCTTGTGGGCTGACTCCTTGGGTTGCTGGATTATGTGACTTAGATCGTCGGCATCCGGGGGCTGGACATAAGTCCCCTGAAAGTTAGCCTGAAAAGCGTCCTCAAGTTCTTCCCAGCTTCCAGTGGAGTTCTCTGGGAGGTTGTTTAGCCAGTGCGGAGCTGGCCTTTTCAGCTTGAGAGGTAAGTATTTGATGGCGTGGAGGTCATCTCCACGAGCCATGTGAATGTGAAGAATAAAGTCTTCTATCCATACGACGGGGTCTGTCGTTCCATCATACGCCTCAATGTTTACGGGTTTAAACCCTTTTGGAAATTCGTGATCCATCACCTCATCGGTGAAGCACAGAGGGTGTGCGACACCCCTGTATTTTGCGATATCGTGGTGTAATTCAGACGGTCACTAGTAGATAAAGGGTCATCAGACCCGGTTCGTTTGGGCCTTTAGCCCCGGTTCCTGAACCGGGACAAAAGTGTCGGTACTAATTCTCTGACCCTTTAGTCCCGGTTCAATCCAGATCCGGGGCCGATGGGTGTCCACGTGGCCTGTGCGCCGAGCCCAGGCAGGATGGGCTTTGGTCCCGGTTGGTGGCACCAACCGGGACCAAAAGGCATCCACGCGTCAGCATTTCTGTGGCTGTGGTTTTTGTTTTTTTTGAAAGGGGAGGGGGGGGGTTGGAGGTTTTGGGGGGTTAATTTAGGTGTTTCATATTGTGTTTAGCTAGCTAATTAATAGAGAGAAGTGTCCTCTCTTATGTCCGTGCTTGGTCGACGCTACGTACTACACATACGTATAGAGATGTCGGTGTACTAAGGTAGGGGTACCTCAGTACCCCAACTTGTGCACGGGCAGTTGCAGCTTCCCGCGGCAGGGCTTACTGCGTGCTCGCCGGAGACCTTCCTGCTCCCTATTAAACCATTCAAAAACAAAGTATACAAGACATAAGACCGAGACCCCGGCAAGAGGAGCTTGCCGGGAAGGCCGTACCAGGCTCAAGACTGCCCCACTAACACGAGACCCTGGCAAGAGGAGCTCGCCAGGAAGATTAGAAGACACGCCTCGGCGCTATATGCGCCCCGGCAAGGGCCCGGGGAGCGGCAAACTCCCGGGCCCGGCAAGATCAAGGCCCCGGCAAGGTGCTTGCCGGAAGGCTGCGCTGTGTGCCCGCGCTCCAGCTCATCGGCCCACGCGTCGCCCTGGGGCCTATCCAGGGACGCGTGGCGGATGGCTGTGCAGCCTGGGGTACACGGTGGCACTCCACGGTGATGGATCCATCGCCGTGGCAGACGGAGACGCCAGGGCGGGAGCTTTTGGGGTCGACGGCGACGGGCATTAAATGCCCTTGTCCCCCACTGTTAAAGTAGGTATAGACCACTGTTCCGCACTGTAGCTCCACTGTTCCTGCACTATTACAACTACCACCTCTTTTCCATTTTTACCCCTTTCTCTTACGTTGACACCTGTCGGTGACCCCTTGCACTATAAAAGGAGGCCCATGCACAACGTGGAGGGGGTTCGGAACCTAGATCACTCTCGCGCTTGGTGTAGCTGCTTCTTCAAGCTCCCGAGCGCTCAAACTCAATACACAACCAAGCAGGAGTAGGGTTTTACGCGTCTACCGCGGCCCGAACCTGGGTAAAACTGCCCGCGTGCTCGCTACGATCTGCTCTTTGTGCTCCCTCCGCCCTCGTACCGCACAGACAAGGGGCTCCGGTCCCATAGGTGTTCGTGGCGGACAGTTTCCCCCGACATCTTTGGCGCGCCAGGTAGGGGGCGTCGAGGTTGTGCGAACCTGATCCGGCGTTCGCGCGGGCGCATTCTTCATCAACCTCTCCGAATTCATCAACTTCGTCAGCGACAACTCCATGGCCCCGAAGAAGAAGGCTTCGGAGGTCGGAGGCCCGTCTGCGTCTCACCCGCCGCCACCAGAGCCAACGGTGGGCGGGGGAGATGCCGTCGGAAGCGTGGCCGCCGGTGAGGACACTCACGGCGCCACCAGATCCAAGAACAGGACGGACGACCGAACCTCGGTCTCCGTGGACGCGCCGCGTCCATCTCAGCACACGACGACCCAGCAACGCCATACCACGGGAGGTGGTATCCGCTTGCTGGGGCAAGGCCAAACCGGAGGCTCGCGGGACGCCCCAGACCCCCGTCCGGGCACAAGCAAAGCGAAGGCGCCGGCGCGGGACCCCGCTCCTTCTAACGTTGTTAGAAGTCCGAGCGTATCCCGCTCCTCGCACCGCTCGCCCGCGTTCCCTTCCACTCCAGCAGAAGCGCTCGCAAGGGCGCAACTGCTCCTCGACTTTCCTCCAGCGGCCGACAAGGCCGAAGAATGGAGGGCCACCATCCGGAGCCTGATAGACTTCGCCAACAACGATTCTCCACAGCAGCCGTCGACCTCGCGGCCGCGGCAAGCTGAGAAGACGAAGCCTGACGGCGACAAGACTGCCGGGGGTGCGACAAGCGTGCATTCCCCGCCGCAGAAGCAAAAGACGCCGCCCCGCCGGAACAACGCCGACGACGGCTCCACTGCCTCGTCGGACCCGCGGGCCCGTCGGGACCAGCGCCAAGTCCTCGACGACCGGCGAGAAGAAGACGCTCGAACCACAATCGAGCGCCGCCGAGAAGCTCGGCGACAATCAGACAAGAGAGCTGGGAACACTGTCGACGCGCACGCGCCCGGTGAGCCAGGCGACTTGCCGTACGCGGCAGGCTGCCCTGCGTTCACCCGCGAGCTGCGACGCGTCCAGTGGCCCAGCATGAAGAATTTCAAGCCCGACGTACCGGAGAAGTACGACGGCAAGACGCACCCCTCGGAGTTTCTCAGCGTCTACACCATCGCAGTGCAAGCTGCCGGGGGGCGCGACGAGAAGATCTTGGCGAATTACTTCCCGCTCGTGCTAAAGCCGAACGTCCGTTCGTGGCTTATGCCCTTGCCGGAAAGTTCTATCTCTTCTTGGGCCGATCTTTGCCACCAGTTTGTTGGCGCCTTCACCGGCGGCCACAAACCCCACGGCCAGGAGAGCGATCTCCACATTTTGGCCCAGAAGGAAGGCGAGACCCTGCGCAAGTACATCCAACGCTTCAGCCGTGTGCAGCACAACATCCCTGATGTCCACCCTGCCGCGGTTATCAGCGCGTTCCATCAGAACTTGCGTAACCGCCGCATGCGTGAGGAAATGGCGATGACGAAGATTCGGGATGTCAGCGAGCTCTATGCTCTTGCTGACAAGTGCGCACGCGCAGAAGAGGGGAGGAGACTCCCCAGGGAGGATACTGGCGCAGGAGGAAGCGACAGCGACGACGCCGCCCCGGCAAAGAAGAGCCGGCGGCGGAACAATAGAAGGAAGGGCAAGAAGGAGGTGCTTGCCGTCGAGAAGTCCGGCAAAGAGGCCCCCGCCAAGCAAGCACAGGCTGGCGGCTCCGGCAAGGAGCCTGCCCCTGCGGCGGCGGCCGACAAGCCGGGTAGCTCCGACAAGCAATACTGTAAGATCCACCGCACCAAGGGTCACGATCTCTCCAACTGCAAGCGCGTCGAGTACCTCGTCGAGCAGCAGAAAGCTGAGTACGAGAGGCGCGACAAGGAGAAGGCCCAAGGTGGCGGGGAAGAGCCCAGCAAGAAGCGGCCGTTCAACGGCCGGGGAGGACGCCGCGGCAAGGCTAAGCAGCGGCAAGGAGATCGACCTCCCCGGGGCCGCGACAACGACGAAGAAGACGACGATGAAGACATGGAGGACGAGGAGAACAGCGAGCAGGAGTTCCAGAAGGCCACGGAGGTCCTGTGCGTCGACGGTGGCGCCTCCCTGCACACCTCCCACCGCCAACTAAAGCAGTGGGTGCGTGAGGTAAACGCAGCGGAGCCGCCCGTGGAGTCGCGCAGGCTCCTCAAATGGTCTAGCACGCCCATCATTTTTGACCTTGAGGATCACCCTGATCGCACCACTGCGGTCGGGTGCTTGCCGATGCTGGTTTCTCCCACCATCCGCAACCTCAAGGTCACCAAAATGTTGGTTGACGGCGGGGCTGGGCTGAACTTGATCTCCTCTGCTGTGATCAAGAAACTCCAGATTCCAGATGGCGAGCTCGAAGAGACCGGTTCATTCCAAGGAATCAACCCGGGAAGGAGCAAGCCCAAGGGAAAAATCACTCTGCCGGTGACCTTTGGCGGGGAGCTCAACTTCAGGACTGAGCGCATCACTTTCGACGTCGCCGATATTCCATTGCCCTACAATGGAATACTCGGCCGTCCTGCCCTCGCCAAGTTCATGGCAGCTTCCCATTATGCCTACAACGTACTGAAGATGCCGGGGCCGATAAGCGTCATCACTGTACACAGCGACAAGAAGGATGCACTTATCTGCGCCGACAAGATCTACCGGGACGCGGCAGTTGCGGCCGAGAAGGATACTCTTGCCGCTGAAGCTCCCGGGGGGAAGAAGACGAAGACCAAGTCCGGCAAGTGCTCTGGGACCCACTCCGGCAACCGCACCTCCTCGGAGTGCTGCGCTGCCGTCGAGGACGTTCCATCGAGCTCCACCGGCAAGAGTAAGAAAGGAATGGCTGCTCCTCCGGCAACCAAGAAAGTGTCCGCCAAGGAGGACGGCACTGGTGGTACCTTCACCATCAGCGCCACCCTTGACAGCAAATAGGAAAGCGCGCTCGTTGCCTTCCTGCGGGCGAATGTCGATGTGTTTGCCTGGCAACCATCTGACATCCCCGGTGTTCCCAGGAAGGTGATTGAGCACAAGCTTGCTGTCTGTCCTCATGCATGGCCCATCAAGCAGAAAGTGAGGAAGCAAGCCGTGGAGCGCCAAGAGTTCATCAACGAAGAAATCAAGAAGCTAGAAGCAGCAGGCCTAGTTAGAGGTGTGATCCATCCGACGTGGTTGGCAAACCCAGTCGTCGTGCGCAAGGCCAACGGGAAGTGGAGACTGTGTATAGACTTCACCGATGTCAATAAAGCATGTCCCAAGGATCCATTCCCTTTGCCGCGCATTGACCAGATCGTTGACTCCACTGCCGGATGTGAGCTACTCTGTTTTCTGGATGCATACTCAGGTTATCATCAAATTTTCATGGCCAAGGAAGATGAAGAGAAGACTGCATTTATCACTCCATGTGGCACTTATTGCTTTATTCGCATGCCATTTGGATTGAAGAATGCAGGCTCAACCTTTGCAAGGGTAGTGTACACTGCTTTTGAGCCACAGATCCACAGAAATGTAGAAGCTTACATGGATGACATCGTGGTGAAGAGCAAGAGCAAGGAAACCCTGATTCAAGACTTGGAAGAAACGTTCCAGAACCTGCGCAGAATACAGCTCAAGTTGAACCCCGAGAAGTGCGTCTTTGGAGTCCCTTCCGGCAAGCTTCTCGGGTTCTTTGTATCACAGAGGGGGATTGAAGCCAACCCCGACAAGATTAAGGCCATTGAGCAGATAGAGGCCCCAAAGCGCGTCAAGGATGTCAGGAGGCTTGCAGGTTGTGTGGCTGCCCTCAGTAGGTTCATTTCAAAGTCTGCAGAACGCGCCCTACCTTTCTTCAAAATCTTGAAGAAGGCAGGTCCCATGAAGTGGACTCCGGAAGCGGAGGCGGCGTTGCAGGATTTGAAACGGTACCTGTCCTCCACTCCTATACTTGTCGCACCTAGACCACAGGAAAAGTTGTTGCTATACTTAGCAGCAACCAACCAGGTGGTTAGTGCTGCGTTAGTAGCGGAGAGGGAGTCCGACGAGGAGTCGGCACCACCGGCAAGCGAATCCAGCGACAAGCAGGGGGCTGCTCCGGCAAGCTCTGGCCCCGACAAGGAAGACTCTGCGCAGGAACAGGATGAGGTGCGGAAGAAGATGGTGCAGCGCCCAGTGTATTTTGTAAGTTCCCTTCTCCAGGGGGCTAGATCAAGGTACTCTGGTGTGCAAAAGTTGCTTTTTGGCCTCCTCATGGCCTCGAGAAAGCTGCGCCATTACTTCCAAGCCCATGAGATAACAGTGGTCACTCGCTTTCCGCTGAAGAGGATATTGCACAATCCAGAAGCAACAGGCAGGATCGTTGAGTGGGCACTGGAGCTGTCGAGCTTTGGACTCAAGTTTGAAAGTACTTCAACCATACAGAGCCGAGCTTTGGCAGAATTCATAGCTGAGTGGACCCCAACACCAGATGAAGAAGTTCAAGAAACAAGCGCACCCGTACAAGAAGCGACAAGTGAATGGGTAATGTATTTTGACGGTGCCTTCTCGCTGCAAGGCGCCGGTGCTGGCGTGGTACTCATCGCGCCCACCGGAGAGCACCTCAAATATGTTATCCAGATGCACTTTCCCAGGGAGCAGGCGACAAACAACACTGCAGAATATGAAGGCTTGCTTGCCGGCCTCAGGATTGCGGCCGAACTTGGGATCAGAAAGCTGATTGTGCGGGGCGATTCTCAGTTAGTGGTCCGACAAGTTAACAAGAGCTATCAGAGCCCTTTGATGGAAGCTTATGTCGATGAAGTGAGGAAGCTTGAAGAGCACTTTGAAGGTCTGCAGATGGAGCACGTTCCGAGAGCTCAAAATGAAATTGCAGACGGCCTTTCAAAGTGCGCTTCGATGAAGTTACCTGTGGAACCAGGGACCTTCTTGCTCAAGCTGACTCAGCCATCCGTTACACCATCGATTGGGCAGTCCAAGAAAAGAAAGTTGGTCTCCGGCGACTACTTGCCGGCGGATCTTCCTGAAACCGCCGCCAAGGTCCCCAAGATCAACAACCAGAACGCTGAGGAACAATTTGCTCCTGCAAGTCCTCGGGCTTGTACAGTTGAAGCAAGTGTTCCCGGCAAGCCTCGCCCCGGCGAGCTTGCCGGGGGACCGTCAGCTCCGGCAGAACCAGAGGTCCTTGCCGTAGAAGCTGAGGTTCCCGCAGCGGCCCTCGAGCCTTTAGTCCTTGCCGTCGAGCCTCGGGCTCCGGCATGGGCGCAGCAAATCGTCCGTTTCCTTCAAACTGGAGAACTTCCCGACGACCCTCAAGAGATGGAGAAGATAACCAGGCAGTCAAGTATGTACCAGTTCGTGGATAACAAGCTGTACAGAAGAAGACTCAATGGTGTCAGACTGAAGTGCATCTCCAGAGAAGATGGACAGAAGCTGTTGGCGGAAATACACGGAGGCATATGCGGCCACCACATTGGCGCAAGGGCGCTTGCCGGGAAAGCTTTCCGGCAAGGGTTCTTTTGGCAAGAAGCCCTCCAAGATGCAACTGCACTAGTAACCAAATGTGAAGCGTGCCAGTTTCATGCAAAGCAAATTCATCAGCCAGCTCAAGCTCTCCAAACAATTCCTTTGTCCTGGCCCTTCTCGGTCTGGGGGCTCGATATCCTCGGCCCTTTCCCTCGTGCTGTCGGGGGCTTTGAGTACTTGTACGTTGCAATCGACAAGTTCACAAAGTGGCCAGAAGTGGAGCCGGTGAGAAAGGTGACAGCACAGTCAGCGGTCAGGTTCTTCAGGTCGATTGTTTGCCGTTTCGGGATCCCTAACAGGATCATCACCGACAACGGTACACAATTCACTAGTCGCACCTTCATGCAGTACGTCCAAGACCTTGGCGCCAAGGTCTGTTTCGCTTCTGTTGCTCACCCGAGGAGCAACGGTCAAGCGGAGAGGGCGAATGCTGAAGTGCTGCGCGGACTCAAGACGAGGACCTTTGACAGGCTGCGCAAGTGCGGAAGAAATTGGATAGAGGAGCTACCGGCGGCTCTTTGGTCAATCAGAACGACACCAAGTCGAGCCACCGGACACACACCCTTTGCTCTAGTCTATGGAGCAGAGGCAGTTCTCCCCACGGAACTCGTATACGGATCTCCTCGAGTACTCGCTTATGATGAGCTCGAGCAAGAGCAACTGCGGCAAGATGACGCATTGCTCCTCGAGGAGGGACGTCTCCAGGCTGCTGTACGAGCTGCTCGATACCAGCAAGCTTTGCGCCGCTACCATAGCCGCAAAGTCAAGGCCAGGAGTCTCGAGGAAGGCGACCTTGTTCTTCGGCGCGTTCAGTCCGCCAAGAATTCCAACAAGTTGACGCCGAAGTGGGAAGGCCCTTATCGGGTGAGACAAGTTACGAGGCCCGGCGCTGTCCGCCTCGAGACCGAAGAAGGCTTACCGGTGAGCAACTCCTGGAACATAGAGCATCTTCGCAAGTTTCACCCCTAAGGCGCGGTTGCCGTGATCCGCTCCGGCAACCACCTTTTGTACAAGCTTTGCCGCTGTTGCATGTAACCCTTTGTACAAAGCCGGGCGCAGACCCCGTGCATCAGTAAAGTTTTTGTGTTTTTCGCACCGATCGCCTTTTGCATGCTTTTCTTTGCTATTTGCATGTTCTGTTTGGCATTTGATGCAACACTCAAGTATACGGTAAGCATTAGCACGCCGAAAGGCCATATGTTTGTTTCCCTCTCCCTTTTCTTTCCTCTTAAGCAGAAGGAACGTTCCTCGCGCACAAGTTTGCCGGGGGGGAAGGAGGTGGAGGAGGAACCGAGTGCTGTTCAAGAAAGAGAAGTCTTACCGGAGAGCAAGCAATATAAGCAAATAACATATGAAAGATAAGTTGTTAGAATTTGACCAGTTCAAATTTTAAATTTTAGTTGTCTTCCTTGAACGATCACATTTTGTATGGAAAACCTGTGCGCGGAGGAACCTACCCGTAGCTTGCCGCACCCTTATCTTGTTTTCGAGTTCACTCAACGATTTAAGTGAGCTGCGACAAGTGTCGCGCCCTTGCTTCGTTTCCGAGTACGCTCAGCAAGATAAGTGCGTTGCGACTAGCTGCGGCAAGGTTGCTTGCCGACGAAGACCTTGGCCAGCAGGCTGCTCAGAGTCCAGCACTCAGCGCTCGCGGCAAAGGCCCCTTGCCGGCAAGCTCCCCGGGAGCGTAGGGTGAAAAACATACAAAGTCAAGGATTAAGACAAGGAAGATGACATTGCACTGATTGATCAAAATAAAGTAAATATCTTACAAAGGGTAACTTGTCGCAATGGACTAATAAGTTCATGACATAATGTGCAGCAACAAAAAGATAAAGATAACGGAGCCCTAGTCTACGCGGTCGCCCTCCTTCCTGCCAAGCTTAGCCACCTTGGCGATGATGTGGGCGACCTGCTCCTTCAGGGCCTCCGTGTCTGCATCACCCGGCAAGCTGCGAAGAACGTTGGTGAGATTGATCCCCGGGTTGCGGTACACGATCTTCGTTAGCACCCGCTCCAGAGTTCCCGCGCAGAGCAGGCGTGACTCCTCGGCCAGCTGCGCGGGGATGCGGTTCCGGAGACCTGCAAGGGCCGGCGCGATCCCTCTGAAGAAGAGGCTGAGCTTGGCGCTGTGCGGGAGATCCGGATCCGGCGAGTAGATGAGGTGTTCGACCTTCAGCGCCAGCAGCTCTTGGTCAATGTTGGACGCAGAAGAAACCAGGTCTTCGGTCCATACCTTGATGGTCTGGCGGAAGAGCTCGGATGCCTTGTTGACGCTGTCCACCAAGGTCCGCTCCTTGCGGAGCTCCTCCTTCAGCTTGTTCTCCTGAGCCCGGGCAGCGTCGAGCGAATCCTTCAGAGTGGTGACCTTCAGTTCCAAGTCCTCGATGGAGTCCTTGGCGGCCTTCAACTCGTCGCCCCTCTTGGAGAGACTCACCTGAAGCTCGGAGTTTGTGTGAGCGTCCTTCTCGTGCTCCAAGATGAGCGCGGCAACCTTCTCTGCGCTCACCTTCAGCGCCTTCTCCAGCTGCTCAACCTTGGCGGCGAGCTCCTTCTTGGCGTCCTCCGCGGCAACCGCGGCAGCTTTCGCCTCCTTCAATTCCCCGCCAAGGGCGGCCTCGCGAGCGGCAAGGTCCTCCTCATGGGAGTCGAGCTCGACCTTCCGCTGCGCGAGCTCTCCCTCTCGCCGGGACAGCTCCACCCCGGCGAGCCGCTGCTGTTCCTCAGCGTCAGCCTTCTCGAGCACCCACTCCTGGTACTCGCCGGCGAGACGCTCGCGCTCCTCCGCCACCTCGCGGAGGGCCGCCTGGTTGGCGGCGTTGAGCTCCGCCGCGCGCTTCTCCATTTCTGCGGCGGCCTTGGCGGCGAGGGCTTCCCGGGAGGCGAGCTTCGCCTGCCTGGCCCGGTAAAGGGCCAGGAGCTGGTGGAGCAGCTTCTCCTCCTCGGGCCCCTCACTCCCGCCGGGCGCCTCGACGATCTTCAGGCCCGCGGAGGCGAGGACTTCTCCGTCAAACGCCTCGCCCTCCGCGGGAGCTCGCGATGAAGACCCCCAAGGCATCTGGATGAAGACGCCGTTGGGGGCCTCAAGATAGTACCCCTGCTCCTTGCTGGCGGAGGGATCGGCGGCCGGTGCAGCATCCGATGCTCCCGCCACCTCCGGGTCGGCGGTGCGGTCGCCATCCCCCTCCCCCGCCGCTGCGTCCGCAGCCGGAGCAGTCTCCTGCGCGGCTGGCTCGGCGGCCTCGGCCATCTCCTCGACAACAGGAGCGTCGCCGCCGCCACCCTGCGCGCCCTCCTCCTCGAGGTTGATAACCTCCGTCTCCATGGGCTCAGGAGGAGGAAGATCTAAAAAGAAGAAGAAGAAAAAGAAGTTCAAGATTCAAGCAACTATCCAAAAAGAGGCAAGCCAAGAAGACAAGTCACAGAACATACCTTGGCGGACGTCCTCGGCGGCGGGCTCCCTCGCCGGGGAGCTCGGCCTTGGCGGAGTGGCCACCCTCGCCGGGCTCCTCGCCCTTGGCGGGGTACTCTGCCTTGGCGGAGTACCCACCCTTGGCGGAGCACTCTCCCTTGCCGGAGAGTTCTGCCTTGGCGGGGACGGCGGGGCCCGCGGCTCCTCTACGACGGTCTCCGGGCGCTCTTCCCGCTGTGGCTCCACCTCTGCACAGAACAAGACGAGAAACATCAAGATATGAAGACAAGACCAAATCCTCAGGCGTACCCCGACAAGCGAAAAGAGTAAACCCCAGACTTACGCTGGGGGCTGCGCTGCGGGCTGCGCTGGGGGCTGCTCCTCGGAGCAGCGCTCGGGTCCGGCAGGCTCGGCTCCGGCACACCCCCTGTTGCCGCAGCTGCTGAGTCTTCCGCGACCTCGACCTCGGGCGCCTTGGCCTTCTTCGCCGCGCGATGGGCCAGGGTCCTGAAATCAGAGCAATGAACAGAGTCAGCATCAACAAAAAACCAAGACAAAAATCAAGAAGATGTAAGGTCTTGGATCCTTACTCCTGGTCCTCCTCGTCGTCCTCGCTCAGGGCGGAGAAATCATACTCCACCGTGGGCGCGTCGGCGCGAGGAGCGGAAGACGAAGACTCCCTCGCGCGCTTGGTGTTCACCGGGGCTGGGGGCTGCGAAGACCCAGCCCCCGTGGTAGCCGGCGCCCGAGGAGCGGGCGGAGCCGCTGCTCCGCTC
>LR738711.1:913452352-913479336 GCA_902687465.1 Secale cereale
GGGGGGGAGCTCTCGGACGAGGAGAGGTCGTCGGTGTAGAGCTCCGTGGATCCGCCGGAGTCCTCGGCCTCCTCCTCCTCCTCTTCCCCGGCCGGCTCACTGGGCCCAGCGTCCTGCGCTGCGGCCCCCTTTCCTTTGGCGCCTCCGCCCCTCGCGGCGCCTCTGCTCCCTCCGGCGGTACCCTCCATTGCCGCGGCCTCGGCCGCGATCCCGTGGATCCCGGAGTGCCTCAGCGAGGGGACCCCGGCGAGCGCGTCGGGAGGAAGCTGCAGCAACCTGCGGATCTCCGCCTCCTCCGCCTGGGCGGTCGCATCCGCAACTTCCGCCTCTTCCGGCGAGTATCCAAAAATTCCTGCCGCCGCGGCTGCGGCGGCCTCTTCAGCCCGAGAAGCCATATAGGCAATCTCCTGGTCGGTGGTGTCCCACGTGTGCTCCTTGAGGTCGTTCTTGTTCTTCGCCACCTCTGCGAGGTTGTCGTAGAAGTTGAGAACGTCGATGGGCTTCGGAGCAATCCACGTGCGGTCCACGCCGTGCGAGTCACACATGGGCATCATGGCGAGGATCCGGTCCCGGACGATGTTGTTGCAGAGCGGCACCACTTCCCGGGGAGGCCTGAACCACTCAGGGTGTGCCGGGTCGTACTTGAAGAGTTCCCGGACCATCCCCTTCAGCTCCAGCGTGGTGAAGTTGAAGTTGAGCCCGGGGCGCAGCCTCATTATGTCTGCCGGGCCGCCGTACTCCCAGGCTGACCTCTTCCGGTCTTGGAGAGGGGCGATGCGCCGTTGGAGGAAATCTGCGCCCACCTCTGCAACTGACAACTTGGCCATCCGAAGACGAAGAATCCGGGCGAGGGCGATGTCGACCTTGATGTCGTCAGAATCTAGCTCACTCCAGTCCCTGCCGCGCACGATGGGCGTTGTGCGCGGCGCGGTGAAGGCTTGCGGCTGGTCTTCAACGATCCAGCACCACTCCGCTCGCCATTCCTCCCACTTGCCGGGGAGCTCCCCCGGCAAGTACGCTCCCTTTTTATTCGGACGGAAAACCCAAGAAATTCCTCCGGAGTGGGGGGCATCGGCCTCGGCTCTAGGAGTGAAGAAGTGCCTAAAGAGGGCTACGTTTGGGTGTACTCCTATGAAGTTTTCGCACATGTGTGCGAAAACCGCCATGGTGAGGATGGCGTTGGGGGTGAAGTCAAGCAGATGGAGGCCGTATGTGTTCATAATGTCGCAGAAGAAGTTTGAGAAAGGAGGGCAGAGACCACAGTGAAAAAAGGCTGCGAAGAAGTAGTACCCGCCGGGATAGCTGTCCTTGGCGGCGGCCGGATATGCTCGTGTGCGGGGATGCGCGGTGGTTTCCTTGGCCCAGAACAAGTAATACTTGTTCCAGAGCTCCCGCACGCCGAGTTTCGGCGGGAAGACGAGGTGCTTCTTCCGGTACGCGATGAGCTTCGCCGCTTGCTCCGACTTCTCCCTCTTGGACTTCTCCGCCTTCGCCTTGTCGGTCTTTGGGGCCATGGCGGACGCGGCGGAAGGAGGGGAACGAAGAGCTCGGCGGCGGCGGAGATGTGGAGGCAGAGCGCAAGAGAGAATCTTTGGAGGAGGAAGACGATGCAATGAAAGCGCAAGGAGGGGAACCGCGCCCGCTTCCTCTGCTTTTATGGGGGAGTGGGGGGCGTTTCGCCCTTTCCATTAAGAGATCGTGGGCACGTCCCATCCCACGGCGCCGCGATCGACGCGTGCCGTTACAGTGGGGTGCGGCGGATACGGAAGTGGATTCGGCGCGCCGCGGGCCGCGGGTGCCCGTGCACTGTTTTGGGCCTGGCCCAACAGCGCTCGGCACCGTGTGTGGCCCAGGCCCGGGGGCTCCTGTCAGTGTACTAAGGTAGGGGTACCTCAGTACCCCAACTTGTGCACAGGCAGTTGCAGCTTCCCGCGGCAGGGCTTACTGCGTGCTCGCCGGAGACCTTCCTGCTCCCTATTAAACCATTCAAAAACAAAGTATACAAGACATAAGACCGAGACCCCGGCAAGAGGAGCTTGCCGGGAAGGCCGTACCAGGCTCAAGACTGCCCCACTAACACGAGACCCTGGCAAGAGGAGCTCGCCAGGAAGATTAGAAGACACGCCTCGGCGCTATATGCGCCCCGGCAAGGGCCCGGGGAGCGGCAAACTCCCGGGCCCGGCAAGATCAAGGCCCCGGCAAGGTGCTTGCCGGAAGGCTGCGCTGTGTGCCCGCGCTCCAGCTCATCGGCCCACGCGTCGCCCTGGGGCCTATCCAGGGACGCGTGGCGGATGGCTGTGCAGCCTGGGGTACACGGTGGCACTCCACGGTGATGGATCCATCGCCGTGGCAGACGGAGACGCCAGGGCGGGAGCTTTTGGGGTCGACGGCGACGGGCATTAAATGCCCTTGTCCCCCACTGTTAAAGTAGGTATAGACCACTGTTCCGCACTGTAGCTCCACTGTTCCTGCACTATTACAACTACCACCTCTTTTACATTTTTACCCCTTTCTCTTACGTTGACACTTGTCGGTGACCCCTTGCACTATAAAAGGAGGCCCATGCACAACGTGGAGGGGGTTCGGAACCTAGATCACTCTCGCGCTTGGTGTAGCTGCTTCTTCAAGCTCCCGAGCGCTCAAACTCAATACACAACCAAGCAGGAGTAGGGTTTTACGCGTCTACCGCGGCCCGAACCTGGGTAAAACTGCCCGCGTGCTCGCTACGATCTGCTCTTTGTGCTCCCTCCGCCCTCGTACCGCACAGACAAGGGGCTCCGGTCCCATAGGTGTTCGTGGCGGACAGTTTCCCCCGACAAGAGAGGACTAGACACGCTAGCTAGTAAAGCAAACGAAGGAAACAGAAGATCGTATAATCAATATATATATATATATATATATATATATATATATATATATATATATATATATATATATATATATATATATATATATATATATATATATATGCATACAGAGAGAAGTAATTAATATCGACCACCTCTCCTTCTCGGAGAGATTGGTCGAACAACAAGTTCTCGTATATCGATCTATCCGACACTACCGGGTACATATATACAATAATTATCTCTTACAAATATAATCTCCTATAGGATGGACGCATGGTCCACATAGTATTCTCCGTCTGGCGCGATCACGTGTTCAAGGAAGAATGCCGCCAATTCCTCTTGAATTGCTCGCAGACGATCTGGTGTTAGGAGTTCATCCCGCATCCGAAACATCTAATTGAAGTAGGGGGTCAATACATGAAATGATGCTATAAATTTGTGAATATTATTAATTGCTTACGTACTTCAAATTGTGCTTCAGAGTAGCCCCGCTCACAGGTCGTGTGGCGGATGGACTCGCAAATGTAGTATCCATAGTAATCATTCCCGGGTTCCTGCCACAACCACTTTAAAAGAAATAGAGGTCAATCAAACTGATAAGCAAGAATGCCAAATTGGTATTGATGAAACTAGCGCTTGAATCAAGATATAGTAGATGCGCACGCGGAACATGCTACTATATAGTACTTACTTTCGGGTATCTAAATTCTAGCTTCTTCGGCAGTCCCGGAGCTTTTTTGGTGAATTTTCTCCAAACCCTGCCAGACAAAGAAAACAATTAGTTGATATCAGAAATGAAGTTGCTGATATGCATGGTGGATAATATTGATCGATTTAACTAACCTGCCGAGCATTTGAGTCATGTCCGCATACTCCTCGGGATCTTTACGTTTAGAGTCCAAGACAGTTACTACTCCCTTCTCAAGCTTAATCTCTAAGAGAATATAGTGGAAGCTGCGCACGCATGCATGAACTCATCAATTACATCACTATAACCTTGACTGATATATAAGGGAAACCAAATATGCACAAGACAGTAACACTCACTTGAAGTTGTAAGGAAAGAGTATTATATCTTTGTTTTCATTTACCACCAACGATCGTAGCAAGTTCGTCTCGGTATCGTCGGGACGCAATTTAACCTCGGTTGCATCTATGAGGTATGTGTTAATGAACCCAATATCACCTACTTGTCTTTTCTTCAATTCGACGATCTTCAATCTGCATAATATAGTGAGGATAATTATAAATACATGCAATGAAGATCAGCTATATAGAGAGACTTAATGATAGAAGTAGTACTACTTACAGACAGTAGCAGGTGACCGTTGTTTTATTGAGGGCCAATTGATTGAAAAACTGATAGAACTCCTCAAATGGAACAGGCAACAGTTCAATTCCAACGAGGTCATGCTCTGGTTTAACTCTCGAATACAAGCTATCCCTCCCCCAGACTCTCTGGAGATTTTCAAGTACCAATCATGCAATCTTCGCATATTCATTGATAGAGATCTTTCATTTTTGACGAGAGGCTTTTTGTACTCGTATCTTTCTATCTGCACGTCCAAGAAATCATAGTGTACATCATCGGACACGTAATCTGCAAGATTGGTATAACCGGGCACCATCCTCGGATCATTAGCGACCATGTCGCTAGACACCTTGAGTGGGGGGCATGATTGGTCCGCTTGTTCGCCGAGCTGGGCAATTTGTTTCCCAGCTCGTCCTTCTGCTAACCTTTGATCACTTTTAGTACTTCCCGACCGCTTCGCTTCTTGAAATGACTTTTGAATCATGCGGTCATAGTTGCCCTTCGGCTTACTTTTCGCTGGTTGCTTCAGGGCAGCAAGAGTGCGCTTTTGCTTTCACCGCATCTATCTTCTCCTCCGGAGGTGGATGTCTCTGTGCTTTCAACCCTTCAAGCCAGTCCTTCACTTCGCCTTGAGCTATCTTCGTGTTTTCCTCGTCGGACCTCTCATATGGTAACTTCTCTAGAGTCATGAGAGAAGGACCGAATCTGCATCGCCTCCCGCCTCTGGCTGTACTGCTAGACGTCGCCAGACCAGACGAAGCGGCTGTCTTTTTTCCTTGCTTACGCGCCGGAGCAGGAGCAGCCGGAGCAGCGGCAGGTCTCTTCCGCCCTTGCTGACTAGGCGGCGAAGGAGGAGCAGGCTGGCTGCTCGGGCGTGCCGGCGGCGAAGGAGGCGGAGTGCCGCCACACGCCGACGGCGAAGGAGGCGGAGTGCCGCCACGCGCCGGAGAAGGAGCCGGAGTGCCCTGATGGTCACTCGCCGGAGGAGGAGGCGGTGGAGGAGGCGGTGGAGGAGGCGGAGTGCCCTGACTCGCCGGAGGAGGAGGAGGAGGAGGAGGCGGAGGCGTCCAGTTGAGAATGTTGATGAGGTCCTTCCGCCATAGGCATGGAGTCTTCAGTGAAGAACCCAGCCGAGTCTCCCCTTCACCGGTAGGGTGGTCAAGCTGGAGCTCCTCAAATCCCTCCGTAATTTCATCCACCATCACCCTAGCATATCCTTCTGGAATCGGCCGACAGTGAAAAGTGTCACCGGGTCCAGTAGGATAAACAGAGCCAGCAGCCGCCTTGACCTTCAGATTCATCCACTGCGTCATAAGGTGGCAATTTTGTGCCTCCGTGATAGCATCCACGGGATACCTGGCAGTAGCCGTCAAGACAGGCTCCGGCTGAAGCAGCTCGGTGGAAGCCACGCTGCTTCTCCGCTGAGATGGCGGGGTAGCTTCGGGGGAAGCTTCGGCAATTCTTTTGTCCCAATTTGCTTCCCGTTCCTCTATCGCTTGTATTCTGGCCCGCAGCGCCTGCAGTTCGGTCTGCTCCATTTTCTTCCTCCTCTCTCGGCTTTTGTAGCCGCCTGCGTCCGGAAACCCAGCACGCCATGGAAGGGAGCCTGGCGTGCCTCGTGTCCGTCCAGGGTGCTCAGGATTCCCGAGGGCCATTGTTAGCTCGTCGTTCTCTCTATCGGGGAAGAACGTCCCTTCATGCGCTGCTTTGATATACTGCCGCATCTTCCTGAGTGGTGTTTCCAATTGCTTGTCCGTCCAAATGCACCTCCCTGATACATGGTCCAAGGTTCCGCCAGCCCCGAAGAACCAAGTCCGGCAATGGTCTGGCCATTGCATTGTCTCTGGTTCGATCCCTTTCTCAAGCAGATCATTCTCAGCCTTGGCCCACTTAGGCCGGGCTCTGAGGTAGCCACCTGACCCCGTGCAATGGTGATGCTTCTTCTTCGCAGCATTTATCCGGTTTGTCGCCGACATCTTCTGACTCTTTTCCGATGTCTTATAGGCCACAAATGCGGGCCAGTCATCTTTGATCTTCTCATATATGCCCACGAATTCTAGAGTCTCTTTATCTTTGACAAACTTATTCAGTTTTTTCTTCCATGCCCTGAATTGGTCTGCCATCTTCGAAAGAGCAGCAGACTTGATTAAGTCCTCTTTAACTGGCTTCGCCGGATCATCCTCTCGCGGTAGGATGAAATTTGACTTCAGCTCATTCCAAAGATCTTCTTTCTGCATATCAGTGACATAAGACACCTGAGCGTCTTTTGCAGCCGACTTTAACCATTGATGGATGCTGATCGGGATCTTGTCCCTAACCAGAACCCCGCACTGATTAACAAATGCGTTCTTTGTCCGGATGGGTTCAATCGGATCGCCGGAGCGCGAGATTTCTGAGATCTCAAACTTTTCATCCGGCCTCAACTTTTTCTTCGCGCCTCGTCTCTTTACCGAAGATTTGCTCGATCCGGAGGGCTAGAAAAAGGAACAAAGACGAGAGTTAATGAATGCATCAATTAACTAGTCAGCACAGGCTTAACTAACATATATACCTCCTGGCCGGACTCGGTTCGGTCACCGGAGCCAGCATCACGGTCTCCTTCTTGCACTGGCATTGGGTCACCGGAGCCGTCCTCATGGTCTACTTCTTCCATGTGCATTGGGTCACCGGAGCCATCAATATCATAGCCTAGATCTTCCAGCTGCAGCTCCCTTTCCACATGCTCATCGGTGTCGTTGAGAAATGACAAGACGACATTTTGTCCGTCTGCGATTATGTCCATCAACATCGCTTCTTGTGCTAGGTCTCGGGTGTTGTCGTCTATAGTTTCTACAAATATTTACAACATGCCAATTATTATTCAAACATGACAGATGGATATATTAATGGCAAACGTAGAACTAGCTTCGACCCTCGACCCCTGGACGACCCTCGACTGCTCGGCGATCCACAACCCTAGCTAGACCCCCTCATGTCACATTTTGTCTAGTGTCAAAGGATTCAACAAAACCAATACTTCATCATTAGGCGAAAGTAACAGTAGCATGATGGTACGAAGCTCTCCAAAGTGGTTTTGGAACAGAGTCCCAGATAGGATAATTCGTAACAAAAGACGAATTATCCTATCAGGGACTTCATTCCAGAACAACTTTGCATAACTTTGTACAAACATGCCCCGGTTACTTCTGGCAAATGATGAAGTCATGGAATTCTTCAATACTTTGACACTAGCTAGCTAGGCAACCTCTCTCGACCCCTCGACCCTCGGTCCCTTGATGACCCTAGGCCCCTCGACGACCCTCGGCCTCTCGACCCCTCGACCCTCGGCCTCTCGACCCCTTGACCCTCGGCCTCTCGACCCCTCGACCCTCGGCCTCTTGACCCCTCGACGACCCTCGGCCCCTCGGCGATCTCTCGACCCTTGACGACCCTCGGCCCCTCGACGACCCTCGACCCCCCCCCTAATGTCGAAGTTATCGGGGAGGGTGTGTATCGACAACGACATATCCGATAAAAAAAGAGGAATAAGAAGAAGAAAAAAGGAACCGCTAGAGGAGAAGATCGACGAAAAAAAAGAAAAAAAAGGAGAAGAAGAAAGGAATAGAGGAGAAGAAGAGAAAATTTCTCTTCTTCTCCTCTATTCCTTTCTTCTTCTCCTCTATTTTTTCTTCTTTTTTCTTCTTCTTATTTATTTCTACTCTTCTTCCTCTCCTCTTCTTCTTTCTTTCCTCTTTCTTATTTTCTTCTTTCCTATCCTTCTTTTTCTAAATTTGTAACTTTTGCATATATAAAATTTTCTATGAAAAAAAAACATTCTTTTTCTTGTTTCCTATCCTTCTTTTGCATATATATACATCACATACACATCACATACAGCAACTATACATCACAATTGTAACTATCTATATATAAACAAAAAACATTCTATGAAAAAAAACATTTTTAACATATATATTTAGCAAATTCCTAAGATAAAAAAAAATATATACACATACAAAATATATATACAGCAACTATATACACATAACACATATACACACATATATACATATATATATATATATATATATATATATATATATAAACAGCAACTATATATATATAACAAGTATATATAAACAGCAAATATATACACATAACACATATACACACACAACAAGTATATATAAACAAAAAAAAACCCTCACATCGCGCGGCGGGGCGGGGCGGCGCGACGGTGACGGGGCGGGGCGGGGCGACGGCGCGGGGGCGACGGCGACGGCGCGACGGGGACGACGCGACGGGGCGACGGCACGGGGGCGACGGGGCGACGTTGGGGGCGACGGCGACGACGCGACGGTGCGACGGCGACGGGGCGACGGCGACGGCGACGGGGCGACGGGGGCGGGGACGAATCGAAGCAGAGTGAGGAGGCGTCGGGGGCGGGGAAGGAGAAATTTTCGCAAGTGTTGGTTATATAGGAGCAGTATTACTCCTGATTCGTGGCTCAAACCGGGACTAAAGGGGAGTATTAGTCCCGGGTTGTGCCACCAACCAGGACTAATGCCACCCTTTAGTCCCGGTTGGTGCCACCAACCGGGACCAAAGGCCTTGCTGGCGCGGTGCGGTGGGAAGTTTAGTCCCACCTCGCTAGTTGAGAGAGGCTGGCACCAGTTTATAAGCCCCGCTGCCTCTCTCCTCTCGAACTCCTCTTAACTGCAGGCCTAAGGGCCTAAACTGACACTTCTTTGCCTGCAGACTTGCTGGGCTTTCTATGGGCCTGAATCCTGGCCCATGGTTGGTTTCTAGTCGTATTCAGGCCGTGTGGGCCCAGTAGGTGGCATTTTTTTTTTATTTTTTTCTTTGTTGCTTTATTTTTTAGTTTTATTTCTACTTTCAACAAAATACTTACTGTTGCTATTTTTATTTATTTGTTTTCTTTGTTGCTTTATTTATTTTATTTTGTTTCTACTTACAACAAAATACTTATTGTTGCTATTTTTTTTGCAAGTTTTTTTGTTTTGTTTTCTGCATTATTTATTTTCTTTTGTTTTTTGCTTTATTTTTTAATTCGTTCTGGTAAAACCAATTACAAACTTTCTGTTAGTGCAAGTAGTATTCAAATTTGAATAGTTTAAATTTGAAATTATTTGTTTTCTTTGTTGCTTTATTTATTTTATTTTGTTTCTACTTACAATGAAATACTTATTGTTGTTATTTTTAATTTTTGTGCAAGTTTTTTTTGTTTTTTGCATTATTTATTTTCTTTTGTTTTTTGCTTTATTTTTTAATTCTTTCTGGTAAAACCAATTACAAACTTTCTGTTAGTGCAAATTTGAATAGTACAAACGGACAATGGTATCATACTCGTTTGTTACAAAGTTGGCATGGTATCATTATAATAGTTGCCGAAAAAAGTCTTCACTTTTTCTTCGCTTGTGTCATTTGCTTATTGCGCCGTAACCATGGATAATCTTCATCGTTTATCAGGATGCTTGGGTCAGCCTTGACTTTGAAGGGAGGAATTTCATGAAACTTTTCATAATCTTCAGACATGTCTGCCTTGCCCTCCACTCCCAGGATGTCCCTTTTTTGCTGAAAGAACTATGTGGCGCTTTGGCTCATCATATGATGTATTCGCTTCCTTATCTTTTCTTTTTCTCGGTCTGGTAGACATGTCCTTCACATAGATAACCTGTGCCACATCATTGGCTAGGACGAAAGGTTCGTCAGTGTATCCAAGATTTTTCAGATCCACTGTTGTCATTCCGTACTGTGGGTCTACCTGTACTCGGAGGTGTGTCTGTCACCGTACATCCATTGCCGGTTCATCTGCGTGCATTATATATAATCAAGTGTGTCAAAAACCATTACAGAACATCATAAATAGATAATTAAGTGACCAAATGGATAAAAGTTCATCACCACATTAAAACCAAAGTACATACATATATAGTTCTCATCTAACAACATATAGCTCTCCATACACATCGAAACTATGTAAAACTTTTCAATGCGAAAACAAATGCGATCATAATCGCAACCAAGGTAACAATTGATCCAACGGCATAATGATACCAAGCCTCGGTATGAATGGCATATTTTCTAATCTTTTTAATCTTCAACCGCATTGCATCCATCTTGATCTTGTGATCATCGACGACATCCGCAACATGCAACTCCAATATCAACTTCTCGTCCACAATTTTTTTTCCTTCAAGAATTTGTTTTCTTCTTCAACTAAATTTCACCTCTCGACAATAGGGTCCATCTTGATCTTGTGATCATCGATGACTTCCGCAACATGCAACTCCAATTCCATCTTCTCCTCCTCCATTTTTTCCAATTTTTTTCTTTAAGGAAATGTTTTCCTCTTCAACTAAATTTAACCTCTCCACAAGAGGGTCGGTTGGAATTTCCGGTTCAACTACCTCCTAGACATAATAAAACATCTATGCATGTCAGGTTGGTCGGCATAACTATTATAAACACTAAAACAATTAGTTATAAATTAAAGATAATATACCACATCCGAATCGTAGACAGGACGAGGGCCCACGTGGGCGGATATCAAAACCATCGCACTATATAATAACAAGCAATAATAAACGTAAGAAAATTAGACAAATATCTATCTAAAGCAATAATAACAAGCAATAATAAAAGTAAGAAAAGCATGGACATAACAAGAGGCTCACCACGGTGGTGCCGGTGACGAGATCGGCGGGGGCGATCGACGGCGGCGAAGACGGGGACGGGACGTGATGGACCGCTAAACCTAGAGCTTCGAGAGGAGAAAAGCTTAACTAGTGTGGCTCGGGCATTCCACCGAACACGTTGTGTGCATAGGAGGTGAGCTAGAGCATCACTAACCCCTCTCCTCCTCGGCCAGAAAAAAACCAGAGCAGTGAGCTCTGCTCTTGAGTGAGGGGTTATATATAGGCACCTCATTGGTCCCGGTTTGTGCTAAGAACCGGGGCTAAAGGGGAGCCTTTGGTCCCGGTTCGTGTCACTAACCGGGACCAATGGTGGTGGGCCAGGACCAAGAGCCATTGGTCCCGGTTTGTCGCTCCAACCGGGACCAAAAGGTCCAAACGAACCGGGACCAATGGCCCACGTGGCCCGGCCGGCCCCCTGGGCTCATGAACCGGGTCCAGTGCCCCCATTGGACCCGGTTCTAGATTGAACCGGGGCTAATGGGCTGGACAGGCCTGGTCCAATGCCCTGTTTTCTACTAGTGGGTGTCTATGTTTGGTGTTGGTTCCAAACTTGATTGTGCCCGGCGAGTTTGGCTTGATAGCCGTCGTCTCGTGTGGGAGCACGTTCCCTCAATCCGTAGATTGATCTGGCCAGGCCAACTTTTTTATTCAGGTCGTGATGTAGATCGTACTTATGGCCCTGAGCCGCTATATCATTTCCTTTACGGTGAGGAGGTGCTGGCTGGTGTACGGCGTTGCTGGACGCTTTATCCCGTCCATGAGGTGGTCGGTCCGCTTGATCGGCCTTGTCGTACTTCGGCGGTATGGGCGCAATAGCCTCGTCGTCGAATTGGGGCAACAGTTTGCGCTTGGGATAGCTTTCTGTTTGGCGCTCATGGCCGTATCTTTCTTCAGCGTCTAGCACTTCGTTCCATCTCTCATTGAGCGTATCCTGTTCGGCTCTAAGCCATTGCAACTTCTTCTTTAGGCTCCTTGCTGTAGCAATGAGATGTCGTTGAAAACGTTTCTGTTCGAGTGGTTCTTCTAGGACGATGAATTGTTTGTCTCCCAGGTCCTCTTCAGAGACTGGTTGATAATTGCTGTCTTCGGCATCGCTGTGATCGACCAGCGGTTCGGGACTGTGCTCGCCATCCTCCCGTTCCTCCCGCTCAACCGCTGGCTCCACGGGGTCGTCGGCTTGCTCCAGATCGTCATCGTCTTCAGTGGCAGTGTTACTCTATTTTCCTTTATGGGATCGAGATCGATGTTTCTGATGTTGGTGCTTAGGAGGTTGATCAACGGGCTTATCCTGCTCTGGATTTGTGTCGCCGTTGTCTTCCTTCTCGTTGGGTTATCCACCATATATACATCATATGTAGAAGTAGCTGTCCGTTGCCCGGTTGCGAGCGGGTTTGCACTTAGATCGGCTTCGACGTCGTGGTCCATCCCATAGATGTCTTTGGAAGCGTAATCTTGTAGGTCGGTCAAGTCTTCGACCATGGCTACCAAGTGGGTGGTGGGTGGGAAGCAAAATTCCCTGTCCTCGGCCCCCAGTTCAAACTGGGCGTAGTTCGGCTGGGAATCCTCTGTTAGGGTGAGAGATTTTAGTAAGTCCAGCACTTCATAAAATGGCGGGTGCTGGACGTATGTTCGGCCATCTGCGGGGCAGAGTTCGGTGACAACCGCTCGATCGAGCCCAAAAGGCGCGGATCCCGAAAGTTCAGAACTCGTAATCGGGGACGAATCCGGTGCTCCAGCGGTGGGGGGAGTCCCGCTCAACGCTGGGTCTAAGAGCGGCTCGAGCGCCGCTAAGTCTGCCGTTTCCATGGCGGGGTTAATCTTCCCGTCCTCGGATGAAGTGACTTGCTCCGGATCTAGGGCCAGGTGTTGGCCCCTAGATGGGATCCGATGACAGTTCTAAGACATCTTCATCATGGAGGCAGGGATCAGCCACCATGGGAGCGAATCCGTCGAAGATTAAATCTCCACGAACGTCAGCAACGTAGTTCAAGCTTCCCAATCCGATCTGATGACCAGGGGTGTATCTGTCAACCTGCTCGAGGTGGCCTTCCATGTTGGCACGAAGCACGAAGCCACCAAACATGAAAAGCTGGCCGGGAAGAAAAATTCCCTCAGTGGTGGCACCGTCGTTGATGACGAAGCGAGCCATTAATCCTTCTGTTGACGACACAATGGAACTCTCAGTGAAAGCACCAATGTCGGTGTCAAAACCAGCAGATCTCGGGTAGGGGGTGGTGAACTATGCGTCCGAGGATTAATGGTAATAGGAGATAGGGGACACGATGTTTTACCTAGGTTTAGGCCCTCTCGATCGAGGTAATACCCTACTTCCTGCTTGATTGATCTTGATGAATATGGGTTTACAAGAGTTGATCTACCTCGAGATCGTAATGGCTAAAACCCTAGGAGTCTAGCCTATGCAATTGTGATTGTTGTCTCTACAGACTAAACCCTTCGATTTATATATGCACCGGAAGGACCTAGGGTTGTACATGACCATCTTGGAGAGGAAGAAAAGTATTAAACCCGGACTCTAAACTTGCTATTTTATACATATGGGAGTCCTATCCGGATATGGGAGATAGTCTTTAGCAATAATATTCACGGCCCACCAGTCCGGCCCATAACGAGCAATCTGGCCACCTAAGGACCCCTTAATCCAGGACTCCCTCACTCCCCGTCTTGGGCAGATGGGGCCGCAGCATCTTCGGCCTTGGTATTCGGACGGTCTCTTAGACGGAGGCCTCCCCTGGCCTCTGGCTGGTCCTTCTTCTTCTTCCCCTTTTTTCGGGCACCTTGTAAGGCGCCACGACCAGCAGTCCCTCAAGTTGGGCTGACTGAGGCTCTTCGGGCAGCGCATCCGGACTGCTGATCTTCTTGGCCTTCTCGAGCCAACCATGTGAAGGCAACACAAAGAGGACTTAGACCAAACTTTGGATAGTATGAGCGCCCGGATATATGTCGGGCAAAGGGTTAATTACCTTTTTGGGGGGTTTGCGGAGTCAAAACCGATGTCTTCTTTCTCGGCCGGCCACTCCTTCTATGGCTTGAATAGTAGACCCCTCACCTTGTCGTAGATGGTGCCGAAGAGATACTGCACGGTGGTCGGGTCTTCGGGCTTGTAAGTCCACATCGGACTCACGCTTTGCTGGTAGGGTAGGAGGCGGCGACAGAGCATTATCTGAAGCACATTGGTCAGTTTGGCGCCGGTCGCCATCACATCGGAAACGTGTGTCTGCAGTTTCCTCACCTCCTCGGTGGATCCCCAATCAAGGCCTTTCTTGGTCCACGAGGTCAATCTCGTTGGGGGCCCGGACCTGAACTTGGGGGCTGCCATCCAGGCCGCATCTCGTGGCTCTGTTATATAGAACCATTCCTTCTGCCACACTTTAACAGTGTTGATGAATGAGCCACCCGACCATTGGACTTGGGTGAGCTTGTTGATCATCACTCCGCTGCAGTCCGCTCGGGCGCCGCCGACCACCTTTGACATGACATTGAACACCTTCAGCCACATGCCAAAGTGGGGCTGGACCCGCAGAAGGGCCTCACAAACGGCGATGAAGGTGGAGATGTGGAGGAGGGAATTGGGGGCTAGGTCGTGAAAATCCATCTTGTAGAAGAACATCATACCCCGCACGAAGGGGTGCAGCGGGAATCCCAACCCCCGAATGAAGTGGGGAAGGAAAACCACCCTCTTGCATGGCTGGGGCGTGGGGACGACCTGGCCCTTCTCTGGGGCTTGGTGTGCGACGTCGGCCGATAGGTAGCCGGCTCGCTTCAGCTTTTCAATGTCACTGTTGGTGACGATGGATACCTCCCACTTGCCATTTGCACCGGATCCGGCCATGTCCGTAGTTAGGAGGAGGCGGGGGAGGGAATCGCTGTAGAGGAGTAAAGCATGGCGCTGGAACTCTGGAGTTTGGGGAAATGATAGCGATAGGTGGAAGAATGCGTAGGCTGGTAACTGTAGATGTTCCCCTTTTTATGGGTCGCAGAGAGGTTAAAGTTTCCTTTTTCCACACCCTGGACCTCTCCACTTCCCGATATACACGCGACGTTATGCGTGGGTGGGGGAATTGAAATCATTGATCAAATCTCCCCAAAGCTGGGCACGATCTCTGCCTTGATAAGACGTGCCAATAGAGGGGCGGCCTTGAGCCACGTATCGAGAACTTGCAGTCGTTTGGTGTTATGGCCGGACGCGACCCTTCGCCAAAAAGTTGTCAGATGATGGCACTATTCACACTTGAGCACTTTGGCCTTCAAGGCTAAGTAAAATAGATGCTCCGGATTCTGGGCACCACTCAGCTCTGAACATGCACATGGACTAGACGAAGAACTCACCTCGCAAGCTGAAGACCATTGGATATGCGGATGATGGACACTAGCCCCGGTGTTGGAGGCTAATTCGAGGGCTACTAACGGAGTCCTAGATTAAGGGGTCCTCGGGCCGTTGGCCTATATCTTATGGCCGGACTGAAGGGCTATTGTGAAACCAAGCTTAAGCGTAACCTGTGACCGGATAGGAGATCTTCGGAGCTGTGGTGTGTCCTCCAACGCAAGATCAGGCATGATCTTTCCTTCATTGTGACTGACCTTATGTAACCCTAACCCTATCAGTGTCTATATAAACCGAAGGATTTTAGTCTTTAGGGCTAGAGCAACATCCAACACCCCATCAACCTAGGGTTTAGCTCACCTAATCTCGAGGCAGATCGACTCTATTAACATATCATACGCATCAAATACAATCAAGCCGGACATAGGGTTTTACCTCCTAGAGAGGGCACAAACCTGGGTAAACACCGTGTTCTTCGTCCCTTGTTCCCCATCGATCCTAGATCCGCAACTCAGGACCCCCTACTCGAGATCCACCGGCTTTGACACTGATAGTAGCGCTCGGCCATGGTGAGTGGAAGAGAGAGAGAGAGAGATAAAGAGGGGGGACAGGGGCGTCGGCGACGAGAGGGTGAGAAGGGCATCGATGGCGAGAGGGCGAGCGGGAGTGTGCGTCCACCGCCAAGGGAGGTGCTACTTTTACATCGACAGGGGGGTAGCGAGCGGGCGGCGAATGTGCGAATGCGTGGCGGGAGGCGGCGGGACGCGCGTCTCGGCGAGCCCTCACCGCGCCGCCCGTGAGGAATCAATGGAAGGCTGACCGGCGGCAGCCTTCGCATTGATTCCCCATGGAAAACCGAGGCAATGAGGACGACGACTGCGCCTAGTCGCTGACTCGGCGAGTCCACCTATTTTCGCACCTAAACTGATTCGCCCGGCGCCCCCAGCGCGCCGGATTTGGCCTAGGTGCGCCAGTGCTAAATTCGCCCCTAACCGGCGAAAAACGGGCTTCTGGGGGCGCGATTAGGCTTTTATTTCGTGTTGGCGATAAAAAAGGCATTGCGGAGGCCTATTTGGGGCGCGGCTGGAGATGCTCTAAACCTTGTGACGTTAGAATTTAGAAAACTATGTATACTGATTAAATATGAACGTAAAAAAGGCATACTTTATTACAGACAAATTTTGGTAGCAACAATTTGTGCTCATGCATATTTTGATGTGCACCCAACATTAGGGCTAATAGGCTGGAGTGCATCGGTTTCAATATAACATGGAATCATCAGCTATTCTATTGTGCAAACTAGACTCGACTCTATTTTATTGCAGAATATGCTCTCTCATTGGTTGGCATGGTGACCGGAAAAATAAATGCTAGCTTCATCAAATAAATACTAAAGTAAAACTAGTATATTTCTTTGTCTCAACTAGTTTTCTACAAATATCACCAACCTTTCTCAAACTGGGGAGTCTTGAATCATCACAAACATTTTCAAGGAATTTCCAAGTGGGACGCTCACCTCCACCGCTAACCTCCATGGTGGAACATGTTTGCTACCGCATGACAGGGTAATCCTTTTGTGTAATAATATTTTTTGTAATTTATCATTCAATTGACTTCTTTTCATTATCTTGCCACAAATTGAGGAACAAACTCTTATATACCGTAGTTTATTGCTACCAACATTCACAATCTACCATCACATATAATAAATAAAAGCTAGTAAGAAATTACGAAAAAGTATCAGGTGATACGAACTGTTACATGCTCCCATGCTACCAGTTTTAAAAATTCAAATTTCAACATTTCAAAATAATTTATAAAAATGGAAATGGTCAGATTACATGTGTCCAAACCCCTAAGAAATTCAGATCAAACTCAAAATGCACATTAAGAAAGAAAAAAAGACAAATCCATGATGAATAGTGTCAAAAGAAGACAAAAGCAAAAATGGCACTATTCACACGTGAATTTCTCGGTACACATCAATAACATGTATATCACATATACCTTTGTTCACCTTGCCATCCTTCTTATCCGCCAAATACTTGGGGCAGTTCCGCTTCCAGTGTCCAGTCCCTTTGCAGTAGAAGCACTCAGTTTCAGGCTTGGCTCCAGACTTGGGTTTCTTCGCGAGGGTAGCAACTGTCTTGCTATTCTTCTTGAAGTTCCCCTTCTTTACCTTGCCCTTTTTCTTGAAACTAGTGGTCTTGTTAACCATCAACACTTGATGCTCCTTTTTGATTTCTACCTCCGCAGCCTTGAGCATAGCGAAGAGCTCGGGAATTGTCTTTTGCATCCCTTGCATATTATAGTTCATCACAAAGACTTTATAGCTTGGTGGCAGTGATTGAAGAACTCTATCAATAACACTATCTTCATCAACTTTGCAACCAAGTTGAGTCATATGATTGTAGTACCCAGACATTCTAAGCAAGTGTTCACTGATAGAACTATTCTCCTCCATCTTGCAGCTATAGAACTTATTGGAAATCTCATATTTCTCAATCCGAGCATTTGCTTGAAATATTAACTTCAACTCCTGGAACATCTCATATGCTCCATGACGTTCAAAACATCGTTGAAGTCCCGGTTCTAAGACGTAAAGCATGGCACACTGAACTATCGTGTAGTCATCAGACCGCGTCTGCCAGACGTTCAAAGCGTCTACATTAGCGGGAGGGGGCTTGTCACCTAGCGGTGCTTCAAGGACATAATTCTTCTGTGCAACAATGAGGATAATCCTCAAGTTATGGACCCAGTCCGTGTAATTGCTACCATCATCTTTCAACTTAGATTTCTCTAGGAATGCATTAAAATTTAAAGGAACGGTAGCATGGGCCATTGATCTACAACAACATAGATATGCAAAAACTATCAGGACTAAGTTCATGAAAAATTAAAGTTCAATTAATCATATTACTAAAGAACTCCCACTTAGATAGACACCCCTCTGGTCATCTCAATGATCACGTGATCCAAATCAACTAAACCATGTCCGATCATCACGTGAGATGGAGTAGTTTTCATTGGTGAACATCTTATGTTGATCATATCTACTATATGATTCACGCTCGACCTTTCGGTCTCCAGTGTTCCGAGGCCATATCTGCATATGCTAGGCTCGTCAAGTTTAACCCGAGTATTCTGCGTGTGGAAAACTGGCTTACACCCGTTGTATGTGAATGTACAGCTTATCACACCCAATCATCACATGGTGTCTCGGCACGACGAACTTTCACAACGGTGCATACTCAGGGAGAACACTTATACCTTGAAATTTTGTAAGGGATCATCTTATAATGCTACCGCCGTACTAAGCGAAATAAGAAGCATAATAAGATAAACATCATATGCAATCAATATGTGACATGATATGGCCATCATCATCTTGTGCTTTTGTTCTCCATCTCCAAGGCACCGTCATGATCACCATCGTCACCGGCGCGACACCTTGATCTCCATCGTAGCATCATTGTCGTCTCGCCAACTATTGCTTCCACGATTATCGCTACCGCCTAGTGATAAAGTAAAGCAATTACATGGCGACTGTATTTCATACAATAAAGCGACAACCATATGGACCCTGCCAGTTGCCAATAACTTTACAAAACATGATCATATCATACAATAACGTATAACTCATCATGTATTGACCATATCACATCACAACATGCCCTGCAAAAACAAGTTAGACGTCCTCTACATTGTAGTTGCAAGTTTTACGTGGCTGCTACGGGCTTAGCATGAACCGTTCTTACCTACGCATACAAAAACCACAACGATTTTTTTGTCAAGTATGTGTTGTTTTAACCTTCACAAGGACCGGGCGTAGCCACACTCGATCCAGCTAAGGTGAGAGAGACAGACACCCGACAGTCACCTTTAAGTAACGAGTGCTCCTAATGGTGAAACTAGTCTCGCGTAAGCATACGCGTAATGTCGGTCTAGGCCGCTTCATCTCACAATACCGCCGAACCAAAGTATGACATGCTGGTAAGCAATATGACTATTATCGCCCACAACTCATTGTGTTCTACTCATGCATATCATCTACGCATAGACCTGGCTCATGATGCCACTGTTGGGGAACGTAGTATTTCAAAAAAAAAATCCTACGGTCACGCAAGATCTATCTACCAGATGCATAACAACAAGAGGGGATGTGTGTCTATGTACCCTTGTAGAACGAAAGCGGAAGCGTCTAGTGACGCGGTTGATGTAGTTGAACTTCTTCGCGATCCAACCGATCAAGCATCGAACGTACGGCACCTCCGCGTTCAGCACACGTTCAGCTTGATGACGTCCCACGAGCTCTTGATCCAGTTGAGCTTCACGGGAGAGTTTCATCAGCACGACGGTGTGGTGACGGAGATGATGAAGCTACCGGCGCAGGGCTTCGCCTAAGCACTGCAACGGTATGACCGAGGTGTGTTTCTGTGGAGGGGGGCACCGCACATGGCTAGAACAATGTTTCTTATCTGTTCTTAGGTGCCCCCTGCCCCCGTATATAAAAGAGCAAGGGGGAGGGAGGGTCGGCCCCTATGGGCGCGCCAGGGAGTAGGATTCCTATTCCTAGTAGGAATAGGAACCCCCTTTTCCTATTCCTACTAGGAGTAGGAAAGGAAAGGGGAAGAGGAGAAGGAAAGGAGAGGGGGTGCCTCCCCCCTTTTTCTAGCCCAACTAGGAACCCTAGGGGGGGTGCGGCCAGCCCTATGGGCTGCCCCTCTCTTTCCCTCATAGGCCCACTATGGCCCATACTCCCACGGGGGGGGGGGGGGGGGTCCCGGTAACCCCCTTCGACAATCCGGTTTAATCCGAAACTTTTCCGGAACACTTCAACTTTCTGGATATAGTTGTCCAATATATCAATCTTTACGTCTTGAACATTTCGAGACTCCTCGTCATGTCCGTGATCTCATCCGGGACTCCGAACTACCTTCGATACATCAAAACTCATAAACTCATAATACCGATCGTCATCATACGTTAAGCGTGCGGACCCTACAGGTTCGAGAACTATGTAGAAATGACCGAGACTCATCTTTGCCCAATAACCAATAGCGGAACCTGGATGCTCATATTGGCTCCTACATATTCTACGAAGATCTTTATCGGTCAAACCGCATAACAACATACTTTGTTCCTTTTGTCATCGGTATGTTACTTGCCCGAGATTCGATCGTCGGTATCTCAATACCTAGTTCAATCTCGTAACAGACAAGTCTCTTTACTTGTTTTGTAATACATCATCTCGTGACTAACTCATTAGTCATTTGCTTGCAAGGCTTATTATGATGTGCATTACCGAGAGGGCCCAGAGATACCTCTCCGACACTCGGAGTGACAAATCCTATTCTTGATCTATGCCAACACCACGAACACTTTCGGAGACACATGTAGAGCATCATTATAATCACCCGGTTACATTGTGATGTTTGATAGCACACAAGGTGTTCCTCCGGTATATGGGAGTTGCATAATCTCATAGTCATAGGAACATGTATAAGTCATGAAGAAAGCAATAGCAATAAAACTAAACGATCGTAGTGCTAAGCTAACGGATGGGTCTTGTCCATCACATCATTCTCCTATTGATGTGATCTCGTTGATAAAATGACAACTCATGTCGATGGCTAGGAAACATAGCCATCTTTGATCAATAAGCTAGTCTAGTAGAGGCATACTAGGGACATACTGTTTTGTCTATGTATTCACACATGTACTAAGTTTCCGGTTAATACAATTCTAGCATGAATACAAGACATTTATCATGATATAAGGAAATACAAATAACATCTTTATTATTGCCTCTAGGGCATATTTCCTTTAGCGCCGCACACCCTCTGTGCTTCACCGATTAGGCGCTGGATCATGATTTTTCAGAAGGGTTTAAACCCGTGAACATCGAGGCGTATGATGGAACGATGGATCCTATCGTCTGGATAGAAGACTTTATCCTTCACATCCACATGGCTCACAGAGATGATCTCCATGCCATTAAATACCTACCCCTCAACCTGAAAGGACCAGCTCGGCACTGGCTAAATAGCCTCCCAGAGAACTCCATTGAGAGTCAGGAAGAACTTGAGGATGCTTTTCGGGCCAATTTTCAAGGGACCAATGTCCGGCCCCGGGATGCTGACGATCTAAGTCACATCATACAACAACCCGGGTAGTCAGCCCGTAAGCTTTGGAATCGGTTTCTCACTAAGAAGAACTAAATCGTCGACTGTCCGGATGCCGAAGCCTTACACCTCGGACAGGAAAAGCCGAGGACAATGGTAGCCCTAACTACACTCATGACCCGCTTTTGCGCGAGCGAGGATAGCTGGTTAGCGCGTAGTAGCACCAGCGACCCTGGAACATTTGAAGTCAGGGACGACAATGGAAAGACACGACGTAACAAAAAAACATCGAAATAATGCTGGAAGCCCAGACGATACAACGGTAAACGCCGGATTCAGCGGCTCTAGACCCGGTCAATGTAAGAAGCCATTAAAAGGCAACAAAGATGGTCCATCTAGCTTGGACAAAATATTAGATAGGCCCCGCCAGTTCCATGGCACCCTAGAAAAACCTGCAAACCATACCAACTGTAATTGTTGGGTCTTCAAGTAGGACGACAAGCTCAATGCCGAACACAAGGGGAAGGGACCTCAGAGCGAAGACGAGGATGAACCTGGCCAACCGAATACAAGGGGACAAAAGAAATTCCCACCGGAGATCAAAACAGTGAACATGATATATGCCACTCATATCCCAAAGAGGGAGCGCAAGCGCACACTCCGAGATGTCTATGGCGTCGAGCCTGTCGCCCCCAAATTCAACCCGTGGTCGGCCTGTCCGATCACTTTCGATCGCAGGGATCACCTGAGTAGTATCCGTCATGGGGGTTCGGCTGCCCTAGTGCTCGATCCAATAATCGATGGATACCATCTTACCCGAGTACTTATGGACAGCAGCAGTAGTCTCAATCTAATACATCAGGACACTGTTCGCAAGATGGGGATTGACCCATCAAGAATAAAGCCAAGTAGCACGACCTTTAAAGGAGTGATACTGGGCGTAGAGGCCCGCTGCACGGGCTCTTTAATATTGGAGGTCATATTCGGCTCTCCTGATAACTTTCGAAGCGAAGAGTTAATCTTCAACATAGCTCCATTCCGAAGAAGCTATCATGCATTCACTACAAAAAAATACACTTCCGTGATGATACATGTTTGTCACAGTAGGTCACATTTTGTGTCATGCATGTACATCCATGACGATTTTATGACAGAATCAAGATAGTCATACTTGTGCTGTCGTAGAAGTGTTCCATGACATTACCAAAATTATCATCACGGAAGTGTCCACTTCCATGACGATAAATCGTGTGTCACAGAAGTGCTTTCGTCAAGGGTGACCGACACGTGGCATCCATCGTAACGGAACGCTGTTAAGCTATCGGGTTCGGTTTTGGATCCGATAACCCGTTAACAACCCCGACCAATGGGGATTTTCCACGTGTAAAATCATCATTGGCTGTAGGAAACATGTGTCGGCTCACCGTTGGGACAGATGTCATACACTCATTGGACACAAAGCGCCTATGATATGTCGACACGTGGCACGGCCTAACAGAGGCCCATTCCTGTGAAAAGGCCGGCCCGTTTGACTTGGTCAAAAGGTGGCGGGCGGGCTCACGGTAAGCGTGTTTACGGCCTGTTCGCATATAGCCCATTTACAGCTCACTAACCTAGGGCCCGTTTACAGCTGTTGACACATGAACACGTCACGTGTACCCTCGACGCCGGGGGTGATGCACCGCAGCTCACGTCGAAGGAGGCCCGACCGACAGCGCGATACGCAAGACAGTTGACGGGCGCTTTTGCGGACCCGAAAACCCCACACCCCCGGGAGAGACCCCGTCAGGGAGTGCGGCAGCTATGGGCTGCCCTAGGTCGATTCGCTCGCCCCTAGAGCCTCGAGATTCGCAGCTCTCAAACACGAAGAACAACGAAGAACGAGAGAGAAAAACGATGGAGGGATAAAACATAGATGGGAAAAAGTAGTATATTGATTTGTTCGATTGTGTGTTGTTCCAATCGGTCGTCACCCCCAACATATATAAGAGGCGGCTGGACTTCCCGTACAAGCAAAGGATTTATCTAGGCTTTCCTTACAAGAAAATTACATCAATTCACGTCCAAAACCCTAGTCAAATTCGGACTGGTTTTATCCGAACTTTCCAAAACTGCTTGGTTTAAACTGGCTGTACTTTGAGGGTCCTTTTTGTGGTGACAAACAACCTCGGATGGAATCGGACCGAAAAGCAATCTTGACTGTTTCGACAAGACGAACATCTTTCATGTTGAACGCTTTTTTCATTAGAGGTCATCTCGAGGGTCAAATCGCTCGCACAAAACAGATAATTACTCACGCAGCTCATCAGACACACCCATATATGTGTCTCGTTCCAGGCGTCACATTTTGCTCTGTGGAGGGTCTCGATGTGCGGGATCTAACTTTTGCATACAACCTCGGATTGAGACGATCCTTATATCAAAATCGATCGTTTCGACGAGACGCACAACTTCCGTGTAGGACATTTCTCCATCCAAGATCATTTGAATTATCTTCTGAGCCCATCTTCAACTTCTCATCAGCTTGACTATCACAACCTCCACCCCGGCAGGCCTTCCACCCGGGTAAGCTTTCCACACCGACAAGGTTTCACCCCGACAAGGTTTTTACACCGGCAAGGGTTCCTCCCTAGCATGATTTCTCCCCCGGCAAGATTTCACATTAGCAAGGTTTTACCTCGGCAAGGTTTCTACCCCGACAAGAGTTCCTCCTCGGCAAGGTTTCTCCCTCGGCAAGATTTCACACCGGCAAGCTTCTCCGCCGGCAAGCTTTCCACGCCGGCAAGCCTTCACACCGGCAAGGTTTTACCTCGGCAAGGTTTTCATTCAGCCGGCAAAGGCCGAATACTTTCGCACTCAGGGCCGGCCCGCGAAGTGTTGCCTCTAACTTTTGCATACGAACCTGGATTCGTGACCATGCCAAAATCTGTTGTCAACACATGCCCCCTTGTTTTTCGGCAAAGCTTGTGTGCCGAAAAATAACTTGTATTGTGTTTGTTCTAAGGACGATGTCAACACCCCATCGACCATTTATTTTTCTTAGGGCGATAATTATGTATCGGCCATTTTGTGCTAAGGGCGACAATCATATATCGGCCATTGCCCACTTAGGCTTCTTGCCATACACTTGGGTGGTATTTCTTCAAGTACTTGCCATTGAGAGCTCGAGGTAACAGTGCCCCTTGTACGGATTCCACCAAATAAGAGTTTCCGGGAACTATTCTTGCAATTCTAAAAGGACCTTCCCAACTTGGAGACCATTTCCCGAATTTTCTGTCTCTTGAACCAATCGGGAGAATTACTTTCCAGACGAGATCGCCAACTTGAAAACTCTTCAACTTAACTTTCTTATTGTAAGCCCTTTCTACCATCAACTTGTCCTTCTCTATGGCCTTCAAAGCAGCCAAACGTTTATCGGCAACCTCATCAATATTGTCCATCATCAAGTTATAAAAGTCTACTGCCGATAAATCATTTTGTTTGGCTATTCTCAAAGCATTCAAATTTACTTCCACCGGTAAGACAACCTCTTGACCATATACTAGTTCATATGGAGTCACCTTCGTAGCACCATGCCTTGAGATCCTATGTGCCCACAAAGCCTCAGATAACAACTCATGCTATCTCCTTGGATTATCCTCAATCTTCTTCTTGACGAGTTTGATTAAAATTTTATTGCTAGACTCAGCTTGTCCATTGGCTTGGGCATAATATGGAGAGGAATTGAGCAACTTTATGTTATAAGATTCGGCAAACTCTCTGACTTGGTGTGACATGAAAGATGAACCTTGATCTATAGTTAACGTTTGAGGAATACCGAATCTATGAATAATGTGCTCAGTTATGAATTGAATTACCTCCGTATGTGTCATGTTCTTGAGAGGTACTGCTTCATACCATTTAGTGAAATAATCGGTTGCCACCAATACGAACCAATGCCCCTTTGATGAAGACGGATGAATTTGCCCGATAAAATCTAAGGCCCATCCTCTGAAAGGCCACGGCTTGATAATAGGATGTAACATAGCAGCATGAGCCAATTGAATATCACCAAATTTTTGACAAGCTTCACACCCTTTATAATATCTGAAGCAATCATTAATCATAGTCGGCCAATAAAACCCTGCACGTCGCAATAACCACTTCATCTTGGGAGCCGACTGATGAGTGCCACAAATGCCTTCATGTACCTCTCCCATAGCAACTCTTGCTTGGTCTTCATCCAAGAATTTTAGAAGAACGTCATCGACTGTTCGGCGATAAAGAACATCATCTCCCATTGTATACTTGAAAGCCATACGCCGAACATCCCTGTCCACCCTTTCACTTGGATTGCTCAAGTAATCAATAATGGGCTTCCTCCAGTCAGGATTGTCACCTTGACTCGGCGTCCAATAAGCGTCTGCTCAAATATGTAATAGCATGATCTTTTCCTTCGGTTTCTTGAGTCAAAATAGCACCAATAACACCTTCTTCTTCTGCAATGTAAAGCTTAAAGGGATCCTTATGCCTGGGTGCTTTCATCACCGGAGGAGTGCACAAATAATTCTTGATCATATCAAAGGCTTCTTGCTATTTTGCCCCCCCCAAGTGAAATCAACATCATTCTTTAACCGAAGGATAGGAGTAAATGCATCAACTTTCCCTGATAAATTAGCTATGAACCTTCTCAAATAATTGACCTTGCCAAGGAACTTTTGCATATCTCTCTTGCATGTTGGCGCTTCCACTTTCTGTATAGCTTCTACCTTTTTGGGATCAATTTCTATGCCATCTTCATGAATAATGAAACCCAAAAACTTACCAGCTGACACACCGAATGCACACTTCAAAGGATTCATCTTCAGTCCATACTTTTTCATTCTCTCAAAAGCTAAATGCAAATCGGCCAAATGAGATTCAAAAGCATCCGATTTGACAACAATATCATCAATATAAACTTCAAGTATGACACAAAGTAAATCATGAAAAATCAAATTCATAGCCCTTTGATATGTGGCGCCAGCATTTTTTAATCCGAATGTCATCGCCGTCCATTCGAATAAACCAAGGAAACCAGGGCATCGGAAAGCCGTTTTGCACATGTCCTCTTCGGCCATGAAAATTTGGTTATACCCCACGTTACCATCAAGGAAGCTAATGACTTTATGTCCAGAAGCATCATTAATAAGCATATCAGCTATTGGCATGGGATACTCATCTTTGGGTGTAGCCCTATTCAAATCTCTGAAATCAATGCATACCCTTAACTTGCCGGATCCCCTTTTCTCCACTGGGACAATGTTAGAAATCCACTCGGCATACCTGCAAGGTCGAATGAAATTAGCTTTAAGCAGTCGACCGATCTCTTCCTTGATCCGGTCATATGTTTTTGGATTAAACTTTCTGGCCGATTGTTGATACGTCCAAAACGTATCTATAATTTCTGCTTGCTCCATGCCACTTTTGGGTGATATTGCTATGATATTCATACACTTCCATACACTTTTGATCATATTTGGACTAACTTACTAATCCAGTGCACCCCAGTGCCAGTTTCTGTTTTCGGCTGTTTTTGTATTTCAGGTTTTCACGTTTCGAGAACTGCCCAGAAAAATCCAGAAAAAATATATAAAAAATCAGCGTTCCGGAAACAACACTGCGTCCGAAGGGCAGCCT
>LR738711.1:913479346-913496686 GCA_902687465.1 Secale cereale
TCCACCACCATGGACGCCTCCCGGATGACTCGTGAGTAGTCTCCCTTGGACCATGAGTCCATGACCAGTAGCTATGTGATGTTCTCCTCCCATTCTTGTGCTTCACTAATTAGTCCTCGTGAGCTGCCCTACATGATCGAGGCACCTATGTAATCCTTATGCTGTTGCTATGTTGAGTTTGCTGGGATCCGATGGATTATGAGATTATGTTCAGATTGATCTTGAGTAATATATTTGATTCACCTCTTTTATATTTTAGTTCATAAGTAATTCTTGCATGTTCTCCGTTGTTATTTATTGCTTTGGCCGAGTAATAGGTAGTGACTCCAAGAGGGAACGTTATGCTCGATTGTGGGTTCATGCCCCTCGATGACTAGCTTGAGTGACAGAAACATGAGTCTAGGGGATGTGCTGTTGCCACAAGGGGGGAAAACAACGGTGCTTGTGCCCGCAGGTGCAAGGATTGTTTACTTTACGCAAAGTTCTTTTAATGCAGTTGTCTGTTGCATTGAGTTTACACTATGGGTGGGACTCGCAACTTAATACCAGCGAGATGTTCTGGATAGATATCTCAAGGTGGATAATTAGTAGTAGATGCAGATGGATTTCGGTCTACTTACTTTGGCGTACCGCCCATGCTTTGAACCTCAACCTTTCTTGCAATGTAGTCAGCATTGGTTTGCGTTCGTGGTCCTGTCAATTGCCCAGTTGTAATTTGTTACCTCACATAGCTGTTTTATCGTCTTTTGGGAGAGAGACATCACTAGAGAACATAACGAGACTCCGGTCCATATTACTATCATTGATCACATACACTATTTACCTTTCCGCTATTTTATTTACTATTGCAAAAACTATCTATCACTACTATCATATTGCTTTTAACCCTTTGTGAACTACAAGGCCGGAGAGATTGACAACCTCTCTGTACTCGTTGGGAGCAAAGTTATTTGTATCTGTGTGCAGGTCCACGTTGGTTGCTACTAATCTGGCGCCGTAGCAATTGACACCTACCTGTTGAACCTTGGAGTCTCTGGGGATTCGATCCTTGGCATCTTTGCTAAGGGAGAACACTTCTACTTACTGCATCTTACACCTTCCACTTGGGGTAACCAACGAGGGGTTCGAGGCCCATCAAGGAGTATTTTCTGGCGCCGTTGCCGGGGACTCCACTATTCAGGATAGGGGAGTTGCATGCTATCTTTTACCTTTGCTTTTTAGTCTTGTTAGTTTACCTTTCATTTTTTGCTTTAGTTCCTTTTATCAAAAATCACAAAAATAGTTATCTTGTTCTTTAGTTATCATTATGTCGGGTCCTTTTGTCTTTGATGAGGCAGAAGTTCTCACCTTTAAACAAAGAGGTGGGGAAAGTTTGGAAGATGCTTGGTATAGAATTAATGATTCACAAAAAAGAGCCACCAAGAAGCAACCTACTACTATCTTGCTTAGAAATTTTTATGTTGGAATTACTTCTTGGAATAGGTTTATTCTAGATACTGCTATCAATGGAAATTTCCTAGAGGCCCCAGTTTGGGAGTCTCTTAGTATTATTGAAAATCTTGTTGGGAGTCCCCCTGTTGTTAGCATTCGAGAGGACATCACCTTAGCTCACATTATGAAAAAACTTGAAAAAATAGAGCTAGAGATGCCAAGCATTAATAAGATGAATGAGTTGGATCGAAAGATCCAAGGGAATTTGAATAGACTTGATAGCTCCATGCATAAAATTTTCAAAATTTTGGAGACCGTCAAATTCCATGATTCCGACTCTTCTAGGATGGACAAGATTGAGGAAATATTTGATACCCTAGGAACTACTTTCTCCTCGATCAAAACCAAAAAGGTAGAAACTCCGGCAAAGTGGGAGCCTAAGTTCGTTCACGTTCCAAAGGCTCCTCGTTCTAAAAGTAACCCACCTATTGCCAAAGGGGTTGAAACCGTAAAAACTTTGGAAGAAACACCTATCGTTGATGAATTTATAAATGAATCTTCCCTTGACTTTTATCCTTTTGGTCTTCTACCTAGAAGTATCTCTATGAGGTCTTTATTTGAGAGTCCTCTTAAGACTAGTTGTATTATTGAAGAGCTTTTTGATGATCTTGATGATGGTTCAATTGATAAAACTTGATCTATGCATTATGCCTAGCTTAAAGGCATAAAAGAAAGCGCTTTTGGGAGGCAGCCCACATGAATAAATTTTTTACTTTTGTTGTGTCTTGATGTTGTTTACTGCTGTAGCATCATCATTGTATCTTTACTTTTCATATTTGTGCCAAGTATAGCCTCTGATTGCTAGAAAGTTCAAAAGTTGTGAGGTGCTGTCCAGGAAACAGATTCTGTCCTTGGATAGAAAAATTCGCATAAAATCACCAGATCATCTTTTTGGTCTGAATTTTTTCGCAGCGTTCTCTATATAATTGTCTTTCATGCGTCAGTTCTGAGTTTTTTGATTTGAGTTGCAGAAGTATCCCGAACAGGTCAATTACTGCCTGCTGTTCTGTTTTTCACAGAATCTGTCCTGTTTTGCCTTACCTTCACTTTGCAAATTAAGAACTTGCTTTTTCTTTGCAAAAACCTTTTGGCAATCTTGAGAAACAGTAGAACTTCAAGAATATCCTTATTTCCAGCAAGGTATAATTATTTTATTAAGGGTACTAACCTCGCTAATCAGATTATGATGAGTTATGTATGAAGGGAGTTTTCAAGTGTGCGAGGGAAGATGATAAAAAGATTCAGGAGTGTCAAGCGCTCAAGCTTGGGGATGCCCCCATGCACCCCCAAGAAATATTCAAGGATACTCAAGCGTCTAAGCTTGGGGATGCCCCCATGCATCCCCTTCTCCATCAACATTATAAGTTCGTCTTTCGTTCCGCTATATTTTTATCACTTCATGTGTTATGTGCTATGCTTGGAGCGTCTTGCTTTTAGTTTTCTTTTTAGTTTTTCATAACGAGTCGGAACCCAGCATTCCTTTATGTGGGAGAGAAACACGCTCCACCTCTACCTAGAACATTACATAGAATTCTCATGTCTATCTATGATGTGTGTGTTCTTTGTCTTTTAATAGCTACTATTGTACTTTGCTCTTAGTATTCATGCTTATCTTTTCAAGAGCTTTTATTTAGTTGGTTGCTTGAACTCTCTTTAATTACCATGCTCACCTTATTAAGAGAGTTTGCTTCCGTTGCACGGGTTAATGTGTCTATGATAAAGATGCTACTTTCATGATGGTGCTTAGTAGTTCAGGTTTTCTTTTGGTTAATCTCAAATAGCTGGGGGGTTCCTAATGTGTCATTGGAGTACCAACTTGGTTTGTTTGCCTATGATGTGGTATGGTTTAGTAATATCTTCCTTCGAGAATTTATTTTGATTGACTTGGCGTATGCTCACGCATATTCAAGACCGTAAAGAAAGTCTGTCAAGCCTTGATGATCTTTTGTTTCCGAGTAGCGATATAACTACCATGCCTGATTCAATATTGCTTTGTCGCTCTGCATGATTATGACCGTCATTGCTCTCTTAGTTGGTCGCTCCCAGTCTTTTGCTAACCTACACCTGCACTAAGCAAATTAACCATGCAATACATAGCTCATGGGAAAGTAGCCTAAAAACTATTGTGGTAAAGAATAGCTTATGTATCTTATTTCTTATGAGTTTCTTGCTGAGCGGTAACCATGTTTCTGGGGACGCCATCAACTGTCACACTTTTGTTGAATATCATGTGAGTTGCTATGCATGTTCGTCTTGTCTGAAGTAAGGGTGATTTACCGTGGGTTGAATTAATATGCATATTGTTAGAGAAGAACATTGGGCCGCCAACCAAAGCCATGCATCATGGTGGAAGTTTTAGCTTGGACCTTAATCCTCAATCTCTCATGAGAATATGCTTATGCATTAAAGAGGAGTCCATCATCTATTTTCTATGTTGTCCCGGTATGGATGTCCTCAAGTTGAGATCTATCAAAAACGAGAAATCAAATGCGATCTATCTCCTTGGACCTTTGTACAGGTGGCATAGAGGTACCCCTTTGTGAGACTTGGTTAAAACATATGCAATGCAATGATAACCCATGGGGATCCGAGCTAATTAGGACAAGGAGCAAGCACTATTGGTATTCGATGCATGAGGCTTGCAACTTATGGGATGTTTTATACATGACAGATATGAAGTACTACTACCGTTGACACAATTGCTTCCATGTTTCAAAATAAAAAGCTCTAGCACTTCAAGCACCAACTACTGAGAGCATGATTGTCATTCTGAGTGTAATGTGCATTGTCCCAAAGTAGCATTGTCTTTTGCATGATTGTGATATCGTTTATTCTGAAATGATTGTATCTAGTCATCACTTAAACCTTGAAGGTGCCCTTGCATTTATGTTTTGCATCACTAAAGAGGGCAAGCTAGATATCACTTGATCATATTTGCACATCATGATCATTGCAAATCTTTTTGATGTTTCAGTTCATGTTGTAAAACTTTCAGTCATTTGTGATTTTCTCTTGAGACAACTTAGTTACTTTAGAATCATTGTCTCAGTAAGCTTTTGTCATATGACTATGAGAAAGTCCTATATGGTTAATAGCATGTCACCACAGAAATTATTCTTGTTATCATTTACCTACTCGAGGACGAGCAGGAATTAAGCTTGGGGATGTTGATACGTCCAAAACGTATCTATAATTTCTGCTTGCTCCATGCCACTTTTGGGTGATATTGCTATGATATTCATACACTTCCATACACTTTTGATCATATTTGGACTAGCTTACTAATCCAGTGCACCCCAGTGCCAGTTTCTGTTTTCGGCTGTTTTTGTATTTCAGGTTTTCACGTTTCGAGAACTGCCCAGAAAAATCCAGAATATATATAAAAAAAATCAGCGTGCCGGAAACAACACTGCGTCCGAAGGGCAACCTGGGGGGGGCACAGGGGCTCCAGGCGCCCTGTGGGCGCGCCCCCCTGGGCCGCGCCGGGGGGGGGGGGGCGCCTCGCCCCCCCGAGAGCCCCCCGGTGCCCTACTTTGGCATATATTTAAAGGACTCTCCGAAACCCTCGAAACAGGACTTCTTTTCGCGATCCCATCTCTGTTCCGCCGCCGCCGCCGCTTCCAAGATCGGGAGCACCAGGAGAACTCTTCCCGGCACCCTGCCGGAGGGGAGGATCACCACCGGGAGCTTCTCCACCACCATGGACGCCTCTCGGATGACTCGTGAGTAGTCTCCCTTGGACCATGAGTCCATGAGCAGTAGCTATGTGATGTTCTCCTCCCGTTCTTGTGCTTCACTAATTAGTCCTCGTGAGCTGCCCTACATGATCGAGGCACCTATGTAATCCTTATGCTGTTGCTATGTTGAGTTTGCTGGGATCCGATGGATTATGAGATTATGTTCAGATTGATCTTGAGTAATATATTTGATTCACCTCTTTTATATTTTAGTTCATAAGTAATTCTTGCATGTTCTCCGTTGTTATTTATTGCTTTGGCCGAGTAATAGGTAGTGACTCCAAGAGGGAACGTTATGCTCGATTGTGGGTTCATGCCCCTCGATGACTAGCTTGAGTGACAAAAACATGAGTCTAGGGGATGTGCTATTGCCACAAGGGGGAAAACAACGGTGCTTGTGCCCGCGGGTGCAAGGATTGTTTACTTTACGCAAAGTTCTTTTAATGTAGTTGTCTGTTGCATTGAGTTTACACTATGGGTGGGACTCGCAACTTAATACCAGCGAGATGTTCTGGATAGATATCTCAAGGTGGATGATTAGTAGTAGATGCAGATGGATTTCGGTCTACTTACTTTGGCGTACCGCCCATGCTTTGAACCTCAACCTTTCTTGCAATGTAGTCAGCATTGGTTTGCGTTCGTGGTCCTGTCAATTGCCCAGCTGTAATTTGTTACCTCACATAGCTGTTTTATCGTCTTTTGGGAGAGAGACATCACTAGTGAACATCACGAGACTCCGGTCCATATTACTATCATTGATCACATACACTATTTACCTTTCCGCTATTTTATTTACTATTGCAAAAACTATCTATCACTACTATCATATTGCTTTTAACCCTTTGTGAACTACAAGGCCGGAGAGATTGACAACCTCTCTGTACTCGTTGGGAGCAAAGTTATTTGTATCTGTGTGCAGGTCCACGTTGGTTGCTACTAATCTGGCGCCGTAGCAATTGACACCTACCTGTTGAACCTATGAGTCTCTGGGGATTCGATCCTTGGCATCTTTGCTAAGGGAAAACACTTCTACTTACTGCATCTTACACCTTCCACTTGGGGTAACCAACGAGGGGTTCGAGGCCCATCAATTGTTTATATGGTCTAAAACCAGCCTTTATAGGTAACCGATGCTCCACTAGCGAGAGACTTAAACCCGGCATCTCATGATATTCCCATGCAAAGCAACAAACATATTCTTTCAATAGCTCGACCAACTTAGCTTTACAATCGGCTTTCAAATTATTGTTTACAAACGTCGGTCGAGTGACTGAACCATCTCCAATATCTACCTCTTCTAATGGATCGGCCGATGTAAAACCTTGTCCAAGCTTATCCATGTCATCTAATTCCTCTATAGATTCATACATATCGTTCTCACTCGACCGATATTTTACAAGACATTTTTGTAACCACTCGGAACTAGAATCCATTCAAACATACCATACCTTGGAGCCGACTACATTCAGTCGGCTTTAAAGAAACGGGGACGAAGCCATTCTTGGTCGCGCTGAGAAAATCAAACTCTGACAAGTCACGTCCCGTCAAGCAAGTAGCATTGGGATGTTGCCAATCCACCGATGCGTGGGCCAAAGCAACACATGCCGAGTTATCCGCATGAATGACTTCCACTTCATCATTAACCCACTGGATCAAAAACTGGTGCATAGTGGATGGCACGCACTGGTTTGCATGAACCCAATCATGGCTTAGTATGACGTTGTAGTTACCTTGCACCTCTGCGACAAAGAATGCAGTAGCCAAAGTTTTGCTTCCAACTGTAAGTTCCACATACATCATGCCTTTGGCTTCAGTTTTCTCTTTGCCTTCAAATCCATTGAGCACCATATTCATCTTTATCAACTCTTCATCGGGCAAACCCAATTTTCTGAAGACCAAATAGGGCATCAGATTTACCACAGCACCACCATCAACAAGCATCCGAGTGAGAGGTGATCCATTGATATGGCCTCTGAGATACAATGGTTTCAGATGCGTTACTGGGTCTTTTGGCTTCTCAAATATTGCATTTTTAGGGCCAAAATCCAGCTGAGAACCCCCCTTTCCTCATCTACAGCACGAAATTCAGCAGGCAAGTAATAAACCATATTGATATCCATACCTTCATGAACCGGCGTCGACTCATAATCTAACATATCATCCTCTGCCTCAAGTGCATCCACCGATTCTGAAATCTGTCCGAGTGAAGGAGAAGTAAGAAGTGTGGCAGACAATGTGACGGCTGTTGCATCGTCCTCCTTTGGTGGTGTAGGTATTGTTGTGATAGATGTAGAAGCTGTCTTATCTTGTATTTGTTTAGGCCTCCACACTTGTTTTGCTGGAACCATGGGTCGAGTGTCATTGAACAACTCATCCCTTTGCTTCTCGGCCTCCTGTTCTGCCATCTCTTGGCTCCTTAACCTCTGCAGTTTCCTCTTCTGTGTCTTTGTTAGCCCTGGAGGACACCACTTTGGCTGAGTGTATTTAGGATCTTTTGCCTTTACTTGGCTGGTGTTTGCTTTATGATCATTAGCCGAGTGCTTTGGCGCGATAGAAAGTATCGGCTCAGTCAAGTGGTTATGCACAGTCGGCTGTTGTACGGGGAATGTTTTGGTGCCCAAGATAAGTGAGTCGACACCCATTTTCTCCTTGCCTTTTCTTGACTCGACCATTGCAACACTTGGTGACTTAACACGCCATTCTTTTCGATTTTTTGGATGCATGAAATTTCACTCGGGCGCACCTTCTTACTCGGATGGAATCCACTTGGATGGATGTCACTCGGATGGAATCCACTCCGATGGAATTCACTCAGATAGAATCTACCTGGCCACATTTTTTCACTTGGATAGCTTCCACCTGGTTGCATTCTTACATTTGGATAGTTTCTGTTCGGCCACATATTTTGACCAGCCGACCGATGACCACCGATGTTCAGTCGGCCATTGTATGCGTAGTCGAGTCGATCCCAAACAGGTTGCCTTTGTTCCTCTTGAAACGGTGCCCTTGGTCCAGCCGGCTTCACATACCGACTAAACATATCAGCTGGTGGTGACCTTGGTCGCTTTAGGTCTGTTGGCCGGTTAGAGCTAGAACCGGTCGACTGATTGGCATACTTGAATAGCAACATATCAAAAGTTGGCTTGATCCACTTACGCCGTACTTTAGCCTCATTCCTCTTCCATTTGCCAACTTCTGGACTCTTGGGCTTAACAAATTTAATACGAGCATTTTCTTGCACTTGTGGTTGCCCCCCGAGTGTAGGATTATTGATGGTGATCTTGATTACTTCCTTGCCATCGGGTTGCTTGTCAATCACAATATGCCTCCCCAAGATCTTGTTGTCCTCCTTGTCTTTCCTGGGCTCACCAACAATGACATTAGGTTTATTAACAGATTCGGCTACCTCTGGCCGAATGAGTAACTTCTTCCCCTCCAAATCCATGGTATTCATTGGAAAGGGTTGTTTATCAACTTGCATCTCACAAAAGTTCAATCGACCGTCATTAATGGCCGATCGTATCTGTCGTCGAAAAACATTGCAATCGTTAGTAGCGTGAGAAAAAGAATTATGATACTTGCAATAAGCGCGCCGTTTCAGCTCTTCAAACGGCGGTAAATTGTGAGATATTCTAATAATTTTAGCTTGCAGCAAAGCGTCAAATATTTTATCACACTTGGCAATGTTAAAAGTAAACTTCATCTCTTCATCACGATTCTTATGAATTGTTTTCAGATCATTGCAAGTAAATGGTTTGGCCTTAGATGGCCAAACAAATTCAGTAGCATACATGTCACCCTCATCGTCCGAGTGATCATTATCATATTCAACCATATTCATCTTTGGACGATCATCTTTGTACCTATGCACTTCTTTGAGATCTTTGCTTCGGCTTTCCTGAGCCAGAGCCCTTTGTAAGACTTGGTTAACATTTAAGAACTCATAGCCTTCTAGCTTTTCTCTAATGGGAGTCCTTAAACCACTCAGCACTAGGTCTGCCAAGTCTCTCTCGGTTATCACCAAACTATAACAACGATTTTTTGTTTCTCTGAATCTCTTGACATAATCGGAGACCGATTCATCATGCTTTTGTTTAACCGATGTCAGATGTGACAACTTGAGTTCATTATCACCGCTATAAAAGTGATCATGAAATTTCTGCTCTAGCTGCGACCAAACCCGAATGGAACCATGTGGTAAAGAAGAAAACCATGAAAATGCGGTACCAGTTAATGATAAAGGGAACAAACGCACTTTCAATTCATTCAATGAGCCTGCCTCACCCAATTGTGCTAAATATTGACTAACATGCTCCCATGTGGTTTTTGTGCCTTCTCCATTAAACTTAACAAAATCTGGAATTTTATATCCTGGAGGGCACTGGATGGCATCGAAGTACTCGGGGTACGGCTTTTGGTAAATCCGATTCCAAGGTAACTCAACTCCAAATATCTCTCGAAGCATCTTAGCCATCTCCTCTCTAAGATTAGCTAGACCATCATCCATAGTGGACGATGAAGCTTGTGGCAGTGGCATAGGAGGAGTAGGGTTACTAATGGTGGGTAGGAATTGAGGCATGTACGTCGACCCATAACTTGGTAGTGGTCGAGTGGTTGTAGCTGTAGGGCATTTGGTGCGGCGTTGCCACCGAACCTGGTATACTCACGATAGGACTAATTGGTTCAGCCACAATCTGATTTGTTTGTGTAGGATAATAAGTCATCGGCATGGGAGGTGCCGATGAAATAGGCAGAGTCAGATTAGGGTTTTGCACACTAGCAGCTATACCACTATTACCACTAGACGATTGAGATATATTCTTCTGAGCATTAGTATTTTCTATGAAAGTTTGATAGACTAGATTGTTACAATCAGCAATACGACTCTCAATCTCAGCCCATTGCTCAGGAGAAAAGGTAGTACTCACAGAGGGTTTAACCTGCTCGGCTTGAAGAGGAGGGAACTTGATTTCTTCAATCGGAGTGATGTTGCCTTGGCGATCCTTTTTGAACTTCGCAAGGAACTCCTGCAACTCCTTCTCTTCGCATTCCTTCTTGTACTCCTCATAAACTTGGCGATGGTCGGCCGATATCTCATCAAGACTAGGCTTAATGATGTTATCGGCGTCTACCTCAGATGGCTTGGGATGATCAGACATGGTGGATGATGATGATTGACCTTCAGTCCCCAGTGGAGTCACCAAAAAGTGTGTTGACACACAAACACGTCACGTGTACGCTCGAAGTCGGGGGTGATGCACCGCAGCTCACGTCGAAGGAGGCCCGACCGACAACGCGATACGCAAGACAGTCGACAGGCGCTTTTGCGGACCCGAAAACCCCACACCCCCGGGAGGGACCCCGTCAGGGAGTGCGGCGGCTATGGGCTGCCCTAGGTCGATTCACTCGCCCCTAGAGCCTCAAGATTCGCAGCTCTCAAACACGAAGAACAGCGAAGAACGAGAGAGAAATACGATGGAGGGATAAAACGTAGATTGGAAAAAGTAGTATATTGATTTGTTCGATTGTGTGTTGTTCCAATCGGCCGTCACCCCCAACATATATAAGAGGCGGCTAGACTTCCCGTACAAGCAAAGGATTTATCTAGGCTTTCCTTACAAGAAAATTACATCAATTCACGTCCAAAACCCTAGTCAAATTTGGACTGGTTTTATCCGAACTTTCCAAAACTGCTTGGTTTAAACTGGCTGTACTTTGAGGGTCCTTTTTGTGGTGACAAACAACCTCGGATGGAATCGGGCCCAAAAGAAATCTTGACTGTTTCGACGAGACGAACATCTTTCATGTTGAACGTTTTTTCATTAGAGGTCATCTCGAGGGTCAAATCGCTCGCGCAAAACAGATAATTACTCACGCAGCTCATCAAACACACCCATATATGTGTCTCGTTCCAGGCGTCACATTTTGCTCACTGGAGGGTCTCGATGTGCGGGATCTAACTTTTGCATACAACCTCGGATTGAGACGATCCTTATATCAGAATCGATCGTTTCGACGAGACACACAACTTCCGTGTAGGACATTTCTCCATCCAAGATCATCTGAATTATCATCTGAGCCCATCTTCAACTTCTCGTCAGCTTGACTATCACAACCTCCACCCCGGCAGGCCTTCCACCCGGGTAAGCTTTCCACACCGACAAGGTTTCACCCCGGCAAGGTTTTTACACCGGCAAGGGTTCCTCCCTAGCAAGATTTCTCCCCCGGCAAGATTTCACATTAGCAAGGTTTTACTTCGGCAAGGTTTCTATCCCGACAAGAGTTCCTCCTCGGCAAGGTTTCTCCCTCGGCAAAATTTCACACAGGCAAGCTTCTCCACCGGCAAGCTTTCCGTGGCGGCAAGCCTTCACACCGGCAAGGTTTTACCCCGGCAATGTTTTCATTCAGCCGGCAAAGGCCGAATACTTTCTCACTCAGGGCCGGCCCGCGAAGTGTTGCCTCTAACTTTTGCATACGAACCCGGATTCGTGACCATGCCAAAATCTGGTGTCAACAACAGCCTATCCGAACTAGGCCCAGTAGCGTCATCTGGGCCGTCCAGTATAATTCTAGCCCGTTTTAACTTCCGGCCCATGTATGGCCCATGACATCTTTCGGCCCATATGAGGCCCTTAGTAACCCTCGGCCCATTAACGACCCATGGTAAAACTAGCCCATATTGAACAGTGCCCAACAGAGGCCCATTACTATGAAAAGACCGACCCATTTGACTTGGTCAAAAGGTGACGGGCCGACCCACGGCAAGCCTGTTAACGACATGTTCGCATATAGCCCATTTACAACCCGCTAACCCAGGGCCCGTTTACGGCCTATCCGAATTAGGCCCAGTAGCGTCATCTAGGCCGTCCAATATAATTCCAGCCCATTTTAACTTTCGTCCCATGTATGGCCCATGACGTCTTTCGGCCCATATGAGGTCCTTAGTAACCCTCGGCCCATTAACGACCCGTGATAAAACTGGCCCATATTGAACAGTGTTTCACTTTATACCCATTAACAGCCCATTATTTCGTTGGGCCGTTCCCAGCCCATGTTATCTTTTGGCCTTCTCAGGGCCCATGTATTCTTGGGCTCATTTCCAGCATTTGTTTACTTTAGGCCCGTTAATGTCATTTTTTGCTTGTGGGCCAAATTCAGCCCGTGGTTACAGTCGGCCCGTTTGTGGCCCATTAATACGTTGGCCCGTTTTCATAGCGTCATAAAATACGACCGATTATGGTCGGCCCATTATGGTTGGCCCATGAACGGATGATTTCAACTCAAGCCCATTTACGGCCATAATGTGGTCTGTTATTGGCCCTTGTTTGGCCAACCGATCATACGGCCCGTAGAAGGCCCATTGTGTCTATGGCGCGTAGAAGACCCATTGTTTCTACGCCCCGTAGAAGGCCCGTTGTCTCTACGGCCCTTAGAAGGCCCATTGTTTCTACGGCCCGTAAGAGGCCCATGTTAACTAGAGTAAAATGTAGCACATGGTTAATGTGGCCTAGTTTTAAAAAATAGGCTATTGCGGCCACTAGCAAACCGTGGAAAAAGAACTGCACTGACTACAAGAAAACAAATAAACAAGACAATAAGGAAACAAATAGGCAAACAACTTACTCTAGGCTATCACGGCTATTACATATATTACATCCACTGGGCATCAAAGTTCGCCACCAGTGCAAATATAGGGAACAAAGCGGCATATAAACGCCGCAGCAAAACAAGTCCAGAACTGAAACCACTTTAGAAGAGCTCAAGAAACAATATCCTGGGTACCCATAATGCTGGCAAGATGCTTAGTAAGCTTATTAACTTTCTCTTGTTTGGCGCTTAAATCCTCCAGCACTTGCTGTTGCACCAGAAAGTATGCATCTAAATTCTGCATGCAGGAACTTCCTCAGTCCTTTGGCTTCCTGTCGCATAACATCTGATCGATGTCTTTCAACTTGAAGTTGAGACTCAAGAAGCCGAACTGATTCAGGCAGCGAGTTCGAAGAGCTGGTGCCAGCAGTAGTAGCTAGTAACTCGAACACTACATCAAGATAGGACTTTGGGGTTGTCTCAGTGTCTTCAATATAGTTTTTATCAGCTTTCTTGGAGAACAACAGGGATGTCTCACTATCTTGAACCTGATCTGCATTACTTCCTTTACCATTGCATAATGGGGTACTCTTCTCCAATATTTTATCCGTGTTCTAAAGGAGAAACAAACAAACACATCATAGATTTACAACATAGTATATGAAACTCATTTTGGTAAACCAGTTCAGTAGTAAGGTGGACAGGGTAACAGCATGAAACAAACATATATCTATGTAGTATGGTCACTGTATGGTCTATATCATTCTAGTTTATGTTGCCAAATCAAGATAGATACAGTTCGAATCATATCTATTTAAGACAAAGCAGCATAGAAAGAATATAAGTGTGGGAAACTACATAGCAATAACAACACTTGTAATGTGCATGGCATGAGAACATAACTGTTTATTCAATTGAAACTGAAATCAAAATAGAGCAAGTTACAACAACAAACACGTTTAAGAACCAGGTTTAAAACATACTTGTTGCGCCATTGGAGTTTCAATTGCATCCTTCAAATTTGAAATTAGTTGGTATGAGTATATATAGTGATGCAAGAGCAAAGTAGTATGAACCATAGCTACGGAACCTGACCCGAGAACAATTCTTGTTCTGCTTTAAGCGTTGACTTGGGGTTCGGAGTGGTGGTCCTCGTGCTTTGGGCACTGCAGTTGCCTTACTAACTGCTCGTGTTTGGGTGCTCTGTGGTGGAGATGGTGTTGTGTCAACATGAACTGGGTTACTATTCGACGGGGTTGGGGTTAGAAGGGGTGTAGTTGGTTCTCTGTCCAACTGGGTAGGGGTACAATCTGTGTGAGTCTGGGTTATGCGTGGTGGGGCTGGTTCTTGGGCAAGTACAACCGTGGTTCTATCTCCATCGACAGGTAGCACGATCTTTTCTGAAGACCGTGTTTTTACTCCCACAGATACTGCCATCACCCCCTCCAATCGAAATGGCTGATAAACAAGAAAAGTAATTGAATGTACAGACATTGTAAGATAGGCAGGTGCAATGGATAGTAGGGAAGAAAACAGGGCATGAAATAATTCACATTTATGTTGTCTAACCAAACAGAATAGCAGGACATAATTTCACATATATGACGGCTAATTAAACAGGATAGCATGACACAATTTCACATGTATGATGGCTAACTAAACATGATAGAATGACATACTTCAAAATATGATGACTATGTAAACAGGATGACATGATATAACTATACGATGTGTCTATTAAAGTGGTTGGCATGCCATAAATCACAAACATGCCGTCGATGGAAACATGATGGCATGATATAATTCACAGATAGAATGACATAATTCAAAATATGATGACTATGTGAACAGGATGAGATGACATAACTATATTATGTCTTTAGAAAATGGGTTGGCATGCCATAATTCAGATACATGCTGTCTATGTAAACATCATGGTATGATATAATTCAAATATATGATTTATATACTAAAGAAGTGAGCAGAGGGCAATCACATATATGATGTGTCAACTAAGGAGATGGCATTCAATATCGTGTATATGATGTAAAAACTAAGCATTGCAATACAACCTATGCATGATATGAGTAATATAACCCTGCCAAGTTTGAGCATACACCTCAGGGGGATAATAGGACTGGTCATCTGCCTCTGAATCCTCCTCTGAAGAGCTATCTGTAACCAGCAAGATATTTGCTTCACCAGGTAGCATTATCTGCTCTGAAGACCTTGTTTTCACTCCAGATTTCTCCATCACCAATTCAAATGGCTGATGCACAGGGAGAGCAGTTGAATATACAAACATTGTCGACAAAAGCAATGAGAAATACAAAAAAAGGACGACACGATATAATTCACATATATGACGCTTGGCTAAACAGCATGGCATTGCATAATTCAAATATATAATGCCTTGCAACAAGATAGCATTGCATAATTCACATATATAAAGTCTTGCAAAAAGATGGCATTGCATAACTCACATATATGGTAATTAGACACTAAACAGGTGGCATTCACACAAATCATGTATAAATCAAGCAAATGACATAGCAATGCAAGATACCATACGCACGATATGAGCAACCTAACCCTGCCAAGTTAGAGCATGCACCTCGGGGTGGGGGGGATAGGACTAGTCATCTGTCTATGAATCCTCCTCTGAGAAGTTATCTTCCTCTTGATTACGATCCGAAATGGGTGGAGGGGGGCTACCTTTGCGCCCACCATGGAGCGACGTCCGCATGAAATTTTATTGCCATGCAAGGCTCGTCTCTTTTGCTCTACATGTTCAGTTCCATTGTGTACAATAACTGACATGCATAGGAATAAAACATAGTGAGATTATGTAAGGAGTGCACGCACAAATTCAGAGTGAAGGTAACAAACTATGGATAGACCCAAAACCAATTATAGCAGGCAGATAATAGCTTTAGTTAAAAATACAGATAATGGCTCCTTTAATGTTTGTTTGCACCCAACATGAAACTCATAGTAGACACCCGAGATTAACCAGATAGTACTGATTGCTGGCCCAATATGTACCCCACAACCATTTAAAAACTCAAGTTTCGGCATAAGTTTGGACCTGAGTCGGAGTCTAATAGGTGAACACGACGATAAAGTAGCATGTCATTATATTAAGCGATGCATAACATAAGCAGACACGGAAGAGTGCGACCTCTCTTGCGGACCCATGTAGTCCTCAAGGTCATCTTCTCATTTGATGATGGTAATGCAGTTGTCGTGGCTGCCGGTGGCGGGGAAGAAGATCTGAGGCGGCGAAAGACAGTCTGGAGAGCGGATCCCTGCTGTGGTGAACCCTTCCGTCGTTGGAGCAGCTAAGCTGGGGTGGAACACAACACTGTAGGAGCAGGACAAACCACACAAGGTTTTCTTGGACACATATCTGTAACATAAGTAATTGTGTAAGGGCTTGTTTGAATTTGAGGATTCTAACAATGCAGGGATAGGAAATAGACAGGAATAGGATAGGAATGCACGTGCAAAACAGAGAATTTAAAAACACATGATTTCTACCAATCTGGGTGTTTGGTTCACAAGAATTGGAAGATCATAGGATGCAAAGAAGCATGGTGAGATTAAGTCAAACCACAAGAAGCGTACAACCTCTTTGGCGAAGCCATGTCGATCTCAGCGTGATTGGGTTGGCCGGTGAGGATGCTCCGGCTGACTTGGCTGCCGGAGGAGGGGAAGAAGATCTTAGACGTCTGGAGATGGAGCCCAAGGTACTGCTCCGCTGTGATGGAGGGTTTCGTCGTTGGAGCAGCTCCGGTGAGTAGTACAACGCCGAGGCTGAAGCAGGACAAGAGAGACAACGTTAACCTGAGTGGAATTCTAATAGCATCTCCAATAGATGACGTAAAATACATAACCACAAAGTGCTAGATGTATACATCAGCCGCTCATCTCTGAACTTAAATGTCGAAACTGAATTTAACTGTCGAAACTGAACTTAACTGTCGAAACCGAATTTTGCTGTCGAAACTGAATTGAACTGTCGAAACTAAACTTAACTGTCGAAACTGAATTTTCTGTCGAAACTGAACTTAACTGTCAAAACTGAATATTGATGTCGAAACTGAATTTTACTATCGAAACTGAACGCACTGGAGGTGAGCCTACACGTCAGTCGACTGACCTTTTCATCTCTGGTCAGTCGATTTTGCAGCTATTGGATACGAAATCAAGGGCATGTAGTTCATCTTCAACCTCCACCCCCCTGAGCCGCCAGCCACCACCGGCCAAACAGCCGTCCCCCGCCGCCCGCGGCCGGCGGTGCGCCGCCCCGCCCGCCCGGAAAACACTCCCCACCATCGGTCCGCCGCCACCCCGGCCATACTTGTAGGACCCCCCGTGCCGAGCTTTTTCTCCGGTGATCCCCACGCCACCGCCCCACCACCGCCGGCGACCACCGCCCCCACCCTGAACCCTAAGATAGATAGTGGGGTACCTCTCTAGGGAGCCCCCCTCCCCGGTGCGGCTAGTTCTTACATAACTTCGG
>LR738711.1:913496733-913630171 GCA_902687465.1 Secale cereale
AAATCGACTGACCCAAAAGTCGATTCAGTCGACTGAAGTGTAGCTAAATCGGAGCTGCATTGCAAGCAAGAGCAAGAGCGAGAGCAGCAACGCGAGCAAGAGCAAGAGCAAGAGCAGACCAGGCAGGGGACCGAGAGCAAGAGCAGAGCAGTAGCGCGAGAGAGAGCTAAAGCAGCAGCAACTCCTATTGATGTGGATGTCGCCGCAGAGGGAGCGACGTCGTGGAGGAAGTGGCCGGCGATGCCGCCGTGGATGGAGCCGTGCCGTGTCGGCTCGGGACCGAGCGCCGGCAGCACCGTGAGATCGAATCAAGAAGAAAATGCGGCGATTAATGTACAACCTCTTTGGTGGCGCCGATTAGGCTGCAGCTTCATCCGAGGAAACTGTGATGATGATGCTCTTTCGGTGGTGCAGGTTGAGACGGCGGTGTGGGAATGGAGGTGGCGTGAAAGACGAGGGGAACGTCGGGGCAGCTCCTTGGAGGTGGTGGACGGGGTGGCTGAACCGGCGGGACGACCAGATCGACGACGGATCCTCATCCGGTACGGTGGATGAGGGACGTCGAGGTGTTGCTGTGGAGGACGTCGTCAGGGAAGAGGCTCCAGCTGGGTGGCGGACGGAGGAGGGTGTGGGGCTTCGTGGGTTTTGCCGGCCTCGGGGTACGAATGGGTGGGCGGATGGGATGGGAGTGGGGAACCATGGCTTAGGGACGCGCTTGTCCGAAATGTGGGGTAAGTTACAAAATTACCCCCACCGATTTGAGGTGGTTCTTTCGGTTCAGGGGTTTCACGGGCATTTCGCGTGTCGGGATTTCACAGGAGGTGGGAGTTCTCGCGCGTGAAATTTTGGAATAACAAGGCGCGGGTTGAGATGGAGGGAGTTGTCGGAGCACAACGAGACAAAGATATATCTTAAATATTTCGGGCTAACAAGGCGCGGATTGAAGAGGCGGGAGTTTCGCAGCACGATAGACAGAGATGCTAGCTTGAAATTTCGGCATAACAAGGCGCGGCTTGAAATTTCGGGAGAACAAGTTTAACATGTACCCAAAAAAGACAATTTAGACTAGTATGTATACTACATACAATGTGCTTAACACGCACAACACACACACAGACACCATTTAGACTAGTAAGGTACACGTGCATTGCACACATGAGATTTGACGACCAAATTATGAATAAATACCACATTATAGCATGTAAGCTTTGAGTCATATATGCATGATATAGATGTTCGTTTAATTCTTATAGTTCATTTCTTTCAAAATCATCTAGTTTTTATAAGAAAGCTAATCTATTTTAAGATTCATGGAATTGTGCGTTGTAAGGCATAAAGTAAAAACAAATCATGTAGAAAAACATTTGGGCAATTCTGATACGGAAGATTCTAGAACAAAGAAGTGCTTGTGTTTTGAGGTTTGTGCATTATGCTTAAGTTCAACCATAGTCTTCTAGATTGTACATGTGGCAAAATCTGTTGGAATCTAGATGATACCCAACGGCCAGTAGTGCTCAAATTTGCCAGCTCTGCACCATCGGATTGGCCTCATCCAATGACCATATTTCAAATTGGGTTTAAGGATATATGGAAGGATACTACTTGTGCTTCCATATATCCTTAAACCTAGTTTTGCCATGAGAGTCCACCATAACTACCCATGGATTGAGAAAGATCCTTCCAAGTAAGTTGTCATGTTGCAAACCCACTAAAATATGTATGATTTATTAGTGTGGGAGAAATTAGCTTTATACGAGCTTGTGATATGGAAGTAATAAAAGCGACGGATTGCATAATAAAGGTCCTTATCACAAGTGGCAATATAAAGCGGAGTTCTTCTATGCTAAGACTTTGTGCATCCAACCATAAAAACACATGACAACCTTTGCTTCCCTCTGCGAAGGGCCTATCATTTATTCTTGTCTTATAAGTGTCAAGGTGAAATCCACCTTTCCTTTTTCAATTTATCCTTTGGCAAGCACATTGTGTTGGAAAGATCCTGACATATATACCCACTTGGATGTAAGTTTTCATGTTCTGTTACTGTTGACATTACCCTTGAGGTAAAAGGTTGGGAGGCAACACCATAAGCCCCTATCTTCCTCTGTGTCCGATTAAAACTCCATAAACATAAGTATTGCGTGAGTGTGAGCAATTATAAAAGACTATATGATAGTTGAGTATGTAGGCTTGCTGAAAAGCTCTTATACTGACTCTTTCCGATGTTACGATAAATTGCAATTGCTTCAATTACCGAGACCAAAGTTTGTTAGTTTCTAATGAAGTTTATGATGCATACTTGATATTGTGGATGAATTGTTACTTTAAACATAATGACCATATAACTAAATTTATATAAGTTGCTGTTATGAGAATGATCATGATGCCCTCATGTCCGTATTTTGTTTATATCGACACCTCTATGTCTAAACATGTGGACATATTTTTCGTTATCGGCTTTCGCTTGAGGACAAGCGAGGTCTAAGCTTGGGGGAGTTGATACATCCATTTTGCATCATGCTTATAAGTTGATATTTATTGCATTATGAGCTGTTCATACATGTTTTGTCACAATACTTATGCCTTTTCTCTCTTATTTTACAAGGTTTACATGAAGAGGGAGAATGCCGGCAGCTGGAATTCTGGGCTGGAAAAGGAGCAAACCGTGGAAACCTATTCTACACAACTCCAAAAGCCCTGAAACTCCACATAACATTTTTTGGAAAATATAAAAAATATCTGGCGGAAGAAATCCACGAGAGGGGCCACTAGCCGGCCTCGAGGGTGGGGGGCGCGCCCCCCTTCCGAGGGCGCGCCCCCTGCCTCGAGGGCCATCCGGTGGGCCCCCGATGCCCATATTCTCCTATATGAAGCGTTTTGACCTAGAAAAAAAAATCAAGAAGAGGCTTTCGGGACCAGACGCCGTCTTCTCGAGGCGGAAACCAATCTAGGGCTCCGGCAGAGCCGTTCTGCCGGGGATAGTTCCCTCCGGGAGGGGGAAACCGTCACCGCCGTCATCACCAACAACTCTCCCATCTTAGGGAGGGCTATCTTCATCAACATCTGTTGGAAATATGCCCTAGGGGCAATAATAAATTGGTTATTATTATATTTCCTTGTTCATGATAATTGTTTATTATCCGCTAGAATTGTATTGATAGGAAACTCAGATACATGTGTGGATACATAGACAAACACCATGTCCCTAGTAAGCCTCTAGTTGACTAGCTCGTTGATCAACAGATGGTCACGGTTTCCTGACCATGGACAGTGGATGTCATTGATAACGGGATCACATCATTAGGAGGATGATGTGATGGACAAGACCCAATCCTAAGCCTAGCACAAGATCATGTAGTTCGTATGCTAAAGCTTTTCTAAATGTCAAGTATCTTTTCCTTAGACCATGAGATTGTGCAACTCCCGGATACCGTAGGAATGCTTTGGGTGTGCCAAACATCACAACGTAACTGGGTGGCTATAAAGGTGCACTACAAGTATCTCCGAAAGTGTCTGTTGGGTTGGCACGCATCGAGACTGGGATTTGTCACTCCGTGTGATGGAGAGGTATCTCTGGGCCCACTCGGTAGGACATCATCATAATGTGCACAATGTGATCAAGGAGTTGATCACGGGATGATGTGTTACGAAACGAGTAAAGAGACTTGCCAATAACGATATTGAACAAGGTATCGAGATACCGACGATCGAATCTCGGGCAAGTGCTATACCGATACACAAAGGGAATCGTATACGGGATTGATTGAATCCTTGACATCGTGGTTCATCCGATGAGATCTTCGTGGAACATGTGGGAGCCAACATGGGTATCCAGATCCCGCTGTTGGTTATTGGCCGGAGAGTTATCTCGGTCATGTCTACATGGTTCCCGAGCCCGTAGGGTCTACACACTTAAGGTTCGATGATGCTAGGGTTATAGGGAAAGTATGTACGCGGTTACCGAATGTTGTTTGGAGTCCCAGATGAGATCCCGGATGTCACGAGGAGTTCTGGAATGGTCCGGAGGTAAAGATTCATATATGGGAAGTCCCGTTTTGGTCATCAGAAAAGTTTCGGGCGCTATCGGTAGCGTACCGGGACCACCGGGAAGGTCCCGGGGGTCCACCGGGTGGGGCCACTGGCCCGAGAGGGCTGCGTGGGCCGAGTGTGGGAGGGGACCAGCCCCATGTGGGCTGGTGCGCCCCCCCACCAGGGCCCAAGGTGCCTCCAAGAGGGGAGGGGGCAAACCCTAGGGCAGATGGGCCCTAGGGCCCAATCTGGTGCGCCCCCCTCTCCCTCTCCCCCTTGGCCGCCCCCTTAGGTGGGATCTAGGGCTGGCTGGCACCCCTAGGGGTGGAAACCCTAAAGGCGGCGCAGCCCCTCCCTTCCCCCTATATATACTTGAGGTTTGGGGCTGCCCAACACACGGTTTGACCTCTCTCGCTTGGCGCAGCCCTACCTCTCTCCCTCCTCGTCTCTCGCAGTGCTTGGTGAAGCCCTGCTGGAGGCCCGCATGTTGGGGAACGTAGCATAATTCAAAAAATTTCTACGCTTTCACCAAGATCCAACTATGGAGACATCTAGCAACGAGCTAGTAAGAGTGCATCTACATACCGTTATGTAGATCGCGAGCGGAAGCTTTCGAAGAAGCGTGGATGAAGTAGTCGTACTCTTCGCGTTCTTCGTCACCGATGATCTAGCGCCGAACGGACGGCACCTCCGCGTTCAACAGACATCCGGTGCAGCAACGTCACCTCCTTCTTGATCCAGCAAAGGGGGAGGAGAAGTCGTCAGAGATCCGGCAGCACGACGGCGTGATGACGGATGCAGTGGATATCGCAGCAGGGCTTCGCCGGGCGCCCTGCGTGGGAGTATGGAGGTGTGACGGGAGGGGGAGAGGCGCCAGGGCAAGGGTGCGGCAGCCCTCTCCCCTCCCACATATATATAGGGGTCCAGGGGGCTGCGCCAGGGCCCCTGCAGATCCAATCTGCAGGGGGGCGGCGGCCAGGGGGGTTTCCTTGCCCCCCAAGGCTAGTGGGCGCCCCCTCCCCCTTAGGGTTTCAACCCTAGGCGCATGGGGAGGTGGGCCCATAGTGGTGCGCTAGCCCAGAGGGGCTGTACACTTCCCCTTGCGGCCTAGGGGCCCCACCGGGATGGGTGGCCCCACCCGGTGGACCCCCGGGGCCCCTCCGGTGGTCCCGGGACACTCCCGGTGACCCCCGGAGATCACCCGTTGGCCGAAACTGGACTTCCTATATATCAATCTTTACCTCCGGACCATTCCGAAACTCCTCGTGATCTCATCCGGGACTCCGAACAACTTTCGGGTTTCCACGTGCATTTATCTCTACGACCCTAGCGTTACCGAACCTTAAGTGTGTAGACCCTACGGGTTCGGGAGACACGTAGACATGACCGAGACGACTCTCCGGTCAATAACCAACAGCGGGATCTAGATACCCATGTTGGTTCCCACGTGTTCCTCGATGATCTTCATCGGATGAACCACCGTGTCAAGGATTCACTCAATCCCGTATGTTATTCCCTTTGTCCATCGGTACAGTACTCGCCCGAGATTCGATCGTCGGTATTCCCGATACCTTGTTCAATCTCGTCATGGCAAGTCTCTTTACTCGATCCATAATCCATCATCCCGTGACTAACTACTTAGTCACAATGAGCTCATTATGATGATGTCTTACCGAGTGGGCCCAGAGGTACCTCTCCGTCATACGGAGTGACAACATCCCAGTCTCGGTTCGTACCAAATCAACAGACACTTTCGGAGATACCCGATGCGTACCTTTATAGCCACCCAGTTACATTGTGACGGTTGGCACACCCAAAGTAATCCTACGGTATCCGGGAGTTGTACAACCTCATGGTCTAAGGAATAAATACTTGACACTGAAAAGCTTATGCATTACGAACTATACGATCTCGTGTTATGCTCAAGTTTGGGTCTGGTCCATCACATCATTCTCCTAATGATGTGATCCCGTTATCACTGACATCCTATGTCCATGGTCAGGAAACCGTGACCATCTGTTGATCAACGAACTGGTAACTAGAGGCCTACCAGGGACTCATTTTGGTCCATGTATTCACACATGTATCACTGTTTCCGTACAATACAATTCAAGCATGAATAACAGACAATTATCATGAACAAGGAGATATAATAATAATGCTTTTATTATTGCCTCTATGGCATATCTCCAACAGTCTCCCACTTGCACTAGAGTCAATAATCTAGTTACATTGTGATGAATCGAACACCCATAGAGTTCTGGTGTTGATCATGTTTCGCTCGAGAAAGAGGTTTAGTCAACGGGTCTGCTACATTCAGATCCGTATGCACTTTACAAATATCTATGTCTCCATCCTGAACATAATTCCGGATGGAGTTGAAACGGCGCTTGATGTGCTTGGTCTTCTTGTGAAACCTGGGCTCCTTGGTAATAGCAATAGCATCAGTGTTGTCACAGAAGAGAGTCATCGGGCTTGACGCGCTTGGAATGACTCCTAGGTCGGTGATGAACTCCTTCATCCAGACTCCTTCCTGCGCTGCTTCAGAAGCAGCTATGTACTCCGCTTCACATGTAGACGCTGCCACCACACTCTGTTTGCAACTGCACCAGCTGATTGCCCCTCCATTCAAAATATACACGTATCCGGTTTGAGATTTAGAGTCATCCAGATCTGTGTCGAAGCTAGCATCGACGTAACCCTTTACGACGAGCTCTTCGTCACCTCCATAAACGAGAAACATATCCTTAGTCCTTTTCAGGTACTTCAGGATGTTCTTGACCGCTGTCCAGTGTTCCGTACCGGGATCACTTTGGTACCTCCCTACCAAACTTATGGCAAGGTTCACATCAGGTCTGGTACACACCATGGCATACATGATAGAACCTATGGCCGAGGCATAGGGAATGACACTCATCTTTTCTCTATCTTCTGCCGTGGTCGGCGACTGAGCCTTGCTCAATCTCATACCTTGCAAAACAGGCAAGAATCCTTTCTTTGACTGGTCCATATTGAACTTCTTCAATATTTTGTCAAGGTATGTACTTTGCGAAAGACCAATGAGGCGTCTTGATCTATCTCTATAGATCTTGATGCCTAATATGTAAGCAGCTTCTCCAAGGTCCTTCATTGAAAAACTTTTATTCAAGTAGGCCTTTACAGTTTCCAAGAATTCTATATCATTTCCCATCAGCAATATGTCATCCACATATAATATGAGAAATGCCACAGAGCTCCCACTCACTTTCTTGTAGATACAGGCTTCTCCATAAGTCTGTATAAATCCAAACGCTTTGATCACTTCATCAAAGCGAATATTCCAACTCCGAGATGCTTGCACCAGCCCGTAAATCGAGCGCTGGAGCTTGCATACCTTGTTAGCATTCTCTGGATCGACAAAACCTTCCAGTTGCATCATATACAACTCTTCCTTGAGGAAGCCGTTAAGGAATGTTGTTTTGACGTCCATTTGCCATATCTCATAATCATAGAATGCGGCAATAGCTAACATGATTCTGACTGACTTCAGCATCGCTACGGGAGAGAAAGTCTCGTCGTAGTCAATCCCTTGAACTTGTCGATAACCCTTAGCGACAAGCCGAGCCTTATAGATGGTCACATTACCATCCGCGTCTGTCTTCTTCTTAAATATCCATTTGTTTTCTATGGCGTGCCTGTCATCACGCAAGTCCACCAAAGTCCATACTTTGTTTTCATACATGGATTCTATCTCGGATTTCATGGATCCAAGCCATTTATTGGAATCCGGGCCCGCCATCGCTTCTTCATAGTTCGAAGGTTCACCGTTGTCTAACAACATGATTTCTAGCACAGGGTTGCCGTACCACTCTGGTGCGGAACATACCCTTGTGGACCTTCGAAGTTCAGTAGTAACTTGATCTGTTTCTTCATGATCATTGACTTCCTCCCTTGTCGGTGCAGGCACCTCAGGAACAGTTTCCTGCGCTGCGCTACTTTCCGGTTCAGGAGGGATGACTGTCACCTCATCAAGTTCTACTTTCCTCCCACTCACTTCTTTCGAGAGAAACTCTTTCTCCAGAAAGCATCCATTCTTTGCAACAAAGACTTTGCCTTCGGATCTGTGGTAGAAGGTGTACCCAATCGTTTCCTTTGGGTATCCTATGAAGACGCATTTCTCCGATTTGGGTTCGAGCTTTTCAGGTTGAAGTTTCTTGACATAAGCATGGCAACCCCAAACTTTCAGAAACGACAGCTTCGGTTTCTTGCCAAACCAAAGTTCATACGGAGTCGTCTCAACGGATTTCGACGGAGCCCTATTTAAAGTGAATGCGGCAGTCTCTAAAGCATAACCCCAAAAAGATAGCGGTAAATCGGTGAGGGACATCATAGATCGTACCATGTCCAACAGAGTACGATTTCGACGTTCGGACACACCGTTACGTTGAGGTGTTCCGGGCGGTGTCAATTGTGAAACAATTCCACAGCTCCTAAGGTGTGTGCCAAATTCATGACTTAAATATTCACCCCCACGATCCGATCGCAAGAACTTTATTTTTCTGTCACGTTGATTCTCAACCTCATTATGAAATTCCTTGAACTTTTCAAAGGTCTCAGACTTGTGTTTCATCAAATAGATATACCCATATCTACTCAAGTCATCTGTGAGGGTGAGAACATAATGGTAGCCTCCGCGAGCCTCAACACTCATTGGACCGCACACATCGGTATGTATGATTTCCAACAAGTTGGTTGCTCGCTCCATTGTTCCGGAGAACGGAGTCTTGGTCATCTTGCCCAAAAAGCATGGTTCGCACGTGTCAAATGATTCATAATCAAGAGACTCTAGAAGTCCATCTGAATGAAGCTTCTTCATACGTTTGACACCAATATGACCAAGGCGGCAATGCCACAAGTATGTGGGACTATCATTATCAACTTTACATCTTTTGGCATCTACACTATGAATATGTGTATCATCACGTTCGAGATTCATTAAAAATAAACCATTGACCAGCGGGGCATGACCATAAAACATATCTCTCAAATAAATAGAACAACCATTATTCTCCGATTTGAAAGAGTAGCCATCTCGCATAAGACGAGATCCAGAAAGAATGTGCATGCTCAAAGCTGGTACTAAATAACAATTATTGAGGTTTAAAACTAATCCCGAGGGTAGATGTAGAGGTAGCGTGCCGACGGCGATCACATCGACCTTGGAACCATTCCCGACGCGCATCGTCACCTCATCCTTCGCCAGTCTCCGTTTATTCCGCAGCTCCTGTTTTGAGTTACAAATGTGAGCAACTGCACCGGTATCGAATACCCAGGAGCTACTACGAGTGCTGGTAAGGTACACATCAATAACATGTATATCATATATACCTTTGACGTTGCCGGCCTTCTTGTCTGCTAAGTATTTGGGGCAGTTCCGCTTCCAGTGACCCGTTCCCTTGCAATAAAAGCACTCTGTCTCAGGCTTGGGTCCATACTTTGGCTTCTTCCCGGCAACGGGCTTGCCAAGCGCGGCAACTCCCTTGCCGTCCTTCTTGAAGTTCTTCTTACCCTTGCCTTTCTTGAACTTAGTGGTTTTATTGACCATCAACACTTGATGTTCTTTCTTGATGTCCACCTCCGCTGATTTCAGCATTGAATACACCTCGGGAATGGACTTCTCCATCCCCTGCATATTGAAATTCAACACGAAGCTCTTGAAGCTTGGTGGGATCGACTGGAGGATTCTGTCAACGACCGCTTCATCTGGGAGATTCATTCCCAGCTGAGACAAGCGGTTGTGCAATCCTGAAATCTTGAGGATGTGCTCACTGACAGAACTGTTCTCCTCCATCTTACAGCTGTAGAATGCGTCGGAGACATCATATCTCTCGACTCGGGCATGAGCTTGGAAAACCATTTTCAGCTCTTCGAACATCTCATATGCTCTGTGGTGCTCAAAACGCTTTTGGAGCCCCGACTCTAAGCTGTAAAGCATGTCGCACTGAACCAGGGAATAATCATCACTACGCGACTGCCAGACGTTCAAAACGTCTTGGGCCGCATCGGGAGCAGGTGCATCACCTAGCGGTGCTTCTAGGACATATGATCTCTTGGCAGCTATGAGGATAATCCTCAGGTTACGGACCCAATCCGTATAGTTGCTACCATCGTCTTTCAGCTTGGTTTTCTCTAGGAACGCGTTGAAGTTGAGGGAAACTGGAGCGTGGGCCATTTGATCTACAAGAGATATTGTAAAGAATTTAGACTAAGTTCATGATAATTAAGTTCATCTTAGTCAAATTTCAATGAACTCCCACTCAGAATGACATCTCTCTAGTCATCTAAGTGATACACGATCCGAATCGACTAGCTCGTGTCCGATCATCACGTGAGACGGACTAGTCATCAACGGTGAACATCTTCATGTTGATCGTATCTTCTATATGACTCGTGTTCGACCTTTCGGTCTTCCGTGTTCCGAGGCCATGTCTGTACATGCTAGGCTCGTCAAGTGAACCCTAAGTGTATCGCGTGTGTAAATCTGTCTTACACCCGTTGTATGCGAACGTTAGAACCTTTCACACCCGATCATCACGTGGTGCTTCCGAGCAACGAACTTTAGCAACGGTGCACAGTTAGGGGAAACACAATACTTGAAATTTTAGTGAGAGATCATCTTATTTACTACCGTCGTTCTAAGTAAACAAGATGCATAAACATGATAAACATCACATGCAATCAATTAAACTGACATGATATGGCCAATATCATCTTGCTCCTTGGATCTCCATCTTCGGGGCACCATGATCATCTTGTCACCGGCTCGACACCATGATCTTCATCATCATGATCTTCATCATCGTGTCTTGAAGAAGTCGTCACGCCAACTATTACTTCTACTACTATAGCTAACGTTTAGCAATGAAGTAAAGTAATTACATGGCGTTATTCAGTGACACGCAGGTCATACAATAATTAAGACAACTCCTATGGCTCCTGCCGGTTGTCAAGTTCATCGACATGCAAGTTGTGATTCCCTATTACAAAAACATGATCAATCTCATACATCACATACATCATTCATCACATCTTCGTTTTGGCCATACCACGTCACAAAGCACATGCTGCAAAAACAAGTTAGACGTCCTCTAATTGTTGTTGCAAGTTTTACGTGGCTTCTATAGGATTTCTAGCAAGAACGATTCTTACCTACGCCAAAACCACAACGTGATTTGTCAACTTCTATTTACCCTTCATAAGGACCCTTTTCATCGAATCCGATCCGACTAAAGTAGGAGAGACAGACACCCGCCAGCCACCTTATGCATCTAGTGCATGTCTGTCGGTGGAACCAGTCTCACGTAAGCGTACGTGTAAAGTCGGTCCGGGCCGCTTCATCCCACAATACCGCCGAATCAAGATTGACTAGTAACGGTAAGAAAGTTGAACAAAACCAAACGCCCACAACTGTTTGTGTTCTACTCGTGCAAGATGCTATGCATAATACCTAGCTCAGATGCCACTGTTGGGGAACGTAGCATAATTCAAAAAAATTCTACGCTTTCACCAAGATCCAACTATGGAGACATCTAGCAACGAGCAAGTAAGAGTGCATCTACATACCGTTATGTAGATCGCGAGCGGAAGCTTTCGAAGAAGCGTGGATGAAGTAGTCGTACTCTTCGTGTTCTTCGTCACCGATGATCTAGCGCCGAACGGACGGCACCTCCGCGTTCAGCACACGTCCGGTGTAGCAACGTCACCTCCTTCTTGATCCAGCAAAGGGGGAGGAGAAGTCGTCAGAGATCCGGCAGCACGACGGCGTGATGACGGATGCAGTGGAGATCGCAGCAGGGCTTCGCCGGGCGCTCTGCGTGGGAGTATGGAGGTGTGACGGGAGGGGGAGAGGCGCCAGGGCAAGGGTGCGGCAGCCCTCTCCCCTCCCACATATATATAGGGGTCCAGGGGGTGCGCCAGGGCCCCTGCAGATCCAATCTGCAGGGGAGCGGCGACCAGGGGGGTTTCCTTGCCCCCCAAGGCTAGTGGGCGCCCCCTCCCCCTTAGGGTTTCAACCCTAGGCGCATGGGGAGGTGGGCCCCTAGTGGTGCGCCAGCCCAGAGGGGCTGGACACTTCCCCTTGCGGCCTAGGGGCCCCACCGGGATGGGTGGCCCCACCCGGTGGACCCCCGGGGCCCCTCCGGTGGTCCCGGGACACTTCCGGTGACCCCCGGAGATCACCCGTTGGCCGAAACTGGACTTCCTATATATCAATCTTTACCTCCGGCCATTCCGGAACTCCTCGTGACGTCCGGGATCTCATCCGGGACTCCGAACAACTTTCGGGATTCCACGTGCATTTATCTCTATGACCCTAGCGTTACCGAACCTTAAGTGTGTAGACCCTACGGGTTCGGGAGACACGTAGACATGACCGAGACGACTCTCCGGTCAATAACCAACAGCGGGATCTGGATACCCATGTTGGTTCCCACGTGTTCCTCGATGATCTTCATCGGATGAACCACCGTGTCAAGGATTCACTCAATCCCGTATGTTATTCCCTTTGTCCATCGGTACGGTACTAGCCCGAGATTCGATCGTCGGTATTCTCGATACCATGTTCAATCTCGTCATGGCAAGTCTCTTTACTCGATCCGTAATCCATCATCCCGTGACTAACTACTTAGTCACAATGAGCTCATTATGATGATGTCTTACCGAGTGGGCCCAGAGGTACCTCTCCGTCATACGGAGTGACAACATCCCAGTCTCGGTTCGTACCAAATCAACAGACACTTTCGGAGATACCCGATGCGTACCTTTATAGCCACCCAGTTATATTGTGACAGTTGGCACACCCAAAGTAATCCTACGGTATCCGGGAGTTGTAAAACCTCATGGTCTAAGGAATAAATACTTGACACTGAAAAGCTTATGCATTACGAACTATACGATCTCGTGTTATGCTCAAGTTTGGGTCTTGTCCATCACATCAGTCTCCTAATGATGTGATCCCGTTATCACTGACATCCCATGTCCATGGTCAGGAAACCGTGACCATCTGTTGATCAACGAACTGGTAACTAGAGGCCTACCAGGGACTCATTTTGGTCCATGTATTCACACATGTATCGCTGTTTCCTTACAATACAATTCAAGCATGAATAACAGACAATTATCATGAACAAGGAGATATAATAATAATGCTTTTATTATTGCCTCTAGGGCATATCTCCAACACCGCGCTCCTCCACCACCACCACGCCATCGTGCTGCTGCTGGATGGAGTCTTCCCCAACCTCTCCCTCTCTCCTTGTTGAATCAAGGCGTGGGAGACGTCATCGGGCTGCATGTGTGTTGAATGCGGAGGCGCCGTTGTTCGGCGCTTAGATCAGAATCAAACGCGATCTGAATCGCTACGAGTACGACTCCTTCATCCGCGTTCCTGTAACGCTTCCGCATCGCGATCTACAAGGGTATGTAGATGCACTCCCCTCTCCCTCGTTGCTAGATTACTCCATAGATCTATCTTTGTGATGCGTAGAAATTTTTTGATTTCTGCTACGATCCCCAACAACATCTTCACCAGCACTATCTCCTCTCAAAACCTAGTTCATCTCTTGTATCCAATCTTTGTACCCAAACCTCAGATTGGTACCTATGGGTTGCTAGTAGTGTTGATTACTCCTTGTAGTTGATGCTAGTTGGTTTATTTGGTGGAAGATCATATGTTTAGATCCATTATGCATATTAATACCCCTCTGATCATGAACAATATTATGTCTTGTGAGTAGTTACTTTTGTTCCTGAGGACATGGGAGAAGTCTTGCTATCAGTAGTCATGTGAGTTTGGTCTTCGTTCGATATTTTGATGAGATGTATGTTGTCTCTCCTCTAGTGGTGTCATGTGAACGTCGACTACATGACACTTCACTATTATTTGGGCCTAGAGGAAGGCATTGGGAAGTAATAAGTAGATGATGGGTTGCTAGAGAGACAGAAGCTTAAACCCTAGTTTATGCGTTGCTTCGTAAGGGGCTGATTTGGATCCATATGTTTCAGGCTATGGTTAGGTTTACCTTAATACTTCTTTTGTAGTTGCGGATGCTTGCAATAGAGGTTAATCATAAGTGGGATGATTTTACAAGTAAGGGAAGCACCCAAGCACCGGTCCACCCACATACCAAATTGTCAAAGTACCGAACGCGAATCAGATGATCGTGATGAAAACTAGCTTGACGATAATTCCCATATGTCCTCGGGAGCGCTTTACCTTGCATAAGAGTTTGTCCAGGCTTGTCCTTTGATATAAAAAGGATTGGGCCACCTTGCTGCACCTATTTACTATTACCGTTTGTCACTTGCTACCAATTATCTTTTCACAAAACTATTTGTTACCTATAATTTCAGTGCTTGCAGAAAATACCTTACTGAAAACTGCCTATCATTTCCTTCTGCTCCCCGTTGGGTTCGACACTCTTACTTATCGAAAGGACTATGATACATCCCCTAAACTTGTGGGTCATTAAGACTCTTTTCTGGCGCCGTTGCCGGGGAGTTAAGCGCCTTTGGTAAGGAAAAATTTATAGTGTGCTAAAATTTATTGTCACTTGTTACTATGGCTCAAAATCCTTTGAGGGGCTTGTTTGGGGTATCTTCACCCCGAGCAGAAGAGCAAAGAGTTGCTCCTCAACCTACTGCACCTAATGAAAATGTTTGCTTTGAGATTCCTTCGGGTATGATCGAGAAATTGCTTGAAAATCCCTATACAAGAGACGGAACACTTCACCCCGATTTACATCTAATCTATGTGGATGAAGTTTGTGGATTTTTAAGCTTGCAGGTATGCCCGAGGATGTTATCAAGAAGAAGGTCTTCCCTTTATCTTTGAAGGGAGATGCATTGACATGGTTTAGGCTATGCGATGATATGGGATCTTGGAACTATAATCGTCTGAAGTTGGAATTTCATCAGAAGTTCTACCCTATGCACCAGGTTCATCGTGATCATAATTATATTTATAATTTCTGGCCTCGCGAAGGAGAAAGTGTCGGGGAAACTGATCGCCCACGAACACCTATGGGACCGGAGCCCGTTTTCAGTACGGCAAGGGGGTAGAGGATGCACAAAGAGCAGATCGAGGCGAGCACACGGGCAGTTTACCTAGATTCGGGCCGCACGGATGCGTAAAACCCTACTCCTGCTTTGGTTTGTATTGTGTTCTTGCTCGGGAGCGAGGAGAGCTACAGTACACTCTAATCGCTAGCAAGACCAAACGTGGGAACGATCGATGTTCTGAACCCCTTCTACGTTGCGCATGGGCCTCCTTTTATAGGTCGAAGGGGTCACTGACAGGTGGCAGCGCAGATGAGGGTAAAAATGTAAAAAGGGTGGTAGTTGGAACAGTGTCCCATACCTAACCCTGACGGCAGGGGACAAGGGCATTAAATGCCCGTCGCCGTCGCCCAAACAGTGCAAAAAGTGGCCGACAGGGGCGCCACCGTCCGCCACGACGGTAGCCTTGTCATCGCTGCTTGCCACCGTGTACCCCAGGCTGCACAGCCTTCCGCCACGTGCGCCGGGGATGGTCCCAGGGCGACACGTGGGTGGATGCGCTGGAGCGTGGGTACTGAGTGGAAGCTTGCCGCGGCAAGCGCCTTGCCGCGGTCGCTATCTTGTCGCTTCCGGGAGCTTGTCGCTCACCGGGTCTTGTCGGGACGCGTGGCGCATCGCGGCAAATTCCTTGAGATGCCTTGATTGGCCTTCCCGGCAAGCTCCTCTTGCCAGGGTCTCGTGCCTCGAGTGGTTCTATGCCTTGAGTGGCCTTCCCGGCAAGCTCCTCTTGCCGGGGTCTTGTCTTCTAGACTTGGATACTTTGTTCTTGAATGGCTCCATGGGAACCACGGAGGATCTTGGCGGTCGCCTGGCAAGCCTTGCCGCGGGACGCTGCAACTGGCCGTGCACAAGTTCGGGATACTAAGGTACCCCTACTTTAGTACACCGACAGGAGCCCCCGGGCCTGGGCCATACACGGTGCCGAGCGCTGTTGGGCCAGGCCCAAAACTGTGCACGGGCACGCGAGGCCTGCGGCGCGCCGTATCCCACTCCGTATCCACCGCGCCCTCCCCTAACGGCACGCGTCAATCGTGGCGTCGTGGGAGAGATCATGGCCTGTTTTTTTAATTGGAAATGCGGAACGTCCGCCCCTCCCCCCTGATAAGCAGGGGAAACAGGGGCGGTTCGTCCATCTGCCCGTTGCTTCTTCAATCCTCAAAAACCTCTGCCGCTCCCCTCCTTCCCGAAGGCCGAAAGAGAGCAGCGCTCCGCCCTCCGTCGCTATCAGCACCACCAGCGCCGTCGACCTCCTTCACCGCTCTCGCCATGGCTCCGAAAGGCGAGAAGGGGAAGACTAAGAAGTCGGTCGAGGCGCTGCGGCTCGCAGCGATGCGGAAGAAGAAGGCGGTCTTCCCCCCCAAGCTTGACGCGGAGGAGCTGAGGGATTCCTTCTACCTTTTCTGGTCGAGAGAGACGAAGGCGCATCCGCGCACCAAGGTACTCCTAGCCGTAGCTTGCGAGATGTTCCCGAATGGCTATGCATTCTTCGCCCTGTTCTTCTATTGCGGGCTCTGCCCGCCCTATTCTGAGTTCTTCTGCGACATCATGAACACTTACGGGTTCCACCTCCTTGACTTCACCCCCAACGCCGTTCTGACCATGTCCGTTTTCGCACATCTGTGCGAAAACTTTGTCGGAGTCTTCCCCAATGTAGCTCTTTTCCGCCATTACTTCACGCCTTGATTTGAGAGGGGAGAGCCTCTGTCTGGCGGAATCTCTTGGATCTCTAGGACCCACAAGAAGGAAGCTTACTTACTGGGAGAGCTCCGCGGCAAGTGGGATGAGTGGAGAGCCCATTGGTGTTGGATCGTAGAGGATAACCCGCAACACTTTAATGCCCGGCGCCAAGCCCCAATAGTACGCGGCGACGACTGGAGCGACCTGGCCCCGGAAGATAGTAGACTGAAGATTGCCACTACCCGAATCCTTCGCCTCAGGCTTGCCGGGCTGACTGTAGGCGCAGTTGGAGCAGACTTTCTCCGCCGCCGCATCGCCCCCCTGCAAGAGAGGAAGAGGCCCGCCTGGGAGTTTGAGAACACGGCAGATGTCATGAGGCTGCGCCCGGGCCTCAATTATAACTTCACTGTCCTGGAGCTCAACGCGATGCTACAGGCGTTGTTCAAGTACGACTCCGACCATCCCGAATGGTTCACGTTGCCGAGGGGCGTAGTTCCGCTGTGCAACAGCTCAGCGCTCAGTGGCATCCGTGCAATGATGCCGCTGTGCGACTCGCATGGGATCAAGCCCACTTGGCAAGAGCCTGCCGACGAAGCTGCGCAGGCATTCTTCGACAATTTGGTGGAAATGCCAATCAACTCCGATGAGAAGAAAGGCCTCACCCGCGACACCACTGACCAGGAGATGGCATATATTGCCACCAGGCTGGAAGAGGCAGCGGCAGCCGCGGCCGCGGGCGAGTTTGGGTACACAGTGGAGGAGGCGGAGGCAGCGGAGGCGACAAGCCTTGCCGAGCGAGAAGAGTTTCTCAAAGCGGGGAAGCTTGCCGGGAAGGTCGCCGAGACAAGTGAGCCCGCCGAGCAGGGCATCGAGTCGAGCGGGCCCGCCGAGCAGGGCGCCGAGTCGAGCGGGCTCGTTGGGGACACGAGCGGCTCTCTGGAGATCGACTCCTCCTCCTCGTCCTCGGGCAGCTCACCACCGCCAGCTTCGCCTCCAGCTCCACAGAGAAGACGCCTCCGCAAGGCCGCGGACGTGACGGAGCGGCAGACGGGCCAACAGCCGCCACGCCGCGCGACGCGCGCCACCGCGGCAAGCAAGGCTGCCACGGGAGTGCCTCGCGCTTCTGCGGCAACCGGAGCGGGAGGCTCTCGGACTGGCGCCTCTGCTCCCACCGCCCCTCGGGCTTCGGCGGCAACTGGAGCGGGGTCTTCTCAGACCATCGTCCCTGCTCCCGCCAAGCGGCCAAGGGAGCCCACTCCTCCGCCTCCTCGCGCCGGGACGCGTGAGCCAGATTTTGACTTCTCCGCGCTTAGTTCCGACGAGGAAGAAGAAGAGTAAGACCTTGCAATTCTTGTATTTCTTCAATTTTTTGTTGCTTTGTCTTGTGTCTCTTTTGCCTAACTCTGAACCTGCTCTTTTTCAGAACTTTGGCCCAGAGGGCGGCGAAGAGGGCCAAGGTCCCGGTGATTGTCATCGAGGACGAGCCCGCCGCGACAGCAAGGGGTGCGCCTGAGACAAGCTTGCCGGACCCGGCAACTGTTCTTCAGAGCAGCCCCCAGCGCAGCCCCCAGCGTAAGTGTAGTTCATCTTCTGCTGTCTGGCGCGCGTGGGCGCTACTTCTTTACTGACGCCTTGTTCGTCGATTCGTGCAGGAGCAGAGCAACAGCACCAGGAGCGCCAGGAGACCGCCCCCGACGTGTCGCACGCCTCGACCACACCGCCAAGGGGAATGTAACATCCCAAATTTTCAATTTGGAATGTATTACAATTATTAGCTAAGCATCTATGCATTTTTTTTATTTGAGTGTCATTTGGAAATTTCAGAGGCATTTGAGTTTTATCTGACTTTGGCAATTGAAATTTATTTCAAAACTCTGACAAACACTTGTTCAAAAGTGTGAGAGGAGCTAACATGACACTCCAAAAAGTCAGAAGAAAACAATGCCGAAAGTTTTGAATTCAAATTTGAGTTTCATTTGGTTTTTTAGAAAAATGTTTTTTAGAAAGTTTTTATTTAGCCTCTGAAAAATAGTTCATCTTGTAGGATTTATTTTTCTGAATTTTTTGATATATATATATGTCCTATATTAAAATATTTTTATTTTTTTTATCTATATATATATTTTTTTCTCTCTGTCAAAAAAAAACGCAGCCCGGCAGGCCCATGCCCAACGCTATCTTCTTCTTCCTCCTCGTACATGTACAGAGGAACACGAACGGAAGGACATCCATGGCGCCTCCACCTCTCTCTCCCCTCAACTCCCTTCCCCCGCACCCACTAACCCCCGGAATCGGTTCCCCTCGCCTCCCTCTACCTCTTCCCCTTCCTAGTGCGCCTTGGAGTCGCCTGTAATGGCCATTACGAGGCAGAGAAACAACCACCATTAAACACCATAATCTTCTCGGATTCTGACCTCCCCAAGCCCTATATAAAGCATCCCTGCGAGCCCCTCTCACCCCTCGTCCGAAGCCCTCTCCTTCTGGAGCTTTTCCCCCTCCCTAACCTCGCCAATTGCTCGCCGGAGTTCGTGAATTCCGGCGACCTCTCACCGTGTGTACATGAAGCTATCTACAACCACACCTTGATCAAGTGGTTCACCTCATCGTCCTCTACACCGTCCCGCACGCATCCTTCGCCGAAGCACACCGGATCCGCCTTCTTCCTCGTCTCCGGCGACAAGTCCGGTGAGCACCCAGCCAGCCAACCAGAGAGCGCCACTTGTCTCTGGCCGAATTTTGTTTCTTTTTCCAGTATATTTTCCAATTCAGATTCTATACCAAATCTTATTTCTAGTATATCTTTTAGTCTACAGATCCGATTTAGTTGATTCTTTTTCCTACGGTTTCGTAGAAATATCCTCTATCCAGAGAACCGAACGAAAAATATTTTTGAAAATTTTAAATTTTGAATTCAAACAGATCTGAATTCAAACTTCGTTAGGCCATAACTTGAGTTTTGTAACTCCGTTTTGGGTGATTCTTTTTGCTAATCGAAGCTTGTGACATGTACCTTATGTTAAAACCAAAACCATTAATTTTTGTTGCTGTAAAAATTACATTCGGTACAGAAACTTTATTTGGGTGTTTTTGGAGTTTTTCGAAGTCTTTTATTCGTTTTCTTTTTGATTCTTTGCTTGTATGCTTATGTATGTTATTGCTTGCTTACGCTAGATCATCCGGAGTGCGAAGCTTGCTACTACAAATCTTTAGAGTTCAACGAACGTCAGCAAGGCAAGTTCACACTTTGATCATAATTTTCAATACCTAGTTTTTACTATGCATTAGTTTCACCCTCAAAGATTGCATGAGTAGGATTGGGAACATGTGTTTATGCTTTGTAGTTCATGTGGTAGGAACCTATGACCTTTAATCACCCCGGTAATATTCGTTATGTCATATATTGCTTAGCCATGCTCGTAGACGGGGATTGGTATGTGTGATACATGCAAGTTGTGAGAGATAATAATTTATCAGGACAACATAAGGTGGCAAATTTAATACACATCTGGGTGGATTGTTTGGGGCACCTGGAGAAACCAGTGTTTTCCCAAGGGGAATCCCGGAGTACCCGTGTGATTACCCTAGGTCCGCCACCCAGGCTCAAAGGGATCATAAGATATTTCATGCCTAGAAACTTCCGTGTGCAGCCACAAGCCATTATGGGCTCTGGCATAGTTGAGTAAGTTGTGTGACCTCTTTCCGTGGTAGACTAGCTGATGTAGGGGAAAGTAGGTGTACCGGTCTACCCAGGGTTTGGAGGAAATACTTCAGAAAGACTATGTCTCGATCTTCCGATCATGGAGGTGGTCGAGTCTTGTGGGGAAAAGTGCGCAAACCTCTGCAGAGTGTACAAACTAATCATGATTAGCCGTGTGCCCGGTTATGGACTACTTGAGTATCTAGAAGTGAATTGTTGGTTGATCTCATCACTTTATTTAATGAAATTATTGGGTTACTAATAACATGGGAATTTTGGTTTGAGTTGGAGGAACCTTCTCAATAATTGCATTTTAATTTTGTAGTAAATAAAAAAATTATTCCTTTGTTGTAGGGTAAAATTGGCTTTATGCAAAAATTAAACTTAGAGCCTCCACCAGCTAAATTTGCATATAGAGATAGTATTTTTCATTATTATTATTCTGTGGTGTGACATTGCCAGCATATTCCATGTGCTGACCTACACGGCTGCAACGTCTCATGTTGCAGAGTTTTTCGACGAGGATTAAAGGTGCGATAGGTCGTTGTTCTGCACTCAGTTTGCCGTGGAGTTGGATGGACTCATTCACCTTCGATGCTTCGGCAGTTATTTTTTATCTAGATGGCCTTTGGCCATATTATTGTAATAAATACTCTTTTGAGGACCTCGATGTAATAAAGTGTGTGATTGAACTCTGTTATAATTCATCGAGTACTGTGTGTGTCAGCATACCGATCCAGGGATGACACTTAAGCACAAAGACTTCGATCCATTTGGGTCGGGTCGCTACAAGATGGTATCAGAGCACACGCTGACTGTAGGATACAACCACTAGGAAATGGAAAAAACCATAGGAAGAAAACTCTATTTTACCACTTACTTATATACCCGTTGTTCTGTACTCTTCTCTATTCATTTCTATCTCTTCTCTACTTCAATTCAATAGATGTTGAACCCCATGACAAAGTTGCTCAGCTGATGAGACCAAGACCCATGAAGACATCATTGATGAAGAAGAAGAAGCTAGAATTGACTTTGATTTGAGAAGATTTAGTTCAGACCACCACTACCAAATGGAGTCCAACGAATGGTTGCGGTAGTATGAAGAGATCATATCTCTTGTGGATATGACCTTACTTGTAGGTTTTGCTTGTGTGGTGTGATTTGTGTGAATTGCTTGATTTGAAGTTTTATTGCTATCATAAGCATATGGGTAGTTATTTCTCTCATTAGGCCCTTATTCTATTCTAATTTCTCATCCACTCTAAACCGAACAGATGCCTCCGAGACGTGACCCGGAATTTCCGCCGGAACTTACCCAGTTGATCCAGAACCAGAATGCCCTCATGCAGCTACTCATCCAGAATCAGAACCAGAACAACAACAACAACCCACCGCCACCACCCCCGGTCGACAACCTTACCCGTTTCCTGAGGTTGAACCCACCCGTGTTCTCTAGCAGCACGGAGCCGATCGTCCCAGCTGACTGGCTTCACAAGATCGGAAGGGAGCTGACCACCGCAGGATGTACTGACGCAGAGAAGGTGCGCTTTGCCGCACATCAACTGGATGGACCAGCAGGTTCGTGGTGGGAGAATTACACCACCACATTCCCCATAGCAAATGTGACTTGGGATCAGTTCCAGCAGGCGTTTCGTACAACACATGTTTCAGCCGGAGCTATGAGTCTGAAGAAGCGTGAGTTCCGCAACTTACGCCAGGGTAATCGTTCTGTTGGTGATTATGTGGAGGAATTCAGCAAGTTATCCAGGTATGCTCCCGGAGACGTAGCTGATGATGCCGCTAAGCAGGAGAAATTTTTGGAGGGACTAAACGATGATCTGGGACTTCAGTTGACCGTGGCTACCTTTAACAATTATCAAGAGTTGGTTGACAAGGCTCTCATTCTGGAAGGCAAGCAGCAGCAGGTGGAAAACCGCAAGAGGAAGTACGGACAGGGAAAGTACAACTCTGGAATTCAGCAGAAGCCCCGCTACACCCCGTACTCGGGAAATAATGGATCAGGATCCGGCAAGTATGGTGGACACACTCACCATAACCATGGAGGACATTCACGTCATGGAGGGAATGGACACAACCATAATGGCCATAGGAATGGCAATGGAAACGGAGGAAACAACAATCAGCATCACTCCAACCCTGCTACACCGATAAAGAAGGATCTGAGCCACATTACCTGTTTCAAGTGTGGGAAGACTGGACATTATGCCACCGAATGTCCCGAGGCGAAGAACGGGAATGGAAATGGAAGCTCTGGAAAGAAGCCAAATCCTTTTACCAGAGGTCAGGTGAACCATGTCAATGTGGAGGAAGTTTATGACCAGCCTGACGCCGTTGTTGGTAAGTTCTTGATTAATTCATTTACAACCCTTGTTCTTTTTGACACTGGTGCATCGCATTCATTCATATCAAGGGGGTTTGTGGATAAGTTTAAGTTGCCGACCGTAGCCCTTAAAACACCAATGTTAGTGAGTTCCCCAGGAGCAGAGAATATGGCTAGTTGGGGATGTTTTCAGTTGCCATTGACCATACGGAGACACGTTTTCCCCACAGACCTCATCATCCTAGAATCACAAGGATTGGACGTAATTCTAGGCATGGACTGGCTATCCAAGTATGAAGGGAATATTGATTGTGCTAGTAAGTCGATTCTTCTCACCACCCCAGAGGGGAAACGGATCAAGTATGTGTCGAGGCATACGCCAAGGAGGACTCAAGTGAATTCTCTTTCGGGAGTTGTTCAGGAAGAAGTACCAGTTGTGAAGGATTATCCGGATGTTTTTCCGGAGGAACTACTAGGCATGCCAGCGGATCGGGACATAGAGTTTTTGATTAAATTGTTACTGTCAGGACCCCGATCCTAAGTCACACCGATCTAGCTGTAACACGTCATATCACTTTGCGGCCTCACGCACGGTAACCCCACGGGTGCCACCTTACCTGGCTCGGGACCATTTGCGCATTTTGGCACACGTATATAAAAATGTTGCTAGCATTCATATGACAGAGAACCCGGGCCGACATGGCTAGTTATAAACCAAAAGTGGCACTAGATTACAGAGACAGGCATCCATGACCCAGCAACGAACGTGTCGGTCAGCAGCGTATGAACCCAAGTCGTAGCAAGCTACATGGACTTAAAGGAACAACGCATGACATTTCCCCTAAGGGACAGACACAGGAACGAAGAAGGACACATGCCGGCCAGCCTACGTGTTCCGAGCAGTAGCAAGCTACCAAGGCTCATTGGAATCACTAGGAGGCATTTCCCTGTAAGGTAGGCTACCAAAGGAAAACAACTAGGTGTCGGATCCCACACATACCAAGCATTTCAACCATACACACAATATGCTCAATATGTGCAAATACAACATTGCATCACAACAGAACTCTATGACTCAAAGCACTTTATTTAAAAGGCTCCAAGAGCCATACATAACATATCCATACAGGTAGGGGTCTCATGACCCAACACTCAAGTCATACAGTCATACAAGCACAATCGGAAGCTACATGTCTGAGTACAGACAACTTAGAAAATAAAACAGGCTTGGTGCAGCCTGACTATCTACAAGGCCCTTCACAAGCTCCAGATCTCCGTCTGGGTGTCAAGCTACTCGTCGACGTCAACGTCTATGTAGAACCCATCAGCAGGGGCAGGGTTCTCCTCTGCAACAGTTATTAAGCAAACATGAGTACAAAGGTACTCAGCAAGTCTTACCACAGAACCTATCATAGATGCAACATTATCAAAGGGGGTAGTGGAGTTCATAGCAGAAAGCCAGCTTTGACTCTTGGCTAACCTATACTACAACTCTCAACAGATTGCAAGATGTTATTACGAACACGAGTCCTCTACTCACCACATCAATACAGTACCGAGGATCCTCTTCCGTCATCCTACGGAAGGGCCATCCACGGCACTCACGCTTATCTTGAGGCTTTTACTAGTATCCATCAACTTGTCTATGAACTGTAAGAGTAACCAAGTAGTCCGTACCGCGAACAACGGCTATTCGAATAGATTGATAACCCTGCAGGGGTGTACCTCTTCACACACGCTTTCACCACTTATCGCCGTTTACTCGATATGTACTCGGCAACCTTCAAGCGAAAGCCCAGCGAGGGTGTCGGCCTCGACCTGACTAACTACTCAAGTCTCTCGTCCAGGTTTATCTCCTATTTGGGTTCCATCCGTGGGGAGATCCGGCCGGGGTGTCGCTCACGGCCCCAAACGATGTGTACAGGGTTCCCGAGTCACCAAACGGGCAACCGGTACACCATGCCACGTACCTGTCGCATCACAACCCACCCCGAGGGTCAGCGCTGTGCACGACCTCCAGTAAACTACAAACACCAGAAACTAATTGCAACTCCTGGACAGAGATCGAGGGTAATTAATAGGCCGAGAGGGTCCATTGGTTTCGGGCCCAATGCATGGTAGTAACTGGAACTTGAACCACACATACAGATCTCGGGTCCTATGGACGATTCCAATGAAACAACCCACCATGTACTCCTACATGGCCTTTCATCGATACCTTTACCAAGCGTATTCCACACTTCCTTCTCTTTAACGGTATGGTCATTTCACTCTGATCCATCACCCAGATGAACCAGACCTGACACAACTCTAGGCATAGCAGGCAACATAAACAAATAGCATGGTGGATCACACATCACATGGCTCAATCAACTCCTACACATGCTAGTGGGTTTCAACTATTTACTGTGGCAATGACAGGTCATGCAAGGGAATAGGGTTCAACTACCGCAGCAAGTAGCAGTTCACACGCTGTTGCCTTAATGCAGTAAAAGAGAGCAGGAGCGAGAAGATTGGGTTTGTATCGGAATGATCAATGATTGCTTGCCTGACAAAGTGGTTGTCGGGTACTGCTCTTCAACTGGATACGCAGCAGTATCCTCGGGAGCAGGACCTAACACAGAGAATACCGACGATACAATCATTAACAAACAAATGCAACAATATGATGCATGCTCATGACATGGCAAGATGCATGTGTGTTGGCTAATGCAACTAAAACCAGAAGGGTTTGAGCCTATTTGAATCAAAGATTCAAATTGGCATTTTAACTATTATTTATATAAGTGCATTATCATGTTTTAATGTATACATCAAGGTTAACTTGCTCAAACATGCATGAAACTAGTGCCATTGGAAAGATTGGATTTTTCTGATCATTTTTCATATATAAATCTTTTCCATCTGAGCTACTGTTGAATTTATATAATTTTTTGAAGTTTAGGAGTTTTTCTGGAATTTCCTGAATTATTTTTAAATCTAAAAATCCCAGAAAAACCTTTACTGGGTCAGCATGACATCATGCTGACGTCAGCCAGTCAACAGGAGCTAGTCCAAGTCAAACATGACATGTGGGTCCGGCATGTCAGTGTCACAGCTAACTAACACAGTTAATTAGAGTTAAACTAAAAACTAAATAGCTGTCAGTGGGGTCTGGGCCCATGGGTCAGTGACTAAACTGATTAACTAATTTAATTAACATTAACTTAATTAAATTAGCTAATTAGGGGAGGGGTGGCCCATGCGTCAGTGACCCAGGGGTGGTCAACCCCCCGGTCAAACAGGTCAAACCCGCCGGCGAAGTGACGCCGGCGAGGCCAGACACGGCGGCGTCACTTCGAAAAACGTTTACAGGGCACTGTTCGAGCTGCGGTTGGGTGCGTTGGAAAGCCCTTGCCGTTGCGCGTCGAATGGTGGTGGTCGCCGGACCTGAGGTGGCCGGAGACGACGGCAACGAGCTCAACGGCGGCGACCGGCGTCGGGCATATGTGGAGACGCAGCTACGGTGGCCTAGGCGATGCGTGCGTGGTACCTAGCTTGTCTACGTGCTGCGGCGAGCGAGATGGATATGTGCCAGTGACCAAATGGTCACCGGAGCATCGCCGGCGGCGAGCACGGCGGCGGTGAGTTTCGGTGATCAACGGAGCGACATCTACATGGCGCAAACGGAGCAAACGAAGGAGGGAAACGGCGTAGGAGCTCACTGCGATGCTAACGAGCTCGACGGAGAGGTCGGGGACGCGCTGCAGCTTCTTAATCGACGGCGAGGTGCTCCGGCGATCCGAGGAAGGGGACGGCGGCGTGAGGACGTTGCAGGGCTCCCGGTGATCCGTGGCTCAGCGAGGAGGAAGAGGACGTCGCGGCGAACCTTCTGGACACGCTCACGGGGCGAGGGGGAGGGTCTAGGTGCGGCAACGGCGAGCGGCGGCGACGAGCGGCTCAGTGGTGTGAGGGAAGAGAGCCAGGGGAGGCAACGGAGACGAGGGGAAAGTGCGAGAGGGGTCGAGGCAGCTGCGTGGCGTCGCGGGGAGTCTTCCAGGGCGTCGGGGATGCAGGCAAGCAGCCTGGAGGTGGCCGGACGCGTGCCGGCGCGCGGCGGCTACGCGCGCTTCCTTCTGGCGCGAGGAGGAAGGCGACAGAACGGGCTGGTGGGTTGGGCCGGCTTGCAAACAGTGCTGGGCTCAGGTAAGTGCTTTCTCTCTCTTTCTTCTTTTTCTATTTTCTTTTCTGTTTCATTTGTTTTGCAACTTTGTTTAATTAATAAAAATGCCAGAACATTTTTATAACTCATGAAACTTGTCATGCCCACTGTATATAATATGGACAGTAGGGAACATTATAGTTTATGATTATTTGAGCATTTAAAATATTTTATAGCATTTAAATGCCCAAATTCAAATACCATATGATTTAATCCAGTGACATTGGATGTCCTAAAAAATTGTGCACCATTTTTAGCAAAGGTTTGAGACCAAGGCAGAAATGATGAACATTTTTTAAGGGCATTTTGGGTACATTGGAAAATATTTTATCAAACCCTAGTTGTTAGAAGAGGGGTGCTGGGGTTTCTGTCATTCACATTTCAAGTTTCTTTGATAAGTAAACATGATGCACACTCTAGCTAGCCCTAATGCAAGTGCTAAACTGGGGATGTGACAACTCACCCCCACTTAAAAGAATCGCGTCCCGAGATTCGGGTTCCTCCGGGAAGAGGGTGGGGTACTCAAGTCGAAGACGTGTTGGGGAACGTAGTATTTTTCAAAAAAAATCTACGATCACGCAAGATCTATCTACTAGATGCATAGCAACGAGGGGGAGAGTGTGTCTACGTACCCTCGTAGACCGGGAGCGGAAGCGTCAAGCGACGCGGTTGATGTAGTCGAACTTCTTCGCGATCCAACCGATCAAGCACCGAACGTACGGCACCTCCGCGTTCAGCACACGTTCAGCTTGATGACGTCCCACAAGCTCTTGATCCAGTTGAGCTTCATGGGAGAGTTTCGCCAGCACGACGGCGTGGTGACAGATATGATGTATCTACCGGCGCAGGGCTTCGCCTAAGCACTGCAACGGTATGTCCGAGGTGTGTTTCTGTGGAGAGGGGCACCGCACACGGCTAAAACAATTCAACTTGTGTGTCCTAGGGTGCCCCCTGCCCCCGTATATAAAGGAGCAAGGGAGAGGCCGGCCCTAGAGGGGGCACACCAAGTGTGGGGAGTCCTACTAGGACTCCCAAGTCCTAGTAGGATTCCCCTTTCCTTTCCGGAGTAGGAGGGAAGGAAAGAGAGGGAGATGGAGAAGGAAAAGGGGGCTGCACCCCTTGTCCAATTCGGACCAGAAGGGGGGCGCGCGCCTCCTTCCTTTTGGCCTCTCTGTTCTATTCCCGTAACTCCCCGGTACTCCAAAAATACCCGAATCACTCGGAACCTTTCCGATGTCCGAATATAGTCGTCCAATATATCGATTTTTACGTCTCGACCATTTCGAGACTCCTCGTCATGTCCCCGGTCTCATCCGGGACTCCAAACTCCTTCGGTAGATCAAAACTCATAAACTCATAATACCAATCGTCATCAAACGTTAAGCGTGCGGACCCTACGGGTTCGAGAACTATGTAGACATGACCGAGACTCATCTCCGGTCGATAACCAATAACGGAACCTGGATGCTCATATTGGCTCCTACATATTCTACGAAGATCTTTATCGGTCAAACCACATAACAACATATGTTGTTCCTTTTGTCATTGGTATGTTACTTGCCCGAGATTCGATCGTCGGTATCTCTATACCTAGTTCAATCTCGTTACCGGCAAGTCTCTTTACTCGTTCCGTAATACATCATCTCGTGACTAACTCATTAGTCTTTTGCTTGCAAGGCTTATTATGATGTGCATTACCGAGAGGGCCCAGAGATACCTCTCCGACACTCGGAGTGACAAATCCTAGTCTTGATCTATGCCAACACCACGAACACTTTCGGAGACACCTGTAGAGCATCTTTATGATCACCCAGTTACGTTGTGACGTTTGATAGCACACAAGGTGTTCCTACGGTATTCGGGAGTTGCATAATCTCATAGTCATAGGAACATGTATAAGTCATGAAGAAAGCAATAGCAGTAAAACTTAAACGATCAAAGTGCTAAGCTAACGGATGGGTCTTGTCCATCACATCATTCTTCTAATGATGTGATCCCGTTGATCAAATGACAACTCATGTCCATGGCTAGGAAACATAACCATCTTTGATCAGTGAGCTAGTCTAGTAGAGGCATACTAGGGACACTCTGTTTTGTCTATGTATTCACACATGTACTAAGTTTCCGGTTAATACAATTCTAGCATGAATAATAAACATTTATCATGATATAAGGAAATAAATAATAACTTTATTATTGCCTCTAGGGCATATTTCCTTCAGTCTCCCACTTGCACTAGAGTCAATAATCTAGCTCACATCGCCATGTGATTTAATACCGATAGTTCACATCGTTATGTGAATAACACCCATAGTTCACATCGCCATGTGACCAACACCCAAAGGGTTTACAAGAGTCAATAATCTAGTTCACATCGCTATGTGATTAATACCCAAGAGTAATAAGGTGTGATCATGTTTTGCTTGTGAGAGAAGTTTAGTCAACGGGTCTGTCACATTCAGATCCGTATGTATTTCGCAAATTTCTATGTCTACAATGCTCTGCATGGAGCTACTCTAGCTAATTGCTCCCACTTTCAATACGCATCCAGATTGATACTTAGAGTCATCTGGATTTAGTGTCAAAGCTTGCATCGGCGTAACCCTTTACGACGAACTCTTTATCACCTTCATAATCGAGAAACATTTCCTTAGTCATCCAGTTACTAAGGATAATTTTGACCGCTGTACAGTGATCTACTCCTGGATCACTATTGTACCCCCCTGACAAACTCATGGCAAGGTACACAACATGTTTGGTACACAGCATGGCATACTTTATAGAACCTATGGCTGAGGCATAGGGAATGACTTTCATTCTCTCTATATTTTTCTGCCGTGGTCTGGCTTTGAGTCTTACTCAACTTCACACCTTACAAGTCAGGCAAGAACTCCTTCTTTGACTGATCCATTTTGAACTACTTCAAAATCTTATCAAGGTATGTACTCATCGAAAGTTTTATCAAGCGTCTTGATCTATCTCTATAGATCTTGATGCCCAATATGTAAGCAGCTTCACCAAGGTCTTTCTTTGAAAAACTCCTTTCAAACACTCCTTTATGCTTTCCAGAAAATTCTACATCATTTCCGATCGACAATATGTCATTCACATATACTTATCAGAAAGGTTGTAGTGCTCCCACTCACTTCTTGTAAATACAGGCTTCACCGCAAGTCTGTATAAATCTATATGCTTTGATCAACTTATCAAAGTGTATATTCCAACTCCGAGATGCTTGCACCAGTCCATAGATGGATCGCTGGAGCTTGCACATTTTGGTAGCACCTTTAGGATTGACAAAACCTTCTAGTTGCATCATATACAAGTCTTCTTTAATAAATCCATTAAAGAATGCAGTTTTGTTATCCATTTGCCAGATTTCATAAAATGCGGCAATTTCTAACATGATTTGGACAGACTTAAGCATCGCTACGGGTGAGAAAGTCTCATCGTAGTCAACTCCTTGAACTTGTTGAAAACTTTTCGCAACAAGTCGAGCTTTGTAAACAGTAACATTACCGTCAGCTTCAGTCTTCCTCTTGAAGATCCATTTATTTTCGATGGCTTGCCGATCATCGGGCAAGTCAACCAAAGTCCACACTTTGTTCTCATACATGGATCCCATCTCAGATTTCATGGCCTCAAGCCATTTTGCGGAATCTGGGCTCATCACCGCTTCCTCATAGTTCGTAGGTTCATCATGGTCCAATAACATTACTTCCAGAACCGGGTTGCCGTACCACTCTGATGCGGAACGAACTCTGGTTGATCTACGAAGTTCAGCAGAAACTTGATCTGAAGTTTCATGATCATCATCATTAGCTTCCTCACTAATTGGTGTAGGAATCACTGGAACTAGTTTCTGTGATGTTCCACTTTCCAATTCGGGAGAAGGTACAATTACCTCATAAAGTTCCACTTTCCTCCCACTCACTTCTTTCGAGAGAAACTCCTTCTCTAGAAAGGATCCATTCTTAGCAACGAATATCTTGCCTTCGGATCTGTGATAGAAGGTGTACCCAACAGTCTCTTTTGGGTATCCTATGAAGACACATTTTTCCGACTTGGGTTCGAGCTTATCAGGTTGAAGCTTTTTCACATAAGCATCGCAGCCCCAAACTTTAAGAAACGACAACTTTGGTTTCTTGCCAAACCACAATTCATATGGCGTCGTTTCAACGGATTTAGATGGTGCCCTATTTAACGTGAATGCAGCTGTCTTTAATGCATAACCCAAAACGATAGTGTTAAATCGGTAAGACACATCATAGATCGCACCATATCTAATAAAGTGCGGTTACGATGTTCGGACACACCATTACGCTGTGGTGTTTCGGGTGGCGTGAGTTGTGAAACTATTCCACATTGTTTTAAATGAAGACCAAACTCGTAACTCAAATATTCACCTCCACGATCAGATCGTAGAAACTTTATTTTCTTGTTACGATGATTCTCTACTTCACTCTGAAATTCATTGAACTTTTCAAATGTTTCAGACTTGTGCTTCATCAAGTAGATATACCCATATCTTCTTAAATCATCAGTGAAGGTCAGAAAATAACGATACTCACCGTGAGCCTCAACACTCATCGGTCTACATACATCAGTATGTATGATTTCCAACAAATCTGTTGCTCGCTCCATTGTTCCGGAGAACGGAGTTTTAGTCATCTTGCCCATGAGGCATGGTTCGCAAGCACCAAGTGATTCATAATCAAGTGATTCCAAAATTCCATCACTATGGAGTTTCTTCACGCGCTTTACACCATTATGACCTGAACGGCAGTGCCACAAATAAGTTGCACTATCATTATTAACCTTGCATCTTTTGGCTTCAATATTATGAATATGTGTATCACTACGATCGAGATCCAACAAACTATTTTCATTGGGTGTATTACCATCGAAGGTTTTATTCATGTAAACAGAATAACATTTGTTCTATGACTTTAAATGAATAACCGTATTGCAACAAATATGATCAAATCATATTCATGCTCAACGCAAATGCCAAATAACATTTATTTAGGTTTTACACTAATCCCGAAAGTATAGGGAGTGTGCGATGATGATCATATCAATCTTGGAACCACTTCCAACACACATCGTCACTTCACCTTTAACTAGTCTCTGTTCATTCTGCAATTCTCGTTTCGAGTTACTAATTTTAGCAACTGAACCGGTATCAAATACCCAGGGGTTGCTATGAACACTAGTAAAGTACACATCAATAATCTGTATATCAAATATACCTTTGTTCACTTTGCCATCCTTCTTATCCGCCAAGTATCTAGGGCAGTTCCACTTCTAGTGACCATTTCCTTTGCAGTAGAAGCACTTAGTTTCAGGCTTGAGTTTAGCTTTGGGTTTCTTCACAGGAGTGACAACTTGCTTGTCATTCTTCTTGAAGTTTCCCTTCTATCCCTTTGCCCTTTACTTGAAACAAGTGGTCTTGTTAACCATCAACACTTGCTGCTCTTTCTTGATTTCTACCTTCGCCGACTTCAGCATCGCGAAGAGCTCGGGAATTACTTTCGTCATCCCTTGCATATTATAGTTCATCACGAAGTTTTACTAACTAGGTGATAGTGACTAGAGAACTTTGTCAATTACTATCTTATCTGGAAGATTAACTCCCACTTGATTCAAGTAATTGTAGTACCCAGACAATCTGAGCACATGCTCACTGGTTGAGCTATTCTCCTCCATCTTGTAGGCAAAGTACTGTCAGAAGTCTTATACCTCTCGACACGGGCATGAGTATGAAATACTAATTTCAACTCGTGGAACATCTTATATGCTCCATGGCGTTCAAAACGTTTTTGAAGTCCCGGTTCTAAGCCGTAAAGCATGGTGCACTTAAACTATCAAGTAGTCATCATACTGAGCTTTTGTCAAAACGTTCATAACGTCTACATCTGCTCCTGCAATAGGTCTGTCACCTAGCGGTGCATCAAGGACATAATTCTCTGTGCAGCAATGAGGATAATCCTCAGATCACGGAACAATTCCGCATCATTGCTACTAACATCTTTCAACTTAGTTTTCTCTAGGAACATATAAAAAATAAACTGGGAGCAACATCGTGAGCTATTGATCTACAACATAGATATGCTAATTCTACGAGGACTAAGTTCATGATAAATTAAAGTTCAATTTAATCATATTACTTCAGAACTCCCACTTAGATAGACATCCCTCTAGTCATCTAAATGATCACGTGATCCAAATCAACTAAACCATGTCCGATCATCACGTGAGATGGAGTAGTTTCAATGGTGAACATCTTATGTAGATCATATCTACTATATGATTCACGCTCGACCTTTCAGTCTCCAGCGTTCCGAGGCCATATCTGCATATGCTAGGCTCGTCAAGTTTAACCCGAGTATTCTGCGTGTGCAAAACTATCTTACACCTGTTGTATTTGAACGTAGAGCCTATCACACCCGATCATCACGTGGTGTCTCAGCACGAAGAACTTTCGCAATGGTGCATACTCAGGGAGAACACTTGTACCTTGAAATTTTGTAAGGGATCATCTTATAATGCTAACGTCGTTCTAAGCAAAATAAGAAGCATAAAAAGATAAACATCACATGCAAATCAAAATATGTGACATGATATGGCCATCATCATCTTGTGCTTTTGATCTCCATCTCCAAAGCACCGTCATGATCACCTTCGTCATCGGCGCGACACCTTGATCTTTATCGTAGCATCATTGTCGTCTTTCCAACTATTGCTTCTACTACTATCGCTACCGCTTAGTGATAAAGTAAAGCAATTACATGGCCATTGCATTTCATACAATAAAGCGACAACCATATGGCTCCTGCCAGTTGCCAATAACTTTACAAAACATGATCATCTCATACAAAACCGTATATCTCATCATGTCTTGACCATATCACATCACAACATGCCCTGCAAAAACAAGTTAGACGTCCTCTACTTTGTTGTTGCAAGTTTTACGTGGCTGCTACGGGCTTTAGCAAGAACCATTCTTACCTACGCATACAAAACCACAACGATGTTTCGTCAAGTATGTGCTGTTTTAACCTTCACAAGGACCGGGCGTAGCCACACTTGATTCAGCTAAAGTGAGAGAGACAGACACCCGCCAGTCACCTTTAAGCAACTAGTGCTCATAACGGTGAAACCAGTCTCGCGTAAGCGTACGCGTAATGTCGGTCCGGGCCGCTTCATCTCACAATACCGCTGAAGCAAAGTATGACATGCTGGTAAGCAGTATGACTAGTATCACCCATAACTCATTGTGTTCTACTCGTGCATATCATCTACGCGTAGACCTGGCTCATGATGCCACTGTTGGGGAACGTAGTATTTTTCAAAATTTTCCTACGATCACGCAAGATCTATCTACTAGATGCATAGCAACGAGGGGGAGAGTGTGTCTACGTACCCTCGTAGACCGGGAGCGGAAGCGTCAAGTGACGCGGTTGATGTAGTCGAACTTCTTCGCGATCCAACCGATCAAGCACCGAACGTACGACACCTCCGCGTTCAGCACACGTTCAGCTTGATGACGTCCCACAAGTTCTTGATCCAGTTGAGCTTCACGGGAGAGTTTCGCCAGCACGACGGCGTGGTGACAGATATGATGTATCTACCGGCGCAGGGCTTCGCCTAAGCACTGCAACGGTATGTCCGAGGTGTGTTTCTGTGGAGAGGGGCACCGCACACGGCTAAAACAATTCAACTTGTGTGTCCTAGGGTGCCCCCTGCCCCCGTATATAAAGGAGCAAGGGAGAGGCCGGCCCTAGAGGGGGCGCACCAAGTGTGGGGAGTCCTACTAGGACTCCCAAGTCCTAGTAGGATTCCCCTTTCCTTTCCAGAGTAGGAGAGAAGGAAAGAGAGGGAGAGGGAGAAGGAAAAGGGGGCTGCACCCCTTGTCCAATTCGGACCAGAAGGGGGGCGCGCGCCTCCTTCCTTTTGGCCTCTCTCTTCTATTCCCGTAACTCCCCGGTACTCAGAAAATACCCGAATCACTCGGAACCTTTCCGATGTCCGAATATAGTCGTCCAATATATCGATTTTTACGTCTCGACCATTTCGAGACTCCTCGTCATGTCCCCGGTCTCATCCGGGACTATGAACTCCTTCGGTACATCAAAACTCATAAACTCATAATACCGATCGTCATCAAACGTTAAGCGTGAGGACCCTACGGGTTCGAGAACTATGTAGACATGACCGAGACTCATCTCCGGTAAATAACCAATAGCGGAACCTGGATGCTCATATTGGCTCCTACATATTCTACGAAGATCTTTATCGGTCAAACCACATAACAACATACGTTGTTCCTTTTGTCATTGGTATGTTACTTGCCCGAGATTCGATCGTCGGTATCTCTATATCTAGTTCAATCTCGTTACCGGCAAGTCTCTTTACTCGTTCCGTAATACATCATCTCGTGACTAACTCATTAGTCTTTTGCTTGCAAGGCTTATTATGATGTGCATTACCGAGAGGGCCCAGAGATACCTCTCCGACACTCGGAGTGACAAATCCTAGTCTTGATCTATGCCAACACCACGAACACTTTCGGAGACACCTATAGAGCATCTTTATGATCACCCAGTTACGTTGTGACGTTTGATAGCACACAAGGTGTTCCTACGGTATTCGGGAGTTGCATAATCTCATAGTCATAGGAACATGTATGTCATGAAGAAAGCAATAGCAGTAAAACTTAAACGATCAAAGTGCTAATCTAACGGATGGGTCTCTTCCATCACATCATTCTTCTAATGATGTGATCCTGTTGATCAAATGACAACTCATGTCCATGGCTAGGAAACATAACCATCTTTGATCAATGAGCTAGTCTAGTAGAGGCATACTAGGGACACTCTGTTTTGTCTATGTATTCACACATGTACTAAGTTTCCGGTTAATACAATTCTAGCATGAATAATAAACATTTATCATGATATAAGGAAATAAATAATAACTTTATTATTGCCTCTAGGGCATATTTCCTTCAAGACGATCCTCCCTTTCCCAAGTAGCTTCACTCTCGGAATGATGTGACCATTGAACCTTGAGAAACTTGATATTGTGGCGTCGAGTGGTGCGCTCGGTTTGATCAAGAATACGAACGGGGTATTCTCGATATGTGAGATTTTCCTGGAGATCAAGCGTTTCGTGGTCCACTCCGCGGATAGGATCCGAGAAGCAACGCCTGAGTTGAGAAACGTGGAAAACATCATGAACTCTGGAGAGGTGCGGAGGTAGTTCCAATTGGTAGGCAACTTCTCTTCGTTTGGCAAGAATGCGAAAAGGACCGATGTAACGAGGGGCCAATTTGCCTTTGATACCGAATCGATGGGTTCCCTTAAGAGGAGTAACCCGAAGGTAAGCCTTATCGTCGACTTCAAAAGTCACAGCCTTATGATGACTATCATATTGGCTCTTCTGGCGAGACTGGGCTGTTTTCAATCTCTCACGAATGATGCTAACTTGCTCTTCTGCTTCCTGGATCACATCTGGGCCAAAGAATTGTCTTTCCCCGGTTTCTGACCAGTTAAGAGGTGTTCGACACCTTCGTCCATATAGAACTTCGAAGGGAGCTTTGCCTAAGCTGGCTTGATAACTATTGTTATAAGCGAATTCGGCAAATGGAAGACATTTTTCCCATTCCATACCGAAAGAAATGACAGAGGCTCGAAGCATGTCTTCCAGAATTTGATTGACGCGTTCCACTTGACCACTTGACTGTGGATGGAAGGCGGTACTGAAAGAGAGATGAGTTCCCATAGCATTCTGGAAACTTTCCCAAAATCGTGAAGTGAAAAGACTTCCACGGTCTGAGTTAATCTCCAACGGCACACCATGAAGTGATACTATCCGAGAGACATACAAGTCTGCTAGCTGGCTAGTGGTAATACTCTCTCGAACAGGCAGGAAATGAGCTACTTTAGAGAGGCGATCGATAACGACGAAGATAGCATTATTCCCTTTCCTGGTCCTGGGAAACCCGGTAATGAAGTCCATACCGACTTTATCCCATTTCCATTCAGGAATAGCTAAAGGTTGAAGGGTGCTAGCAGGCCGTTGATGCTCTGCTTTGACTCGACGACAAGCGTTGCAGTTAGCAATGAATTGAGAGATTTCTCTCTTCATCCTAGTCCACCAGAATCTCTGATGTAGGTCCTGATACATTTTGGTACTACCGGGATGAATTGTGAGAGGAGATTCATGAGCCTCCTTAAGGATCAAACATCTCAGGTTTCGTACTTTAGGAACCACTAAACGGTTGCTAAAGAATACAACTCCTTGATCATCAATTGGGAAACATCCCGCGACTCCTTTCTTAATGTTCCTCTTGATACGGGAAATTCCCGGATCAACCTTTTGTGCTTTGATGACCTGATCCGTAAGGGTAGGTTCCGCCACCAAGGTGGAAAGGAATCCTCGAGGAACAATGTGAAGATTAAGCTTACAAAATTCCTCGTGGAGAAGTGGTTGTCCCTGTTGTAACATCAAGTTGTTACAATAAGACTTGCGACTTAGAGCATCAGCCATGACATTGGCCTTTCCAGGGGTATAGGTGATTCCTAAATCGTAATCGGTGAGCAACTCAACCCAACGTCTTTGCCTGAGATTCAAATCCGGTTGGGTGAAGATATACTTCAAACTTTGATGATCAGTGAAGATTTCACAGCGATTACCAAGGAGGTAATGTCGCCACGTTTTGAGTGCATGGACTGCAGCTGCAAGCTCTAGATCATGAGTAGGATAGTTATCCTCGTGTGGACGCAACTGTCGAGATGCGTATGCAATCACTTGACGATCTTGCATGAGTATGCAACCTAGTCCTTGTCGCGAGGCGTCACAATAGATTATAAAATCCTTGGAAAAGTCTGGTGGTACCAGTACAGGTGCAGATGTCAGGCGTCTTTTCAGTTCCTGAAAACTGGACTCGCATTGTGGGGTCCACTCAAACTTTTTATCTTTCTTGAGGAGTTCAGTTAGAGGTTTAACAACCTTGGAGAAATTCTCGACGAAGCGTCGGCAACAGCTCGCTAAGCCAAGAAAACTCCTAACTTGCTTGACCGATTCAGGGGGAGTCCAATCAAGGACGGCTTGAACTCGCTCGGGATTGACAGCAATACCCTTGCCAGAGATCACATGACCTAGATAGGTTACTTCTGGCAACCAAAATTCACATTTAGAGAATTTGGCATAAAGGCGGTGCTCTCGAAGTTTCGTCAATACCAGCCTTAAATGCTCGGCATGATCTTCCTTATTCTTGGAATAGATGAGTATATCATCGAGGTATACCACGACGAATTTATCCAAGTACTCCATGAATATAGAATTCATTAACCGAGAAAAGGTAGCTGGGGCATTGGTTAATCCGAAGGACATGACGGTGTACTCATATTGGCCATAACGAGTAACAAAAGCCGTTTTAGGAATGTCCCCGTTCTTGATTTTGATTTGATGGTAGCCCAACCTCAAATCCATCTTAGAGAAGACTGAGGATCCAGCGAGCTGATCATACAGGTCGTTGATCCTGGGGAGTGGATACTTATTCTTTATGGTGACCAGATTGACAGGTCGGTAATCTACAACCATCCGCTCCGTTCCATCCTTCTTCTTGACGAAGAGGACGGGGCAAGCCCAAGGGAAGAACTAGGACGGATGAAACCTTTTTGCAAGGACTCATCGAGTTGTTTCTTTAGCTCAGCTAATTCTAGTGGTGCCATCTTATAAGGTCTCCTAGAGATTGGGACAGTTCCAGGGATAAGATCTATCACGAACTCGACATCTCTGTCAGGTGGAATTCCTGGCAGTTCTTCTGGAAAAACATCCGGAAAGTCACGGACTACCGGGATATCTTCGAGTTCTGGTAGAGGGCTGGCATTAAGAGAGTAGAGCTGACGCTCAGCCATTCGGGTCAAGACATTGACTATCTTGCCGGATGGATGTGTAAGTTGAACGGTCCTAGTATAGCAATCAATCTTGGCGTAATGAGTTGTCATCCAATCCATAACCAAGATGATGTTTATGTCCGAGGACTTCAGAGCGATTAGAGATGCTAGGAAAACAAGTCTATCGACAAGGATTTCATTTCCATGGCTTACCCTAGAGGTTTGCCACTTTGAACCAGGAGTTTGAATAACCATGGAAGTAGGCATGTCACAGAAAGTCATGTTGTGCAATCGAGCATAGCTCTCAGATATGAACGAATGGAATGCTCCAGTATCGAAAAGAACAGATGCCGGATGGCAGTTTACGAGAAGCGTACCAAGGACGACGTTAGGATCCTCATAAGCTTCCTCGGCAGAGACATAGTTGACATGACCACGTGTAGTGGGAATTGGCTTGACATAATTCACCTTGCCGGTTGGCTTACCACGGCCAACGGGTTTTCCTGGCTAGTTCTAAGGACACTCACGCATGTAGTGCCCCGGTTCTCCACACTTGAAGCAGGTCACAGTGGTAGTGCGTGGAGCAAAGTTGGAAGGTGGTCCTCCATAGGTCTTAGCAGGTGCAAACTATTGAGTTGGGCGAGGCGCCTCATAGGATGGCCTCGGTGTGTACTTGGGTGGCAGAGCAGTGTTAGGAACCCACACACGGCGCTTATGAGAGCCAGAGCTGGATGAGGAACCAAGGTCTCGAGTATGCTTGCGTGTAGCCTCGAAGTCGGTCTGGCCCGTTTCAGCACTGATAGCCTTGTTTACCAACTTCTGGAAGGAAGTGCACTCGTGTAGACGTAGATCTCGGCAGAGTTCAGGGCTGAGTCCCTTGCGGAACCTCGCCTGCTTCTTGGCATCGGTGGATACTTCCTCAGGTGCATAGCGTGCGAAGTTGCCAAACTCGCGACTATAGCCATCCACAGTTAACCGGCCCTGGGTGAAATTGCAGAATTCCTCCCGCTTGCGATCCATGAGACCTTCCGGAATGTGATGTTCACGGAATGCCTCACTGAACTCAACCCAAGTAGTGATTTGGCCAGCAGGACGCATAGCTTCAAAGTTTTCCCACCAAAGACTGGCAGGGCCCTCCAGATGGTAGGCAGCGTAGGTAACCTTGTCAGCTTCGGCCACACGGGCAGAGTGTAGCTTGTGGGTAATACTACGTAGCCAATCATCCGCATCCAGAGGTTCAGTGGAGTGATGGAACTTCGGTGGACACATCTTGATAAAGTTATTGATTGACACCACATCATTCCTCTGGCGGAACCCAGTGTTCTGCTCTATGCGTTCTAGCAGACGGTTGGTCTCTCTCTTGTTCCGTTCTGCCTCGAGCATAACTTCCGCCAAGGAGGGTGGCTGGGGCAGATTCCCATCTCTAGCCCCACTAGCCTCACCCTGCCCCTGAGTAGCAGGAGTGTTGCGAGTGTTGACCATCCTAGGAAAACAAAACAACGGTTTAGACAAGGATGGCAAAAATTTGACATAGAAGTGCAGAATGTAATGGATGACACGGAATGCAGAGATGTTCATCCGTACGACATGGTAATATAGAAACTGCTATATATACACCAGTGGTCATACACACCATACATAGTTTAGTACAAGCCAAGGCTAAAGTACAACTACGGTGAAAGACGATACATCCCATCAGAGGCATTCCAAGCTCCTATACATTATTTAACCACACCTCCGGAACTCAGTACACACTAAGTCATATTCCACAAGACGTGCAGGACTGTGGAAATACAACTACTACAATACTACTACTACCACGGTCTAGCTCAGACATTTCCGTAGTAATCTTCGTAAAGATTACCACCGTAGCCTGGAAGTGGAACAGACGGATCTTGAAACTCGCGAGCACTCGAAGGTTGTGGACCATAGGGACATGAATGTGGCCTCGGTCCCGATGCTGGTGGTAACCGACGCCCACGTGGAGGTGTAATACCCCCAACGTCACGCCAATCCATGCGATCAGGCAGACGAGTCCGCACGGGGTCCAAATCCCGCATGTCCAGATATCCGGCGTGCACAGCAGGTGCAAGCCGTGTCAAAGTAGTCCAATGGGCAGCTCGAGTGTTATACAGCTCCATTCGGAGGGCACGGACCTCACGGTCCCTATCCTCCAACATCTGAACAATAGTCTGAAGCAGTGGCTCTTCATGAGCAGCATCAGTATACAGACCAGTGTAGTAGCCTTCCTCTCCGGGAAGTGAGGCTGGCATGTAACAGAACTCAGTGTTCAGCAACAGGGCATGCCTAGCCCGGAGAATGGTCATCATCGAATAGGCGGCATCCTGCACTGCCATCTCGATGGTAATCCCGAGTCCATAAGACCAATGGATGGGGTCGTTAGCTCCGGGATATGAGGGGTATATCCGGACTGTGCAGAAATACTGACTCTGATTGAAATCTCGGAACTGTTCCTCCACGGTGTACTCAGGATACCAGCGATAACCGGTCTCAGTCAGCACACGGACTAGCATGGCCGTGTGACCGGGCACATTAATGCACCGAGTCAAACGAACCACTTGGTGAGGGATGCGGCCAGACATCTGAAACACGAAATAATGCAAAGGCATTAGTGTTTCTGGAAGAAATCGGGCAGCATAACAACTGTAAATGCTCAAACAAAGATTTGAGACATCATACAAATGATAGCATAGCCACTCAACAATCCATATCAAGGTTCCGGTCCAACAATCATCACACTAAAAGGATAGAAACTGAACTGTGGCTTGAAACCAACAATCCTAAGAGTCTACGGATTAGTAACACGTGAACCTAGTAAAGATAAGAGGCCTAGTCCTAAATCCCCGTAGAAAGAATAGACTGACTCAGATCAGAAGGCATAAGGTAAAGGAGTAAAAGAGCCTTACGTTCCCTTCCACAATCAATTCCCCTACATATAACTAAGAATTTTTCTAGACTTAACATCGACCAGTTGGGCTTGAGAAACCTACAGGCAGTCCAGCTCTGATGCCAACGCTGTCAGGACCCCGATCCTAAGTCACACCGATCTAGCTGTAACACGTCATATCACTTTGCGGCCTCACGCACGGTAACCCCACGGGTGCCACCTTACCTGGCCCGGGACCGTTTGCGCATTTTGGCACACGTATATGACAGTGTCGCTAGCATCCATATGACAGAGAACCCGGGCCGACATGGCTAGTTATAAACCAAAAGTGGCACTAGATTACAGAGACAGGCATCCATGACCCAGCAACGAACGTGTCGGTCAGCAGCGTATGAACCCAAGTCGTAGCAAGCTACATGGACTTAAAGGAACAACGCGTGACATTTCCCCTAAGGGACAGACACAGGAACGAAGAAGGACACATGCCGGCCAGCCTACGTATTCCGAGCAGTAGCAAGCTACCAAGGCTCATTGGAATCACTAGGAGGCATTTCCCTGTAAGGTAGGCTACCAAAGGAAAACAACTAGGTGTCGGATCCGACACATACCAAGCATTTCAACCATACACACAATATGCTCAATATGTGCAAATACAACATTGCATCACAATAGAACTCTATGACTCAAAGTACTTTATTTAAAAGGCTCCAAGAGCCATACATAACATATCCATACAGGTAGGGGTCTCATGACCCAACACTCAAGTCATACAGTCATACAAGCACAAGCGGAAGCTACATGTCTGAGTACAGACAACTTAGAAAATAAAACAGGCTTGGTGCAGCCTGACTATCTACAAGGCCCTTCACAAGCTCCAGATCTCCGTCTGGGTGTCAAGCTACTCGTCGACGTCAACGTCTATGTAGAACCCATCAGCAGGGGCAGGGTTCTCCTCTACAACAGTTATTAAGCAAACATAGTACAAAGGTACTCATCAAGTCTTACCACAGAACCTATCATAGATGCAACATTATCAAAGGGGGTAGTGGAGTTCATAGCAGAAAGCCAGCTTTGACTCTTGGCTAACCTATACTACAACTCTCAACAGATTGCAAGATGTTATTACAAACACGAGTCCTCTACTCACCACATCAATACACTACCGAGGATCCTCTTCCGTCATCCTACGGAAGGGCCATCCACGGCACTCACGCTTATCTTGAGGCTTTTAGTAGTATCCATCAACTTGTCTATGAACTGTAAGAGTAACCAAGTAGTCCGTACCGCGAACAACGACTATTCGAATAGATTGATAACCCTGCAGGGGTGTACCTCTTCACACACGCTTTCACCACTTATCGACGTTTACTCGACATGTACTCGGCAACCTTCAAGCGGAAGCCCAGCGAGGGTGTCGGCCTCGACCTGACTAACTACTCAAGTCTCTCGTCCAGGTTTATCGCCTATTTGGGTTCCATCCGTGGGGAGATCCGGCCGGGGTGTCGCTCACGGCCCCAAACGATGTGTACAGGGTTCCCGAGTCACCAAACGGGCAACCGGTACACCGTGCCACGTACCTGTCGCATCACAACCTACCCCGAGGGTCAGCGCTGTGCACGACCTCCAGTAAACTACAAACACCAGAAACTAGTTGCAACTCCTGGACAGAGATCGAGGGTAATTTATAAGCCGAGAGGGTCCATTGGTTTCGGGCCCAATGCATGGTAGTAACTGGAACTTGAACCACACATACAGATCTCGGGTCCTATGGACGATTCCAATGAAACAACCCACCATGTACTCCTACATGGCCTTTCATCGATACCTTTACCAAGCGTATTCCACACTTCCTTCTCTTTAACGGTATGGTCATTTCACTCTGATCCATCACCCAGATGAACCAGACCTGCCACAACTCTAGGCATAGCAGGCAACATAAACAAATAGCATGGTGGATCACACATCACATGGCTCAATCAACTCCTACACATGCTAGTGGGTTTCAACTATTTACTGTGGCAATGACAGGTCATGCAAGGGAATAGGGTTCAACTACCGCAGCAAGTAGCAGTTCACACGCTGTTGCCTTAATGCAGTAAAAGAGAGCAGGAGCGAGAAGATTGGGTTTGTATCGGAATGATCAATGATTGCTTGCCTGACAAAGTGGTTGTCGGGTACTGCTCTTCAACTGGATACGCAGCAGTATCCTCGGGAGCAGGACCTAACACAGAGAATACCGACGATACAATCATTAACAAACAAATGCAACAATATGATGCATGCTCATGACATGGCAAGATGCATGTGTGTTGGCTAATGCAACTAAAACCAGAAGGGTTTAAGCCTATTTGAATCAAAGATTCAAATTGGCATTTTAACTATTATTTATATAAGTGCATTATCATGTTTTAATGTATACAGCCAGGTTAACTTGCTCAAACATGCAGGAAACTAGTGCCATTGGAAAGATTGGATTTTTCTGATCATTTTTCATATATAAATCTTTTCCATCTGAGCTACTGTTGAATTTATATGATTTTTTGAAGTTTAGGCATTTTTCTGGAATTTCCTGAATTATTTTTAAATCTAAAAATCCCAGAAAAACCTTTACTCCGTCAGCATGACATCATGCTGACGTCAGCCAGTCAGCAGGAGCTAGTCCAAGTCAAACATGACATGTGGGTCCGGCATGTCAGTGTCACAGCTAACTAACACAGTTAATTAGAGTTAAACTAAAAACTAAATAGCTGTCAGTGGGGTCTGGGCCCACGGGTCAGTGACTAAACTGATTAACTAATTTAATTAACATTAACTTAATTAAATTAGCTAATTAGGGGAGGGGTGGCCCAGGCGTCAGTGACCCAGGGGTGGTCAACCCCCCGGTCAAACAGGTCAAACCCGCCGGCGAAGTGACGCCGGCGAGGCCAGACACGGCGGCGTGCTTCGGAAAACGTCTACAGGGCACGGTTCGAGCTGCGGTTGGGTGCATTGGAAAGCCCTTGCCGTTGCGCGTCGGATGGTGGTGGTCGCCGGACCTGAGGTGGCCGGAGACGACGGCAACGAGCTCAACGGCGGCGACCGGCGTCGGGCGTGTGTGGAGACGCAACTACGATGGCCTAGGCGATGCGTGCGTGGTACCTAGCTTGTCTACGTGCTGCGGCGAGCCAAATGGTCACCGGAGCATCGCCGGCGGCGAGCACGGCGGCGGTGAGTTTCGGTGATCAACGGAGCGGCATCTACATGGCGCAAACGGAGAAAAAGAAGGAGGGAAACGGCGTAGGAGCTCACTGCGGTGCTAACGAGCTCGACGGAGAGGTCGGGGACGCGCTGCAGCTTCTTAATCGACGGCGAGGTGCTCCAGCGATCCGAGGAAGGGGACGGCGGCGTGAGGACGTTGCAGGGCTCCCGGTGATCCGTGGCTCAGCGAGGAGGAAGAGGACGTCGCGGCGAACCTTCTGGACACGCTCACGGGGCGAGGGGGAGGGTCTAGGTGCGGCAACGGCGAGCGGCGGCGACGAGCGGCTCGGTGGTGTGAGGGAAGAGAGCCAGGGGAGGCGACGGAGACGAGGGGAAAGTGCGAGAGGGGTCGGGGCAGCTGCGTGGCGTCGCGGGGAGTCTTCCAGGGCGTCGGGGATGCAGGCAAGCAGCCTGGAGGTGGCCGGGCGCGTGCCGGCGCGCGGCGGCCACGCGCGCTGCCTTCTGGCGCGAGGAGGAAGGCGACAGAACTGGCTGGTGGGCTGGGCCGGCTTGCAAACAGTGCTGGGCTCAGGTAAGTGCTTTCTCTCTCTTTCTTCTTTTTTCTATTTTCTTTTCTGTTTCATTTGTTTTGCAACTTTGTTTAATTAATAAAAATGCCAGAACATTTTTATAACTCATGAAACTTGTCATGCCCACTGTATATAATATGGATAGTAGGGAACATTATAGTTTATGATTATTTGAGCATTTAAAATATTTTATGGCATTTAAATGCCCAAATTCAAATAGCATATGATTTAATCCAGTGACCTTGGATGTCCTAGAAAATTGTGCACCATTTTTAGCAAAGGTTTGAGACCAAGGCAGAAATGATGAACATTTTTTAAGGGCATTTTGGGTACATTGGAAAATATTTTATCAAACCCTAGTTGTTAGAAGAGGGGTGCTGGGGTTTCTGTCATTCACATTTCAAGTTTCTTTGATAAGTAAACATGATGCACACTCTAGCTAGCCCTAATGCAAGTGCTAAACTGGGGATGTGACAGTTACCAGGCACCGGACCAATATCCAAGAGACCGTATCGGATGCCCGCAAATGATCTGGAGGAAATTAAGAAGCAGATTAAGGAATTATTGGAGAAAGGTTATATTCGACCGAGTTCATCACCTTGGGGAGCCCCAGTGCTTCTAGTTGAGAAGAAGGATGGATCCTTGAGAATGGTTGTGGATTACCGTGCATTGAATGAGGTGACGATCAAGAACAAGTACCCTCTGCCGATGATCAATGATTTGTTTGACCAGCTACAAGGAGCAAAAGTTTTCTCAAAGATCGATCTTCGATCTGGATATCACCAGCTGAAGATTCGAGAACAGGATATACCCAAGACAGCCTTTACCACGAGATATGGGCTTTATGAGTATACGGTCATGTCTTTTGGTTTGACTAATGCCCCTGCCTATTTTATGAGTATGATGAATAAGGTATTCATGGAGTTCTTGGATAAGTTTGTTGTGGTATTCATTGATGACATATTGATTTACTCGAAGAATGAAGAAGAACACAAGGAACATTTGCGCTTGGTTCTTGAGAAGCTCAGGGAACATCAGTTATATGCAAAGTTCAGCAAGTGTGAATTCTGGTTAAAGGAAGTTAGATTTGTCGGACATGTTATATCAGGGGAAGGAATAGCAGTGGATCCTTCGAAAGTTGAAGCCGTCACCGAATGGAAGGCACCCACCTCAGTCAGAGAGATTCGCAGTTTCCTTGGACTTGCAGGATATTACCGAAGATTTATTAAGAATTTCTCCAAGATCGCAAAGCCCATGACAGAGTTATTGAAGAAAGACACCAAGTTTAATTGGACCGAGGAACGTGAGGCCAGTTTTCAGGAGTTGAAGAAACGTTTGGTCACAGCCCCGGTGCTAACTCTTCCGAATATACGCAAGGATTTTTAGGTATATTGCGACGCTTCTCGTCAGGGACTTGGAGGTGTTCTTATGCAAGAAGGAAGAGTTGTTTCATATGCCTCACGTCAGCTTCGACCTCATGAGCGGAATTATGCCACACATGATTTGGAGTTAGCAGCCGTAGTGCATGCGCTCAAGACCTGGAGGCATTTTCTTATTGTAAATCATTGTGATGTTTACACGGATCACAAGAGTTTGAAATACATCTTCACACAGAAGGAGTTGAACCTCAGGCACAGAAGATGGTTGGAGCTCATAAAAGATTATGACATGAAATTGCACTATCACCCAGGAAAGGCAAATGTTGTGGCAGATGCATTGAGCCGCAAGAGTTATGTCAATACCCTCACAGCAGGAGGATTACCTCAAGAGTTAATTGATGATCTCAGAGATCTCCGATTGGAGATAGTACCACGAGGTTTTGTTACCGCAATGGAAATTCAATCCACCTTGTTGGGAGAGATCCGGGAAGCCCAAAAGTTAGACAAAGGTATTGCAGAAATAAAGGAAAGGATGAACCAAGGAAAGGCACAAGGATTTCGTGAGGATGAACACGGAACCTTATGGTTTGAGCAGTGTATTTATGTGCCAAATGACACAGAGATCAGGAAGTTGATTCTTCAGGAGGCTCATGATTCGCCTTATTCGATACACCCAGGCAACACCAAGATGTATTTGGACTTGAAGGAAAGTTTCCGGTGGACAGGTATGAAGAAGGATATTGCCGAGTATGTAGCAGTATGCGACGTATGTCAGAGAGTTAAGGCATAGCACCAGAAACCAGCAAGATTACTTCAACCTTTGCCGATACCGGATTGGAAGTGGGACAAGCTTGGCATGGATTTTATTACAGGATTACCCATGACACGATCTGGCTATGATTCTATTTGGGTAGTAGTTGATCGCTTGACCAAGGTAGCTCACTTCATCCCCGTGAAAACCACATATACAAGTGCTAAGTTGGCCAAGATATATATGACCAGGATCGTATGTCTGCATGGAGTTCCGAGGACCATCGTATCAGATAGAGGAACACAATTTACCTCAAAGTTTTGGCATCAGTTACACGAAACTTTGGGTACCAGGCTAGAGTTCAGTACAGCCTTTCATTTGCAGACAGATGGGCAGACCGAGAGAGTCAATCAGATTCTAGAGGACATGTTGGGAGCTTGTGCGCTAGATTATGGATCTAGTTGGGATGATAATTTGCCATACGCAGAATTCTCATATAACAACAGCTATCAAGCTAGTTTGAAGATGGCCCCTTTCGAAGCTTTGTACGGAAGGAGGTGTAGGACACCATTGATGTGGGATGAAGTTGGAGACCGTAAATTATTCGGACTAGATTTAATTAAAGATTCGAAGGAGAAAGTCAAGTTGATCCGTGACAGACTTAAGATAGCCCAATCCAGACAGAAGAGTTATGCCGATACTAAGCGCAAGGAAGTAACTTATGAAGTCGGAGATAGAGCATATCTTCGTGTGTCTCCAATTCGAGGAGTTAAACGGTTTGGAGTTAAAGGCAAACTAGCACCACGATTTGTGGGGCCATACAGAATTTTGGAACGCATGGGCGAAGTTGCTTACGAGTTGGAATTACCCGAAGCCTTGTCAGGAGTTCATGATGTGTTTCACGTTTCCCAGTTGAAGAAGTGCCATGCGGAGATGGCCGATATTCCTTTGAGAGATACAGTGCCACTAGAAGCCATACAGTTGGACAATGATCTGACCTATGAGGAGAAGCCTGTTAAGATTCTCGAGACTGCAAGCAGGGTTACCCGCAGCAAGGTCATCAAATTTTGCAAGGTTCAGTGGAGTCACCATACCAAGGAGGAAGCAACCTGGGAACGCGAAGAAGATCTTCGACAGGATCACCCACACCTTTTTGCTAGCCAACCCGAATCTCGAGGGCGAGATTCATCTTAAGGGGGGTAGGTTTGTAACATCCCAAATTTTCAATTTGGAATGTATTACAATTATTAGCTAAGCATCTATGCATTTTTTTATTTGAGTGTCATTTGGAAATTTCAGAGGCATTTGAGTTTTATCTGACTTTGGCAATTGAAATTTATTTCAAAACTCTGACAAACACTTGTTCAAAAGTGTGAGAGGAGCTAACATGACACTCCAAAAAGTCAGAAGAAAACAATGCCGAAATTTTTGAATTCAAATTTGAGTTTCATTTGGATTTTTAGAAAAATATTTTTTATAAAGTTTTTATTTAGCCTCTGAAAAATAGTTCATCTTGTAGGATTTATTTTTCTGAATTTTTTGATATATATGTCCTATATTAAAATATTTTTATTTTTTTATCTATATATATATTTTTTTCTCTCTGTCAAAAAAAAACGCAGCCCGGCAGGCCCATGCCCAGCGCTATCTTCTTCTTCCTCCTCGTACATGTACAGAGGAACACGAACGGAAGGACATCCATGGCGCCTCCACCTCTCTCTCCCCTCAACTCCCTTCCCCCACACCCACTAACCCCCGGAATCGGTTCCCCTCGCCTCCCTCTACCTCTTCCCCTTCCTAGTGCGCCTTGGAGTCGCCTGTAATGGCCATTACGAGGCAAAGAAACAACCACCATTAAACACCATAATCTTCTCGGATTCTGACCTCTCCAAGCCCTATATAAAGCATCCCCGTGAGCCCCTCTCACCCCTCGTCCGAAGCCCTCTCCTTCTGGAGCTTTTCCCCCTCCCTAACCTCGCCAATTGCTCGCCAGAGTTCGTGAATTCCGGCGACCTCTCACCGTGTGTACATGAAGCTATCTACAACCACACCTTGATCAAGTGGTTCACCTCATCGTCCTCTACACCGTCCCGCACGCATCCTTCGCCGAAGCACACCGGATCCGCCTTCTTCCTCGTCTCTGGCGAGAAGTCCGGTGAGCACCCAGCCAGCCAACCAGAGAGCGCCACTTGTCTCTGGCCGAAATTTGTTTCTTTTTCCAGTATATTTTCCAATTCATATTCTATACCAAATCTTATTTCTAGTATATCTTTTAGTCTACAGATCTGATTTAGTTGATTCTTTTTCCTACGGTTTCGTAGAAATATCCTCTATCCAGAGAACCAAACGAAAAATATTTTTGAAAATTTTAAAATTTGAATTCAAACAGATCTGAATTCAAACTTTGTTAGGCCATAACTTGAGTTTCGTAACTCCGTTTTTGGTGATTCTTTTTGCTAATCGAAGCTTGTGACATGTACCTTCTGTTAAAACCAAAACCATTTATTTTTGTTGCTGTAAAAATTACATTCTGTACAGAAACTTTATTTGGGTGTTTTTGGAGTTTTTCGAAGTCTTTTATTCGTTTTCTTTTTGATTCTTTGCTTGTATGCTTATGTCTGTTATTGCTTGCTTACGCTAGATCATCCGGAGTGCGAAGCTTGCTACTACGAATCTTTAGAGTTCAACGAACGTCAGCAAGGCAAGTTCACACTTTGATCATAATTTTCAATACCCAGTTTTTACTATGCATTAGTTTCACCCTCAAAGATTGCATGAGTAGGATTGGGAACATGTGTTTATGCTTTGTAGTTCATGTGGTAGGAACCTATGACCTTTAATCACCCCGGTAATATTCGTTATGTCATATATTGCTTAGCCATGCTCGTAGACGGCGATTGGTATGTGTGATACATGCAAGTTGTGAGAGATAATAATTTATCAGGACAACATAAGGTGGCAACTTTAATACACATCTGGGTGGATTGTTTGGGGCACCTGGAGAAACCAGTGTTTGCCCAAGGGGAATCCCGGAGTACCCGTGTGATTACCCTAGGTCCGCCACCCAGGCTCAAAGGGATCATAAGATATTTCATGCCTAGAAACTTCCGTGTGCAGCCACAAGCCATTATGGGCTCTGGCATAGTTGAGTAAGTTGTGTGACCTCTTTCCGTGGTAGACTAGCTGATGTAGGGGAAAGTAGGTGTACCGGTCTACCTAGGGTTTGGAGGAAATACTTCAGAAAGACTATGTCTCGATCTTCCGATCATGGAGGTGGTCGAGTCTTGTGGGGAAAAGTGCGCAAACCTCTGCAGAGTGTACAAACTAATCATGATTAGCCGTGTCCCCGGTTATGGACTACTTGAGTATCTAGAAGTGAATTGTTGGTTGATCTCATCACTTTATTTAATGAAATTATTGGGTTACTAATAACATGGGAATTTTGGTTTGAGTTGGAGGAACCTTCTCAATAATTGCATTTTAATTTTGTAGTAAATAAAAAAATTATTCCTTTGTTGTAGGGTAAAATTGGCTTTATGCAAAAATTAAACTTAGAGCCTCCACCAGCTAAATTTGCATATAGAGATAGTATTTTTCATTATTATTATTCTGTGGTGTGACATTGCCAGCATATTCCATGTGCTGACCTACACGGCTGCAACGTCTAATGTTGCAGAGTTTTTCGACGAGGATTAAAGGTGCGATAGGTCGTTGTTCTGCACTCAGTTTGCCGTGGAGTTGGATGGACTCATTTACCTTCGATGCTTCCGCAGTTATTTTTTATCTAGATGGCCTTTGGCCATATTATTGTAATAAATACTCTTTTGAGGACCTCGATGTAATAAAGTGTGTGATTGAACTCTGTTATAATTCATCGAGTACTGTGTGTGTTAGCATACCGATCCAGGGATGACACTTAAGCACAAAGATTTCGATCCATTTGGGTCGGGTCGCTACAGGGAAGCTCTCCGGCAAGGGAGAGCCATCCGCCAAGGACGAGTTCTCCGCCAAGGGCGAACACTCCGCCAAGGGCGAGCTCTCCGGCGAAGGATGGCGCTAGCGACCTTCCGCCGGCGGGAGCTACGACCACGCCGCCGAAGGAGAGCTCCCCGGCAAGGAATCTCACCGAGGAGCCGGCCCGCGCAGGTAACCCCTTTGCTTCACTCTTCCCTTGGACTTTTCTTCTTTGGATTCTTCTTTTTGGATATTTGCTTGACTATTTGTCTTTTCTTTTCCTTCGCCAGACCCGTTCATAGCCGAGCCAATGGAGACGGAGGTCGTTGCTGACGACGCCGCCGTTGCCGAAGATACGATCGGCGTAGACGATCCCGCTGGCGCAGAGGCCGCCGAGGCTACCGCCGCAGCAGCAGGCGAAGGGGCTGGTGGTCGTACTGACGGCCCTGAGGCTGCGTGAGCGCCAGACGCTACACCGGCCGCCGAGCCCTCCACCGCTGCCGCAGCCCCCAGCTCTGACGAGCCCGAGCCAGGCGCCTACCTAAAGGCCGGCGACGACTTCTTCATCCAGCTCCCTTGGGCGTCCATGTCCAGGGCGCCGGTCGAGGGAGAGGTCTTCGACGGGGAGGTGCTTGCCTTCGCCGGGCTGAAGATTGTCGACGCGCCGAGCAGCAGCAGCGAGCCCGAGGAGGAGCGGCTGCTGCGTAGGCTGCTGTCTCTGTATCGCGCCCGGCAGGCTAAGCTGGAGTCCCGCGAGGCTCTTGCTGCAAAGGCGGGAGCGGATATCGAGAAGCGCGCGGAGGAGCTCCGGGCCGTCAACCAAGCGGCTCTCCGGTCCTTGGCAGAGGAGCGGGAGCAGCTTGTCGAGGTGCAGCAGGCCTTCATCCTTGAGAAGGCCGAAGTGGATGAACAACAACGGCTTGTCGCCGAGAAGCTGGCCACGCTGGAGGGCGAGCTGGCGCAGCGGAAGGTCAACCTCGACAGTCACGAGGAGGAACTTGCCGCGCACGAGCAGTCGCTTGGCGGAGCTCTCCAAGAGGCGAAAGATGCTGCCGCGGCCGTCGAGACCGCGAAGAGGGAGTTGGAGACGAGGGTGGCGCAGCTGGAGACCAACCTCAAGACGAGCGGCGAGGAGGTTGCCGCACTCAAGCTCGAGCGAGAGAAGGACGCCCACAGCCACTCCGAGTTGCAGGTCCGCCTCTCCGAGAAGGGCAAGGAGCTCGCCGTAGCCAAGGACTCCATCGCCGACCTCGAGCTGAAGCTGGCCACCCTAACCCAGACGCTGGACGGCGCCAAGGAGCAGGAGGCGACCCTGAAGGAGGAGCTCAGAACCGAGAAGGCGCTGCTGGAGAGCGCTGCCGTCACCCAAAACATCTTCAAGGAAACTATGGAGCATTGGATAGAAGGTCTTGTCAATGCTGCCGTGGATATCGACAAGGAGTTGGAGCAGCTGGGGGCGGAGTATCTCGGATACTCCACCGACGAGGGCCTCCACCCCAGCGCCAAGCTCACTCTGTTCTTCAGAGGCGTGGCGACGGCCCTCCAGCAACTCCGAGAGAAGATCCGGAAGCAGCTGCGGACGAGTCGCGCAGGCTCTGCGCGGGGGCCCTGCAGAAGGTGTTGATGAAGGTGGTCTTCCGCAATCCAGGCCTCAACCTCACCAACGTCCTTAGGAGTTTGCCGCCGGACGCCGACCAAGAAGCGCTCAAGGCCCTTGTCGCACCCATTGTGGACAAGGTGGGTGGCATCAAGAGGGTCGAGGGCGACCGCGCGGACTAATCTTGTCCATTTTCTTCTTTTCCATGTCGTTGTTAACCATGTTATGAAAACAATCTATTAGAGCTGCGACAAGTTTCTTTGTAATATAACTTTATTTTGGGTAGTTATTGCAACGTTATTTCCTTTACTTGATTCCCTTTGCTTTGTATGTTTTTACCCTACGCTTTTAGGGAACTTGCCGGCGTAGGCACCTTTGCCGCGAGCGCTGAGTGCGGGACTTCAGCAGCCTGCTGGCGGTGCTGTAACCGACAAGAAGCCTTGTCGCAGCTAGTCGCTGCACGCTTAAGTTGTTGAGCGAACTCGAAAACGAAGTAAGGGCGCGACGCTAGTCGCAGCACACTTAAGTCGTTGAGCGTGCTCGAAACAAAGTAAGGCCGCGGCTAGCCACGAGTTGGTTCCTCCGCGCACAGGTTTTCCATACAAAGTGCGGTCGTTCAAGGAAGATAACTTAAATTTTTTAAAAATTTGATTGCTCAAATTTTGGCAACTTAGCTTTTGTGTTGTCTGCTTCCCGGCAAGGCAAGGCTTTCTTGAACGGCGCTTGGTCCATACCACTATCTTCCTCCCCCCCCCCCGGCAAACTTGTGCACGAGGGAACCTTCTTTTCCTTGAGAAAAAAGATAGAAGAGAAAATATAGATATGGAGCCTTTGGGATCGTTATTGCTTACCGAGGGTAGGTGCTGCACAAAGTGTCAGATAGTACATGCAAGGAAATGAAAAAGCATGAATTGACAAGTTGTGCGGGGCACATAAGCTTTACTGATGCACGGGGTCTGCGCCCGACTTTGTACAAAGGATTACATGCAACAGCGGCAAGACTTGTACAAAAGGTGGTTGCCGGAGCGGATCACGGCAACCGCGCCTTACGGATAAAATTTACGAAGATGCTCGACATTCCAGGAGTTGCTCACCGGAAAGCCATCTTCGGTCTCTAGGCGGACAGCGCCGGGCCTAGTGACTCGTTTCACCCGATAAGGGCCTTCCCACTTCGGCGTCAACTTGTTGGAATTCTTGGCGGACTGAACGCGCCGAAGAACAAGGTCGCCTTCCTCGAGACTTCTGGCATTAACCTTGCGGCTATGATAGCGGCGCAAAGCTTGCTAGTAGCGAGCAGCTCGCACAGCAGCCTGAAGACGGTCCCCCTCAAGGAGCAGCGCGTCATCTTGTCGCAGCTGCTCTTGCTCGAGCTCATCATAAGCGAGCACTCGAGGTGACCCGTATATGAGTTCCGTGGGGAGAACTTCCTCTGCTCCATAGATGAGAGCGAAAGGTGTCTCTCCAGTGGCTCGATTTGGCGTCGTCCTGATCGACCAAAGAGCCGCTGGCAGCTCCTCGATCCAGCTTCTTCCGCACTTGTGCAGCCTGTCGAAAGTTCTTGTCTTGAGTCCGCGCAGCACTTCAGCATTCGCTCTCTCCGCTTGACCGTTGCTTCTCGGGTGAGCAACAGAAGCGAAGCAGACCTTGGCGCCAAGATCCTGGGCGTACTGCATGAAGGTGCGGCTCGTGAATTGCGTACCGTTGTTGGTGATGATCCTGTTAGGGATCCCGAAACGGCAAACAATCGACCTGAAGAACTTGATTGGTGACTGTGCGGTCACCTTTCTCACTGGTTCCACTTCCGGCCACTTTGTGAACTTGTCGATTGCAACGTACAAGTACTCAAAGCCCCCGGCGGCGCGGGGAAAGGTGTCGAGAATGTCGAGCCCCCAGACCGAAAATGGCCAGGATAAAGGGATAGTCTAGAGAGCTTGAGCTGGCTGGTGTATCTGCTTGGAATGGAACTGGCATGCTTCACAGTTGGTTACTTGTGCAGTTGCATCCTGGAGGGCTTCTGGCCAAAAGAAACCTTGTCGGAATGCCTTGCCGGCAAGTGCTCTTGCGCCAATGTGGTGGCCACATATGCCTCCATGTATCTCTGCCAACAGCTTCTGTCCATCTTCCCAGGGAATACACTTCAATTTCACACCGTTGAGTCTTCTTCTGTACAATGTGCTGTCGACAAACTGGTACATGTTTGACTGTCGAGCTACTCTTTCTGCTTCTTCTTGCTCTTCGGGAAGTTCTCCTGTCTGAAGGAAACGGACAATCTGCTGCGCCCATGCTGGAGCTTGTGGCTCGACAACAAGGACTAAAGGCACATTTGCTGCTGCGGGAACGTCTGCTTCTACGGAAAAAACCTGCGGCTCAGCCGGAGCTTGACATTCCCCGGCAAGCTCGCCGGAGCAAAACTTGTCGGGAGCGTCTGCTTCAACTGTACAAACCTTAGGGCTTGCAGGAGCAGACTGCTCCTCAGCATTTTCGTTGTTGATCCTGGGGACTTTCTTGGCGGCGGCTTCGGGAAGCTCTGCCGGAAAATAGTCACCGGAAACAAACTTCCTCTTCTTGCTTTGTCCAGTTGATGTTACGGATGGTTGAGTCAACTTGAGCACAAAGATCTCTGGTTCCACAGGTAACTTAAATGCGGCGCACTTTGACAGGCTATCTGCGATGTCATTCTGAGCTCTTGGTACGTGCTCCATCTGTAGGCCGTCCAAGTGCTCTTCTAGCTTTCTCACTTCATCGACGTAAGCTTCCATCAACGGACTCTGGTAATTCTTGTTCACTTGGCGGACGACAAGCTGCGAGTCACCCCTTACAATAAGCTTCTTGATCCCAAGTTCCGCCGCGATCCTAAGACCGGCAAGCAAACCTTCATACTCTGCAGTATTGTTTGTTGCTTGTTCCTTGGGAAAGTGCATCTGGACCACGTACTTGAGGTGCTCTCCGGTGGGTGCGACAAGCAGCACGCCGGCACCGGCGCCTTGCAGCGAGAAGGCACCATCAAAGTACAGTATCCACTCTTTGCTCGCTTCTTTGACGGGGATGCTCATCTCTGGAATCTCTTCATCTGGTGTTGGCGTCCACTCTGCTATAAACTCTGCCAATGCTCTGCTTTGGATAGTTGAAGTGCTTTCAAACTTGAGGCCAAAGCTTGACAGTTCTAGTGCCCACTCGACAATCCTGCCAGTTGCCTCTGGATTCTACAGTATCCTCTTTAGCGGAAAGCGAGTGACAACTGTTATCTCATGCGCTTGGAAGTAATGGCGCAGCTTTCTCGAGGCCATGAGGAGGCCGAAAAGCAACTTCTGCACACCAGAGTACCTTGACCTAGCCCCCTGCACAAGGGAGCTGACAAAGTAAACTGGGCGCTGCACCATCCTCTTCCGTATCTCCCCTTGCGCCTGCGCAGATCCATCCTTGTCAGGACCAGAGCTTGTCGGGGAAGTCCCCTACTTGTCGCTGGATGTGCTTGCCGCGGTCGCTGGCTCATCGTATGCCTCCCTCTCCGCTACTAACGCAGCACTAACCACTTGATTGGTTGCCGCTAAGTACAGCAGCAATTTCTCTTGTGGCTTAGGTGCGACAAGTATTGGAGTGGAGGATAGATACCTCTTTAAGTCTTGCAGCGCAGCCTCCACTTCCGGAGTCCATTTCATTGGACCTGCCTTTTTCAAAATTTTGAAGAACGGCAGGGCGCGCTCAGCAGACTTAGAGATAAACCTGCTGAGAGCAGCCACGCAGCCGGCAAGCCTCCGTACATCCTTGATGCGCTTCGGTGCTTCGATCTGCTCAATGGCCTTGATCTTGTCGGGATTGGCTTCAATCCCCCTCTGAGACACGAAGAACCCGAGAAGCTTGCCGGAAGGGACTCAAAACACGCACTTCTCGGGGTTGAGCTTGAGTTGGATCTTGCGCAGATTTGCAAAGGTCTCATCTAAGTCTTGGATCAGAGTAGCCCTGTCCTTGCTCTTGACCACTATGTCATCCATGTATGCTTCTACATTTCTGTGAATCTGTGGCTCAAAAGCAGTATGGACTACTCTTGCAAATGTTGAACCGGCATTCTTCAATCCGAAAGGCATGCGTATGAAACAGTATGTGCCACATGGAGTGATGAATGCGGTCTTCTCTTCATCTTCTTCAGCCATGAAGATCTGATGGTATCCTGAGTATGCGTCAAGAAATGAAAGCAGGTCACATCCGGCCGTGGAGTCAACAATCTGGTCAATGCGCGGCAAGGGAAATGGATCTTTGGGACAAGCTTTATTCACATCAGTGAAGTCGATACAAAGCCTCCATTTCCCATTTGCCTTACGCACGACTACAGGATTGGCCAGCTACGTCGGATGGAGCACTCCTCTGACAAGGCCTGCTGCTTCCAGTTTCTTGATTTCTTCTGCTATGAACTCTTGGCGCTCCACTGCTTGTTTCCTAACTTTTTGCTTGACGGGCCGTGCGTGAGGACAAACGGCAAGCTTGTGCTCAATCACTTTCCTGAGAACACCGGGGATGTCGGACGGTTTCCATGCAAACACGTCGACGTTCGCCCGCAGGAAAGCAACGAGCGCGCTTTCCTATTTAGGGTTAAGCATGGCACTAATGCTGAAAGTACCACCAGTGCCGTCCTCCTTGGCGGACACCTTCTTGGTTTCTGGCGGAGCTTCCATCGTCTTCTTACACTTGCCGGTGGAGCTCGATGGTGCGTCCTCGACGGCAGCGCAGCACTCCGAAGAGGTGCGTTTGCCGGAGTGGGCCCCAGAGCTCTTGCCGGACTTGGTCTTCTCCTTCCCTTCGGGAGCTTCAGCGGCAAGTGTCTTGCGATCTGCTGCGGCTGCTGCTTCTCGGTAAATCTTGTCGGCGCAGATAAGGGCATCTTTCTTGTCGCCAGGGACAGAGATGACGCTTATCGGGCCTGGCATCTTGAGCATGTTGTAGGCATAATGAGAGGCTGCCATGAACTTGGCGAGTGCTGGACGGCCAAGTATCCCATTGTAGGGCAATGGGAAATCGGCAACGTCGAACGTGACCTTCTCGGTCATGAAGTTCAGCTCGCCGCCAAACGTCACTGGCAGTGTGATCTTCCCCTTTGGCTTGCTCCTTCCCAGGTTGATTCCTTGGAATGTGCCGGTCTCTTCGAGCTCGCTGTCAGGGATTTGGAGTTTGTGGAGCACAGCAGAGGAGATCAGGTTCAAACCGGCCCCGCCGTCAACTAACACCTTCGTGACTTTGAGGTTGCGGATGGTTGGTGAGACCAACATCGGCAAGCACCCGACCGCAGTTGTGCGATCAGGGTGATCCTCAATGTCAAATATGATAGGCGTGCTGGACCATTTCATGATTTTGCGCGATTCGACGGGTGGTTCTGCTGCATTGACTTCTCGCACCCACTGTTTGAGTTGGCGGTGTGAAGTGTGCAGAGAAGCACCGCCGTCAACGCACAAAACTTCTGTGGCTTTCTGAAACTCCTGCTCGCTGGTCTCACCATCATCCATGTCCTCGTCATGTTCGTCGTCTTCATCCTTGTCGCGGCCCCGGGGAGGTCTATCTCCTTGCCGCTGCTTGGCCTTGCCGCGGCGTCCTCCCCGGCCGTTGAATGGCCGCTTCTTGCCGGACCCTTCACCACCACCTTGGGCCTTCTCTTTGTCGCGTCGCTCGTACTCAGCCTTTTGCTGCTCAACGAGATACTCGACCTTCTTGCAGTTCTGGAGATCGTGGCCCTTGGTGCGGTGGATCTTACAATACTGCTTGTCGGTGCCGTCCTGCTTGTCGACGGCCACCACAGCCTGGCAGTTGGTGCATGCGGCAGTCTCCTCGCCGGAGCTACCAACTTGGGCTTTCTTGGTGCCAGCCTCATTGCCGGACTGCTCAACGACTAGCACTTCCTTGTTCTTCTTCTTCCTGTTGTTCCGGCGCCGGTTTTTCTTTGCCGGGGCGGCATCTTCGCTGTCAGATCCTCCTGCTCCAGTATCCTCGCCGGGGAGTTTCCTCCCCTCCTCAGCACGTGCACACTTGTCGGCCAGTGAGTACAGCTCGCTGACGTCCCTGATCTTGCACATCGCCATCTCCTCCCTCATCCTGCGGTTACGCACGTTCTGGTGGAACGCGCTGATGACCGCTGCAGGGTGGGCGTCTGGGATGTTGTGTTGGACACGGCTGAATCTTTGGATGTACTTGCGCAGGGGCTCTCCTTCGGAGTGTCACCGTTGGCGAAGGCAATGAGGCTCTGAATGGTGGCCCTCCAGTCGTCGGCCTTGTCTGCCGCCGGGGGGAAGTCGAGGAGCAGTTGAGCTCATGCCAGAGCTTCTGCTGGAGTGGCGGGTAGCGGTGGCGAACGGTACGAGGAGCGGGATATTCTCGGACTTCTAGCTATGTTAGAAGGAGCTGTTTCCCGTCCCGGTGACCGTGCCTTGCTCGTGCCGGCATGCTGGTGTGCATGTTGGCCTTGAGCGTCCCGAGATCCGCCAGCTTGATCTTGATTCAGCAAGCGTATGGTACCATGAGTACCATGACGCTGCCGGCCCCGCGCCTCCTGAGATGGGCGTGGTGCATGTACGGACGCCGAGGTCTTGGAATGCGCCCGGTCGTCCGCCTTGTCCTTGGACTTGGCGGCGTCGTGAGTTCCCTCGTCGACGTCCGTTCTTCCGCCGGCGTCTACCCCACCAGCCGTTGGCTCCGGCGGTGGCGGGATCGACGTGGACGGACCTGCTGCCTCCTAAGCCTTCGTCTTCGGCGGCATGTTGATGAAGATGTTAATGAAGATCTAGCTCGCGTGCCGGCTGGATCAGATTCACACAAACTCGACGCACCCCCTACCTGGCGCGCCAAAGATGTCGGGGAAACTGATCGCCCACGAACACCTATGGGACCGGAGCCCCTTTTCGGTACGGCAAGGGGGTGGGGGATGCACAAAGAGCAGATCGAGGCGAGCACACGGGCAGTTTACCCAGGTTCGGGCCGCACGGATGCGTAAAACCCTACTCCTGCTTTGGTTTGTATTGTGTTCTTGCTCGGGAGCGAGGAGAGCTACAGTACACTCTAATCGCTAGCAAGACCAAGCGTGGGAACGATCGATGTTCCGAACCCCTTCTACGTTGCGCATGGGCCTCCTTTTATAGGTCGAAGAGGTCACCGACAGGTGGCAACGCAGATGAGGGTAAAAATGTAAAAAGGGTGGTAGTTGGAACAGTGTCCCATACCTAACCCTAACGGCAGGGGACAAGGGCATTAAATGCTCGTCGCCGTCGCCCAAACCGTGCAAAAACTGGCCGTCAGGGGCGCCACCGTCCGCCACGACGGTAGCCTTGTCATTGCTGCTTGCCACCGTGTACCCCAGGCTGCACAGCCTTCCGCCACGTGCACCGGGGATGGTCCCAGGGCGACACGTGGGTGGATGCACTGGAGCGTGGGTACTGAGTGGAAGCTTGCCGCGGCAAGCGCCTTGCCGCGGTCGCTGTCTTGTCGCTTCCGGGAGCTTGTCGCTCACCGGGTCTTGTCGGGACGCGTGGCGTGTCGCGGCAAATTCCTTGAGATGCCTTGATTGGCCTTCCCGGCAAGCTCCTCTTGCCAGGGTCTCGTGCCTCGAGTGGTTCTGTGCCTTGAGTGGCCTTCCCGGCAAGCTCCTCTTGCCACGGTCTTGTCTTCTAGACTTGGATACTTTGTTCTTGAATGGCTCCAAGTGAACCACGGAGGATCTTGGCGGTCGCCTGGCAACCCTTGCCTCGGGACGCTGCAACTGCCCGTGCACAAGTTCGGGATACTAAGGTACCCCTACTTTAGTACACCGACAGAAAGCATCGCTCAAGCTTGGGGGAGGCTTAAGTCAATGTTATATTCATGCCCCAATCATGACTCTCCAGAGAAATGTCACACCCTGATTTTCATATCACACTTCTTAAGCTAATTATGATGTTAAAAATGTGGATTTGCAAAAACTTTTGAGTGTTGTTGACTTTGCTTGATTTGACTTTTATCTGCTGTTTGCTAGTGCTCTAAAAATCAAATAAATTCTCCAACTCTTATACTTCATCTCCTTGACCCAAAACCTTTTCCCAATGATCATGCCATGTGTATAGAACAGTATAGAATTTTCTTATAAAAAAAATATTTTTGGCCAAATGGTATTTTCTAAAATTAGTTTTCCAAAAACCCCTGAATTGAGGTTTGCACTGCAAGTACCTTATTTAGGGTGTGAAAAATATTTCAAAAAGTAGATTTGAATCCTATTAGGTATAGGACTCCCAGAAACCACAAAAGTATAATTTTAAAAGTTATTTTTATATTTTATTTAAAAGCTTTTTCTTAAGGCCAGAATGGTCTTTAATAGGGAAAAATTATTTAATCATTTCAAAAATATTTGCCAAAATTCAGGGAGACTCATAGGACATATATTGTCCATATATAAGAGTTTCAACACATGGTCATGTTCGAAATATTGGACAAATCCTTCCAAAACCCTTTCTGGATATTTCAAGCTTTTGAAATATTTACAAAGGAAATATTCTCCAAAAATTCCAGGGAAATTCTATCATGTCATATATGACATATTTGATGATCTTGCAAAGCCTCATGCCTTGAAGATCAAGGAAACATCCTCAAACCCCTTCAAAACCATTTTGTCCATATTTGAAGTTTGAGCAACTCTACATTGCCAAACTTGTCCAAATGCTCTCAAATTTGGTGAACATGCTAGAATGGCCTAATAAGGCATCTAGACCAAATGGCACAAGATTTGGAATAGAGCAACTTGATCAGATAACCCCAAAACCCCTTCTGTTCAAATTCAAATTTGAACAACTTTACATTGTCAACTTTTTATCTGGAGCCTCAAACTTTGTGGGCATGTTCATAACCCCAAATGATGATGCTACACCAAGTGGTGCATCAAGGGGAGATGAATTGCTTGACTCAAACAAGGTGAAACCATTTCTGTTCATTTCTAGGGTTCACCAAAGTTACATTGGCCACTTTGCCCAAATGAGCTCAAATTTGGTGTAGGGGCCTAATTATATGTGACATTTGATCCTGTTAAGTCCCATGTCAAGTGGATGTCATTTGCTTGACCAAACACTGATCAAACACCTTCTGTTCATTTACCAAAACCAGTGTTTGAACCACTTTTACTTTTTCTCCTTACCTCAAATTCTTACCACAGCCTATTCTAATCATCATCTACCCCCAATAACATTCCCTTGGCCTCAGCTCAATTATTGGAGGGGGTAAAACCCCAATTTACACTGCTGGACAGCAGGTTTCACCCTCTTCCTCACCTCCCTCCTCATCCCAGTGGTTCCCCAGAGCATCCAAGACCTCCACGCCATTGTTTACTACTCCCTAGCACTACTGGACACTGGAGGACACGGCCTGGAAAGCAAAGACACGAGCATGCCGGCCAAAGGCGCGCTCTGGAGCACGCTACAGTGCACCGAGGCACTGTAGCTCGGCCCTCCCGAGGCTTCCAGGCGGCCTTGGGCAGAGTGGGCGTGTCCACCGAGGTGCCCTCGACGTCCATGACCTACAGGACGATCGGCCTTATCCTCCCCGGCCCTCCTCCTCTCTCTCCACGAGCTCGCCCGTGCGCGCCCTGGACCGTGCACCGCAGCTGCCCCTATAAGAGGCCTCCCCCCGAGCACCTCTCGCCTCTGCTGGACCCTCCTCTCTCCCGTGCACCTCCCAGACGTCTTCCCTCTTCCCCTAGTGCTCTCCTTGCCCCTCCATGGCCGGCGGCCCCTTCCACGGCCATTCGGCCCTTCACCTCTTCGGGCCTCCCCCGACCTACCCTGGGCATCTGGATGGATGCGGCACCCCTCCCTGAGAACTCCGGTGTGCCGCACACCGCCGGAGGTGGCCGGAATCGCCGGCACAGGTGGCAGCCGGGCCTTGCTCCGACCTCGCCCGCGCACGCGCGAGGGAGGTGCTGCCTCTCCCCTGACTCCTCCTCCGGGCGCGGCCGAGCCGCGCGGCACCGCTCCCGTCTCCGGCCGGCGCAGGCTGGCTGTGTGGCGCCGGCGGCCAGCGAGGCCGAGCCTCCCCTGCCCCTCCCGTCGAGAGGAAGACGATGGCGGACGTGGGGGACGACCTGCGGCTGGGCCCCGCAGGTCAGCGACCCCGCCTGCCGCCACGTAGATTAAGTGGAGGCGGGACGGCAGGGAACCGTCTTCCCAGCGCGAAAGCGCAACCTGCGAAGGCGCCTCCGACGTCACTGCCCCCCCCCCCCCTTGCACGCGGCCGAGCCATGGGCCGGCCCAGTTTCTATGCGGCCATCCTCCGCCCAGTGTACAGCATAAGGGTATAACGCCTATTCCTTTCCCTTTTCCTTTACCCAGTCAACTTCAAAAATGCCTAGAATATTCAAATGAACTCCAAACTTGATGATTCAAATTTCCTATGACTCCATAAATCATGCTCTATCTGTTGGTGCTACATGCACATTATTCCAGAAACTTTCCCTACACAAATATTTATCAAATGCCTTTATTGCATTTCTGTGATAAACTTTAGAAAATCACAGAGAGCTCAATCTTGATCCTAATGCAGTGATTCAAGTTCCTAGATGCTTGTCATGTCCAAACTTAGTTTTGGAACATTTTTAATAATATTTTCTGTACCCCACCAAATATTGAGCCATTTATTCCTATTTATCAGCTTTGGAAAATCCTAGGAAATTCATTTGAATTCCAAATCCAGTGAAACCAACTCCTAAATGCTTCTAAAATCATGACTTGATGATGGGTACCTTTGCTCATCATTCAAGGAAATATTTCTGTATACTTCTTCCAAATCCATAAAACCCTTGATTCCATCATATTGAAATGTTCCAAACTACCTATTGATCCAACACCTATGCAACCACCTTGGTTATTTTTCATATAACCAGAGGTATCCCAGAAAAGTCCAACTCCTATTTTTAGAGCACTTTTATTTTTGCTTTGATTGTGTTGCTTATTATGATTGTTTCCATCGTTAGTTGACGTAATAAACGGAGTATTCGGAGATGGACCAGAAGATTTGAAGACTCAGAAGAATAAGGCAAGCAGCCCTTTGACCATGTTCAAGAAACCTTTTTATGCATGTCTCATAGCACCTTTATTATTCAATGCATCGGAATCATGTTGAGGTGGAAACCACTTTGGTTGCTACCCCTGTTACTTTACTGTTGAAACTTGCATCAAACATGACCCTACCTTCCTATGAGGGTTATGTGGGTGGGAATTGATAGATGTATGCTATAGTAGTTGGCTACGCAAAATGGGTCGGGGTTATGCATTAAGTGAAACAAGTGTGGTCTGACATACTTGCAAATGACCCAGTGGGTGCCATTAATGCCCCTGTGAGTTGATGAGGAGCTAGGGCACTACTTGGTGAAGAAGTAGTGTGCCGAGGCTTGACGAAAGTGTTGTTTACAGAGGTGGATTAGATTTATGTGTGACTACCGTCCCAACCAAACATGCGCAACCACTCTACCCTTATATGGGAAAGGGCATTATTGATTACCTAGGTCGATACTAGCATGGTGCCCGCATTACTAGTGACGGGTGTGACATGAGGTCACTCTCGGGACGGGGTCGCGCTTGGATAGGCGGCCATGACTGTCTTTACAGGGCACCGGACACACCGTTGGTACCCCGTGTCAGTGGTATGTGATGAATATCGGAGCGAGTCTCCACAAACCTTGAGATGTGAAATGTTTGGCACGAGGCTGTTACCAATCGAGTGGACTCCATATTAGTGTCGTCTAGGGAAAGATAGTGATCGGGTGCTTACCCCGGATACTTGAGGTATCGCGGGTCGTGGATGACACGGAAGTTCCCCGGATCTTGTGGGTAAAGTGTGCAACCTCTGCAGAGTGTCAAACTATTCGAATAGCCGTGTCCGCGGTCAAGGACAGTTGGGTGGTGCTACTTAGACTATGTCCATAAGTTTCTGGGAAACAACACGATTCAGAGATATTGATGATGTGATTGTGAGAAAGTCACAATGAGCTTGTGCATGAGTTGATTACAACTCTTTCTCGATAATGATGTCTATGACCTCCTGATACCTGTTGCAGACACATGCATGCCCTAGTTATATGTTGATCATAATTGCATATGAAAAACTAGCTTTCCGCAAAACTGCGAACCTAGCAGTAGAGCCTTGCATAATTATCCTGTTATCACACTTGGGTTGCTTGCGAGTACATTTAATGTACTCATTGGCTTGCCACTGGTTATTTTATTGGCCAGGCATGAGAGAACAGGTTATGATGAAGATTTTCTCGGTGACGAGCATGCGAGCTAGGACGCTTCCCAGTCAGAATGCCTGTAGGGTTAAGGCAGATGGCATGGGTCCCAGTTGTCTTTGAAGATTTCCGCTGCGACGATATACTCAAGACTTGACCATTATGGTCCTATTTGTGTAACACGGTATGTAAGGATGTAAGACTCTTGTTATTCAGCTTCTGTGTGTTCAGTGAGCATTGATCTCTGGGATCACTGTACACGTGCATTCGGTGATCACGACTTATGAGTCGGGGTCCCCACAGAGCTGGTATCAGAGCCATCCTGACTGTAGGAAGCCTTAGTTAGCATGGTCGTTAGTTAGGGTAAAACTATTTTCAAAACTACTACTAGTTTTCAAATCTATCTATACTTCTCTCCCCTTCTCAGTTTTTCGAAAACTAGGCTATACTTGATCTCTTCCCCTTCAAAACCTTGGTCGCTAAAACCCCTATGCCCCTGACCACTGGATTTTCTGTAATCCTCGTGGAGTGCACTTGCCAAACACTCACCCACCACTTCTGCACGCAAGATTGGTGACACCACGACAAGACGATACCAACGGAAGTTACATCCTCGATGGATGAGGACATGAAGACCCAGAAGATGGTGATACCCTTGGCAGTACCCCAAGAAGAAGCAACGTTGGCCTATGATGACCAGGGAATAGGTTGTGCAAAATCATGATATACACCGCTAATAGAGTAATCATGTCACTACCGTTGTTGTATCGACAACCACCGGTGGATGAGAACCTTGCCATTTGGTCCGCCTCACTATAGTGAGCAGGAAAACGGTTCTCTTCATTCCCCGCTCTTGGTGTCGATGTTTTCATCAACGAAATCGACATGTTGGATCTCTATTATGCCTTGTTATTGTCATTGCATTTAGATTTCCTACCTGGTACCCTCGACGCCCCAGAAGGCACAAGGGATCGTCATGATTAAAGAGACAAGAGAAGACCTAGTCAACGCCAGCTACAAGGAGGCACCTTCACCCCATCACCTCATCAGGCGAGAAGATGTTGAAGATTCTTCAGGATCAACCCGGATCATTCATCAAGCAACTACAAGGGACATAGCAACACCCGAGGAAGCTCAGAAGACTGCACGAGGCACAAGTCACGACACTGAGTCCGAGAACCCCTAGGGTAGGATGAGACGTGTACCCCCTATGCGCAGTCGAGTCCATATGATGGTTCGAATAGAACAATGATTGTGTGTGTTTGCTTTTATTCGTTTGTGTTTTGATATAAGTCGCACTTTTGCCCCAGGCAACAAGTGCATGGCTATATCACCTCCCTTGCCTTGTTTCTTTTGTTTCGGCCTTTTTGCACCTGTTTGTTGCACCTGCACTATAGAACCCCCTTTAGGCATTTCCCTCCTCTACGCTGCTTCTTCCCTCTATTCTCTCTCTCCCCAATTGAAGACCCGCAAGACAAGATGCACCAAGGATTCTACCTCGACAGCCAACTGGCACCGAAGACTTCTGCTACAACCTCCACGATCTATTGCAACCCCGTAGAGTTATGTTTAACCCTCCAGACCAGTAACCCCATTCCTAGACCCTTTGAGACTTCCCGAGACACTCCAGCACGAATCCTTAACCATGTGCCTCACCCATGGTAAAGCGAGAGAACCTGTTAAGCCTTTGTAACCTTGCACAACACTGGGTTCGTAAAGGAGCTAGTGGACACGATGAGTGAGCACATTTTCATCCTAATATAGCACGAGGTCTGACGATGCCATAGATAGACCAGTTCGAGGATATTGGTCAGATGACTTGGTGGTTTATATCAGTGACTTTGAGGAACTATCTGAGACCTTGATGGATTGTGAGGTTTTCATGTTGGTAGGATCATGACTTTGGGGAAGTATATAGGAGTGCCCGTTGGACATGAGATTTGGGTTTATGTAGGTGATTCTGGTTGGTATAATGCTGGATATGTCTGCATGATTCGGAGTAAGATTGGATTTAGGCCTAAGATCCTTATTATGATATCATGCTTCTTGGTGGACGACAACCTAGGAGATTGGATTATTTGTCGGAGTTAATTTAGGGATCTCATAGTCGTGATCTTGGAGTTTACTTGACCCGGAAGATGAGAATTTGGTGGACATACTATCGTGATGCATAGTCCTTCCAAGTATTTGGGTATTATAGAGATTTGAGATCTTGTGGAACACCGTAGACATCGGATTTGGAGGATTATTGGATTATGTGGTGATTGATGGTAATTACCGGGCTATCGGAGTTGATCTATAGGAAGGAAACAAATCTTGGAGTGGCATATGACGTGTTTCCTTAGAATAGAGATGCATTATCGTGAGCCTTGCAAGATTAGGTTGAGTGCTGGATTATGGAGTTTAATTTAAGCTCAGCAGCATGTATGATCTACCTTTGGATTTTAGAGGTAGGCATACGTATGGATTTGGGGATCGTAGACTAGTGCAATTTTATGAGACCGTCTCTTGAGAATCATGAGGATATGCATGGCATGTGTGGTGATTGAAGTTGGTCTATGGGAGAGGCTGCTTTTCCCGTTTGGAGTACTAGATAGAGCTATTGGCATCTCAGAAACTGTGCTTAAGGATAAGATGATATAAGTTCACTCACTCACTAGAATCCTTGAAACCCTTAAGCCCCACCGAGCCACAACCTGGTCAGATTCTGACCACGGGCCTTGACTCAGAGTCACGAAGGCCTCTGCAAATACTCAACCGAGATCACCACCAATACCTCAGCTTACCTTGCATACCCCTTAGACCTCATGGAGCAATTGGACAAGTTGGGTAACATCATTATTTGATGGCCTACTTGTCTGCCCAAAGACAAAGAAGAGACGGACAGCTGGATGGAAGACATTTGAAGACCGCCCTGTCAAGAAGGAAGATCTACACCGACCACCGTCATCAAGAAGAAAACTTCCGCGTCGAAGATCGGGCGTATCTGCAAACCACTCCTCCTGGAGGAACCGAGCAATTTCGTGTCGAGGGAACGCTCACACCAAGTTGTATCAAGACTTGAAGGCACGATTCTGGTGGCACATGATGAAAAGAGAGATTTTGCAACCTATGTTGCAAGGTGTGATGTGTGCCAAAGGGTCAAGCTGAAAATCAGCGACCCGCTGGATTGCTTCAACCACTCAAGGCTTCTGAGTGGAAGTGGGATAAAGTCGGAATGGACTTCATCACTAGATTACCAAGGTCGAATAGAGGACATGACTCTATCTGGGTCATAGTCGATCATTTGACCAAGGTGGACCATTCCATTCCTGTCAAGACCACTTATGATGGCAACCGGCTGGCAGCTCTCTACATCGACCGAATCGTAAGTCTTCACGACATTCCCAAGGAGATTGTGTCAGATCGAGGAACCCAGTTCACCTCTAGGTTCTGGAAGAAGTTCCGAGAAGCCTTGGGAACCAAGTATCTTTCAGCACAGCTTTCCACCCACAGACCGGAGGTCAGACTGAGCGAGACAATCGGATTCTCGAAGACATACTCCGAGCCTGTGTCTTGGCGTATGGAGCCAAGTGGGAGGATTGTCTCCCTTTTTACCGAGTTCTCCTATAACAACAGTTACCAGTCGAGCCTTCTGATGGCACCATTTGAGGTGTTGTACGGACGCAGATGTCGCACACCCCTCAACTGGTCAGAGACTGGAGAAGGGCTAGTCCTTGGACCGGATATTCTCCGCGCAGCGGAAGAGCAAGTCCAACTAGTCAGAGAACGTTTGAAGGCAGCCAAGTCAAGGCAAAAGAGCTATGCTAACACTCACCGTCGGAACATGAGTTTCCATGTCGGGGACCACGTGCACCTGCAGGTAACTCCTCTGAAGGGAAACAAGCGTTTCCACGTCAAGGGGAAGCTCGCACTAAGGTTCATTGGACCCTTTGAGATCACTGCAAGTCATGTAGTAGACGGCTTCCCAGCTAGATCTACCACCTGAGATACCCTCCGTGCACCAAATCTTCCACGAGCCCCCACTCTGGAAGTACTTCTTACCTCCTAGCTAGCCCGATGCCCGCAAGGACATCGATCACCGAGCCTTTGGCAGCTAACCCAACCTAACCTATGCAAGAGACCCCTCAACAACCTTCATCAAGGACGGCATCAAGCAAGAAGCCATACCATCAAGCACTTCAAGATTCCAAGGAGCACCGCTCGGAAGCAGAACCAACAAGAAGAAGTGAAGACTACCCCGTATCCAAGACTCCGCCTTTCTTTCCACGCCTAGTCTGGGAATCTCGGGGACGAGATTCTTGTAAGGGGGGTAGGTCTGTCACACCCTGATTTTCATATCACACTGCTTAAGCTAATTATCATGTTAAAAATGTGGATTTGCAAAAACTTTTGAGTGTTGTTGACTTTGCTTGATTTGACTTTTGTCTGCTGTTTGCTAGTGCTCTAAAAATCAAATAAATTCTCCAACTCTTATACTTCATCTCCTTGACCCAAAACCTTTTCCCAATGATCATGCCATGTGTATAGACCAGTATAGAATTTTCTTATAAAAAAATATTTTTGGCCAAATGGTATTTTCTAAAATTACTTTTCCAAAAACCCCTGAATTGAGGTTTGCACTGCAAGTACCTTATTTAGGGTGTGAAAAATCTTTCAAAAAGTAGATTTGAATCCTATTAGGTATAGGACTCCCAGAAACCACAAAAGTATAATTTTAAAAGTTATTTTTATATTTTATTTAAAAGCTTTTTCTTAAGGCCAGAAATGGTCTTTAATAGGGAAAAATTATTTAATCATTTCAAAAATATTTGCCAAAATTCAGGGAGACTCATAGGACATATATTGTCCATATATAAGAGTTTCAACACATGGTCATGTTCGAAATATTGGACAAATCCTTCCAAAACCCTTTCTGGATATTTCAAGCTTTTGAAATATTTACAAAGGAAATATTCTCCAAAAATTCCAGGGAAATTCTATCATGTCATATATGACATATTTAATGATCTTGCAAAGCCTCATGCCTTGAAGATCAAGGAAACATCCTCAAACCCCTTCAAAACCATTCTGTCCATATTTGAAGTTTGAGCAACTCTACATTGCCAAACTTGTCCAAATGCTCTCAAATTTGGTGCACATGCTAGAATGGCCTAATAAGGCATCTAGACCAAATGGCACAAGATTTGGAATAGAGCAACTTGATCAGATAACCCCAAAACCCCTTCTGTTCAAATTCAAATTTGAACAACTTTACATTGTCAACTTTTTATCTGGAGCCTCAAACTTTCTGGGCATGTTCATAACCCCAAATGATGATGCTACACCAAGTGGTGCATCAAGGGGAGATGAATTGCTTGACTCAAACAAGGTGAAACCATTTCTGTTCATTTCTAGGGTTCACCAAAGTTACATTGGCCACTTTGCCCAAATGAGCTCAAATTTGGTGTAGGGGCCTAATTATATGTGACATTTGATCCTGTTAAGTCCCATGTCAAGTGGATGTCATTTGCTTGACCAAACACTGATCAAACACCTTCTGTTCATTTACCAAAACCAGTGTTTGAACCACTTTTACTTTTTCTCCTTACCTCAAATTCTTACCACGGCCTATTCTAATCATCATCTACCCCCAATAACATTCCCTTGGCCTCAGCTCAATTATTGGAGGGGGTAAAACCCCAATTTACACTGCTGGACAGCAGGTTTCACCCTCTTCCTCACCTCCCTCCTCATCCCAGTGGTTCCCCAGAGCATCCAAGACCTCCACGCCATTGTTTACTACTCCCTAGCACTACTGGACACTGGGGGACACGGCCTGAAAAGCAAAGACACGAGCATGCCGGCCAAAGGCGCGCTCTGGAGCACGCTACATTGCACCGAGGCACTGTAGCTCGGCCCTCCCGAGGCTTCCAGGCGGCCTTGGGCAGAGTGGGCGTGTCCACCGAGGTGCCCTCGACGTCCACGACCTGCATGACGGTCGGCCTTATCCTCCCCGGCCCTCCTCCTCTCTCTCCACGAGCTCGCCCGTGCGCGCCCTAGACCGTGCTCATGGTGCACCGCAGCTGCCCCTATAATAGGCCTCCCCCCGAGCACCTCTCGCCTCTGCTGGACCCTCCTCTCTCCCGTGCACCTCCCAGACGTCTTCCCTCTTCCCCTAGTGCTCTCCTTGCCCCTCCATGGCCGGCGGCCCCTTCCACGGCCATTCGGCCCTTCACCTCTTCGGGCCTCCCCCGACCTACCCTGGGCATCAGGATGGATGCGGCACCCCTCCCTGAGAACTCCGGTGTGCCGCACACCGCCGGAGGTGGCCGGAATCGCCAGCACAGGTGGCAGCCGGGCCTTGCTCCGACCTCGCCCGCGCACGCGCGAGGGAGGTGCTGCCTCTCCCCTGACTCCTCCTCCGGGCGCGGCCGAGTCGCGCGGCACCGCTCCCGTCTCCGGCCGGCGCAGGCTGGCTGTGTGGCGCCGGCGGCCAGCGAGGCCGAGCCTCCCCTGCCCCTCCCGTCGAGAGGAAGACGATGGCGGACGTGGGGGACGACCTGCGGCTGGGCCCCGCAGGTGAGCGACCCCGCCTGCCGCCACGTAGATTAAGTGGAGGCGGGATGGCAGGGAACCGCCTTCCCAGCGCGAAAGCGCAACCTGCGAAGGCGCCTCCGACGTCACTGCCCCCCCCCCCTTGCACGCGGCCGAGCCATGGGCCGGCCCAGTTTCTATGCGGCCATCCTCCGCCCAGTGTACAACATAAGGGTATAACGCATATTCCTTTCCCTTTTCCTTTACCCAGTCAACTTCAAAAATGCCTAGAATATTCAAATGAACTCCAAACTTAATGATTCAAATTTCCTATGACTCCATAAATCATGCTCTATCTGTTGGTGCTACATGCACATTATTCCAGAAACTTTCCCTACACAAATATTTATCAAATGCCTTTATTGCATTTCTGTGATAAACTTTAGAAAATCACAGAGAGCTCAATCTTGATCCAAATGCAGTGATTCAAGTTCCTAGATGCTTGTCATGTCCAAACTTAGTTTTGGAACATTTTTAATAATAGTTTCTGTACCCCACCAAATATTGAGCCATTTCTTCCTATTTATCAGCTTTGGAAAATCCTAGGAAATTCATTTGAATTCCAAATCCAGTGAAACCAACTCCTAAATGCTTCTAAAATCATGACTTGATGATGGGTACCTTTGCTCATCATTCAAGGAAATATTTGTGTATACTTCTTCCAAATCCATAAAACCCTTGATTCCATCATATTGAAATGTTCCAAACTACCTATTGATCCAACACCTATGAAACCACCTTGGTTATTTTTCATATGACCAGAGGTATCCCAGAAAAGTCCAACTCCTATTTTTAGAGCACTTTTATTTTTGCTTTGATTGTGTTGCTTATTATGATTGTTTACATCGTTAGTTGACGTAATAAATGGAGTATTCGGAGATGGACCAGAAGATTTGAAGACTCAGAAGAATAAGGCAAGCAGCCCTTTGACCATGTTCAAGAAACCTTTTTATGCATGTCTCATAGCACCTTTATTATTCAATGCATCGGAATCATGTTGAGGTGGAAACCACTTTGGTTGCTACCCCTGTTACTTTACTGTTGAAACTTGCATCAAACATGACCCTACCTTCCTATGAGGGTTATGTGGGTGGGAATTGATAGATGTATGCTATAGTAGTTGGCTACGCAAAATGGGTCGGGGTTATGCATTAAGTGAAACAAGTGTGGTCTGTAATACTTGCAAATGACCCAGTGGGTGCCATTAATGCCCCTGGGAGTTGATGAGGAGCTAGGGCACTACTTGGTGAAGAAGTAGTGTGCCGAGGCTTGACGAAAGTGTTGTTTACAGAGGTGGATTAGATTTATGTGTGACTACCGTCCCAACCAAACATGCGCAACCACTCTACCCTTATATGGGAAAGGGCATTATTGATTACCTAGGTCGATACTAGCATGGTGCCCGCATTACTAGTGACGGGTGTGACATGAGGTCACTCTCGGGACGGGGTCGCGCTTGGATAGGCGGCCATGACTGTCTTTACAGGGCACCGGACACACCGTTGGTACCCCGTGTCAGTGGTATGTGATGAATATCGGAGCGAGTCTCCACAAACCTTGAGATGTGAAATGTTTGGCACGGGGCTGTTACCAATCGAGTGGACTCCATATTAGTGTCGTCTAGGGAAAGATAGTGATCGGGTGCTTACCCCGGATACTTGAGGTATCGCGGGTCGTGGATGACACGGAAGTTCCCCGGATCTTGTGGGTGAAGTGTGCAACCTCTGCAGAGTGTCAAACTATTCGAATAGCCGTGTCCGCGGTCAAGGACAGTTGGGTGGTGCTACTTAGACTATGTCCATAAGTTTCTGGGAAACAACACGATTCAGAGATATTGATGATGTGATTGTGAGAAAGTCACAATGAGCTTGTGCATGAGTTGATTACAATTCTTTCTCGATAATGATGTCTGTGACCTCCTGATACCTGTTGCAGACACATGCATGCCCTAGTTATATGTTGATCATAATTGCATATGAAAAACTAGCTTTCCGCAAAACTGCCAACCTAGCAGTAGAGCCTTGCATAATTATCCTGTTATCACACTTGGGTTGCTTGCGAGTACATTCAATGTACTCATTAGCTTGCCACTGGTTATTTTATTGGCCAGGCATGAGAGAACAGGTTATGATGAAGATTTCTCGGTGACGAGCATGCGAGCTAGGACGCTTCCCAGTCAGAATGCCTGTAGGGTTAAGGCAGATGGCATGGGTCCCAATTGTCTTTGAAGATTTCCGCTGCGACGATATACTCAAGACTTGACCATTATGGTCCTATTTGTGTAACACGGTATGTAAGGATGTAAGACTCTTGTTATTCAGCTTCTGTGTGTTCAGTGAGCATTGATCTCTGGGATCACTGTACACGTGCATTCGGTGATCACGACTTATGATTCGGGGTCCCCACAAGAAATGATCATTCAAAATTTTTATGGTCGGCTTTCTCAAGATAATCGCTACATGCTCGATACTTCTTGTTCTAGCTCTTATATGATGAAGACTATTGACTTCAAATGGGATTTATTGGAAAGAATTAAACCCAACTCCGAATATTGGGACCTCGATGAAGGTAAGGAGTCAGGTATGACCCCCAAGTTTGATTGTGTTAAAGCTTTTATGGATACCGATGTTTTCCGTGGGTTTAGCACTAAATATGGACTTGACTCTGAGATAGTAGTTTCTTTCTGTGAATTATTTGCCACTCATGTTGATATCCCCAAGGAGAAGTGGTTTAAATACCATCCCCCTATTGAAGTTGAAGTAGTTGAACCTATTAAAGTTGAAGAAAAGACTATCACTTATAATGTTGATCCTGTCATTCCTACCGCTTATATTGAGAAACCACCTTTCCCTGTTAGGATAAAGGATCATGTTTAAGCTTCAACTGTAGTTCGTAAGAGTAATACTAGAACACCTACACCCTCTGAGCAAATTAAAGTTGAACCTAGTGTTGCTATGGTTAAAGATCTCTTGGTAGAAGATTTAGATGGACATGTTATTTATCTCCAAGAAGAGTCTGCCAGAATAGCCAAACCCAATGCTAGGAATAAACATAAACCTATCGTAAGTTTGTCCGTTATCTCAGTTAAGATAGGAGATCATTGCCATCATGGTTTATGTGACGTAGGTTCTAGTGCGAGTATTATCCCTCTTGACTTGTATAACAAAATTATGCATGATATTGCACCTGTTGAGTTAGAAGGGATTGATGTTACTATTAAGCTTGCTAATAGAGATACTATTTCACCAGTTGGGATTGTTAGAGATATTGAAGTCTTATGTGGGAAGGTTAAATACCCTGCTGACTTTCTTGTTCTTAGTTCCCCACAAGATGCATTCTGTCCCATTATATTTGGTAGACCCTTCTTGAATATTGTTAATGCCAAGATAGACTGTGTGAAAGACATTGTCACTGTCGGATTAGGGGACACGTCTCATGATTTTAACTTTGCTAAATTCCATAGACAACCCCTTGAAAAGGCACCACCCAGTAAGGATGAACTTATTGGTCTTGCTTCTATTGCTGTGCCACCTAATGATCCTTTAGAACAATACTTGTTAGACCATGAAAATGACATGCATATGAATGAGAGAAGGGAAATAGATGAAATATTCCTTACACACGGACCCGTATTGAAAAACAACTTGCCTGTTGAAATCCTAGGGGATCCTCCTCCACCCAAGGGTGATCCCGTGTTTGAACTTAAACCTTTACCTGATAATCTTAAGTATGTTTATCTTGATGAAAAGAAGATATATCTTGTTATTATTAGTGCTAACCTTTTAGAGCATGAGGAAGAAATATTATTGAAAACTCTGAAGAAGCACCGAGCTGCTATTGGATATACTCTGGACGATCTTAAGGGCATTAGTCCCACTATATGTCAACACAAGATAAAATTGGAAGAAAATGCTAAACCAGTTATCGATCATCAGCGACGGTTAAATCCTAGGATGAAAGAAGTGGTAAGGAAGGAAATTCTAAAGCTTCTATAGGCAGGTATTATCTATCCCATTGCTGATAGCCAGTGGGTAAGTCCTATCCATTGTGTTCCTAAGAAAGGAGGTATGACCGTTGTCCCTAATGATAAAGATGAATTGATCCCGCAAAGAATAGTTACAGGTTATAGGATGGTAATTGATTTCCCTAAGTTAAATAAAGCTACTAAGAAAGATCATTACCCCTTGCCATTTATTGATCAAATGCTAGAAAGATTATCCAAACATACTCATTTCTGCTTTCTAGATGGTTATTCTGGTTTCTCTCAAATACCTGTGTCAAAGGGGGATCAAGAAAATACTACATTTACTTGTCCTTTCGGTACCTTTGCTTATAGACGTATGCCTTTTGGTTTATGTAATGCACCCGCTACCTTTCAAAGATATATGATGGCTATATTCTCTGACTTTTGTGAAAAGATTGTTGAGGTGTTCATGGATGATTTTTCCGTTTACGGATCTTCTTTTGATGACTGCTTAAGCAACCTTGATCGAGTTTTGCAGAGATGTGATGTCAGGACCCCGATCCTAAGTCACACAGGTCTAGCCTGTAACACATCATATCACTTTGCGGCCTCACGCACGGTATCCCCACGGGTGCCACCTTACCTGGCCCGGGACCGTTTGCGCATTTTGGCACACGTATATGATAGTGTCGCTAGCATCCGTATGACAGAGAACCCGGGCCGACATGACTAGTTATAAACCAAAAGTGGCACTAAATTACAGAGACAGGCATACATGACCCAGCAACGAACGTGTCGGTCATCAACGTATGAACCCAAGTCGTAGCAAGCTACAAGGACTTAAAGGAACAACGTGTGACATTTCCCCTAAGGGACAGACACAGGAACGAAGAAGGACACATGCCGGCCAGCCTAAGTGTTCCGGAGCAGTAGCAAGCTACCAAGGCTCAGTGGAAGCACCAGGAGACATTTCCCTGTAAGATAGGCTACCAAAGGTAAACAACTAGGTGTCGGATCCCACACATAGCAATACACATTACACGTACGCATAACATGCAAGTATGTGCTGTACAACATGGCATCACAACATAACTCAACAACTTATATAGATAAGGCCCAGAAGAGCCATCATAGCATTTATTACAAACAGAGGTCACATGACCCAACATACAGAGCATACAGGCAACGGGAGCATTACATGTCTGAGTACAGACATCTACAAATGAAAAAGACTAAGAAGCCTGACTATCTACAAGACCCTCCCAAGGGTACAAGATCGTAGCTGAGGTAACAAGCTAAACGTCGAAGTCCACGCGGAACCACTAGCGAGACTGAGGTCTCTCTGCAAAAACATAAATTAAGCAAACGTGAGTACAAAGGTACTCAGCAAGACTTACATCGGATCTATCTACATATGCATTAGTATCAACAAGGGGGTGGTGGAGTTTGACTGCAGCAAGCCAGCTTTGACTCGGTGGCTATCCTAAACTACGACTGCAAGTAACTCTTTTGAGGTGGCGCACACGAGTCCACATATTCACCAATCAATACACCACTATGGATCCGCTCCCGTCTCCCTACGAGAAGGCCATCCATAGCACTCACGCTTATCTTGCGCGTTTTAGAGTATCCACTTTCACTTGTCTATGAACTGTAATAGGCAACCCAGAAGTCCATTTCCGCGGACACGGCTATTCGAATAGATTATATATAACCCTGCAGGGGTGTACTTCTTCACACACGCTCTCACCACTTACCGCCGTTTACACGACATGTACTCGGCAACCTTCAAGCGGAGGCCTAGCGAGGGTGTCGGCCACGACCCGACTAACCACACAAGTCTCTCGTCTAGGTTTATCGCCTATTTGGGTTCCATCCGTGGGGAGATCCGGCCGGGGTGTCGCTCACGGCCCCAAACGATGTGTACAGGGTTCCCGCATCACCAAACGGGCGATCGGTACACCGTGCCACGTACCTGCCGCGTCACAGCCCACCCCGAGGGTCAGCGCTGCGCACGACCTCCAGTAAGCTACAAACACCAGAAACTAGTTGCAACTCCTGGACAGAGATCATGTTGATTAATAAGTCGAGAGGGTCCATTGGTTTCGGGCCCAATGCATGGTAGTAACTGGTCATGGATCAACCAACACAGAACTCAGTTCCTGAGGACGGCTGCAATGAGACAACCCACCATGTACTCCTACATGGCCTCTCATCGCTACCTTTACCAAATCGGGTTCACACACTTAGCTCACACACATTAGGACATGTTCATCTCCATTCCAATTCATCCCCGATGAATCAGACCTGACACAACTCTAAGCAATAGCAGGCATAACCAGAAAGCATCAATGAGTAGGCACAACATGGCTCAAACAACTCCTACTCATACTAGTGGGTTTCAACTATTTACTGTGGCAATGACGGGTCATGCAGTGGAAAGGGGTTCAACTACCGCAGCAGGTAACAATTGAAGCGTTGTTGTCCTAATGCAGTAAAAGAGAGCAAGAGCGAGAGAGTGGGATTGTATCGGAATGCTCAATGGGGTTTTGCTTGCCTGGCACTTCTGAAGATAACATTGAGTCTTCATCGGTGTCATCGAACTCATCGTCGGAACGTCGTCTACTGAGAGGGGACAAAACCGACAAACAGAGGAAGAACACAATCAATGCAATGCGACAATATGATGCATGATCATGACATGGCAATATGCTGTTTATTGAGCTAATGCAACTAGCAACACAATTAAATGAAGTTGGTTTGAACCAAAGGTTCAAATTCAAACTCCATATATGATTATTCAAATGACATTAATTCAAATTGCCCTAAACAGTGGCTGTAAGTTATTCAAACATGCATGAAAATGCCATAAACAGATTCCTTGCATTTTTCTGATCAATTTTCATATATAAATTATTTTCATCTGAGTTATAGATTATTTTCTATGATTTTTAGAAGTTTTGGTTATTTTCTGAAATAAATAAATCATTTCTGATTTATTTAAAAACCCAGAAAACATTTACTACGTCAGCACTGCGTCAGGCTGAGGTCAGCAGGTCAACTGACCGGCCAGGGTCAAACCTGACGTGTGGGGTCCACACGTTAGTGACACAACAGTTAAACAGACTTAACTAAACTTAACAGAAGATTAAACTAAACTAAATAGGCACTCGGGCCCTCTGTCAGTGACTCTAGGTTGGGTTAGTTAGTCACTAATGACGATGCCACGTCAGCTCGCCGGAGTTACTCGCCGGCGACCTCATTCCGCGGCGGTGACTCGCCGGAGAGGGTCGGGTTTCGTGTACAAGGGGTGGTTTTGGGCGCGGTTAGTCCCGTTGGAAAGCTGGCACTCGGCCGCATCCAACGGTGCGAGCCGTTCGTCCTGGGGTGGCCGGAAACAGCGCCGGCGGCGAGGTTTGCGGCGCCGGAGTTCGGGCGATGATCGAAACGGCGCTACGGGCCACTCCAGGAGCAACGGTTGGCCCTGTCCGATGCGCGGGAGTGCAAGGAGTGCAATGGCGAGCTCGGATGCAAGCTATGGTGGTTGTGGCCACGGCGGCGACAGGTTCAGCGGCGGCCGGCGACGGTGAGGAAGGGGGCGATGGCTACGGGGCGCGCGTGAAGGAAAGGACGGAGGGAAAAGGTTCAGTGGCTCACGGCGGTTCGGCTGGTGCAGACGGAGGGGCCGGGGAGGCATTGGTTGTCGCGAATCGCCGGCGAGGTCGACGGCGGACGAAGGTTGAAGAAGACGATGGTGAGGGCGTTTGGGGGCTTTCGGCGTCGGGCGGCTTGGCGAGGAAGAAGAGAGGGACGAGGCGAAGCTCGTGGACGTTTTGCGGGGGGCGTGGGGAGGGTTGTGGTCACGGTGGAGCTCGCCGGCGGCGACGGCTTCGTTCGGTCGCCGCGTGAGAGAGAGACAGAGGAGGGAGGAGAGAGTAGCGAGTGAGGAGGGAGGTCGAGGGGGTTCCAGGGGCGTCGTGGCATTCGTCCAGAGCATCGGGGAGGGAAGCAGGCAGGGAGGAGGTGGAGGCCGCGGGCGTGCGCCGTCGCCACGCACCTGCCTGTCCTCCTGGCAGGAGGTTGAAGACGCCCTTGCCCCTGGTTGGCTGGGCCGGCCAGATGGGCCACACAGGTAAAGGCCAGGTACTTCCACTCTCTCTCTCTTTTATTTCTGTTTCTGTTTTCTATTTTTCTTTCTTTGTTTTATTTTCTTTTGCCACTGTTTTGAAATTTAAACAATTTCAAACAATGCCCAAAAACTCCTCTGAACAATTTTATGTTGCTAGATGGACTTTTCCAAAAGCACATAAAATATTTCAAAGTTATTTGAAAATATATTCTATATATTATGAATATAGTTCCAAATTCAAATACAATAATAAATTAAATTCCATGCCCAAAATATTCCACAGAAATGTCCATTATTTTTGGTTTGCTGCAAAAGCCTTGCCAAAAATATCCAACAAGTATTAGGAACATTTTGGAAACATTGAATGCATTTTGGTTTGACTGGACCTATTTGGAATTTGAAGTGCTAGGGTTTGAACAATCCCCATTTCAAGTTAACAAAATTTTAAACATGATGCACAGCCAACCTAGCACTAGGCAGACAGGAGCTAGGGATGTGACAACTCACCCCCACTAAAACAAGAATCTCGTCCCGAGATTCGAGCGTAGGGTAAGAATTCAAAGGGGACACAAGCTAGCACAATCTTCACGATCCAATTTTCCTTCTCGGAGATGTTGATTTATTGCATCATATTGATCTTGTCATCCTTGCTTTCAAGCTTCATCCAACACAACAACAAAAGAACGTGAATTCTACAGGATTTAATCTTCTCGAAGATCGAGCAATTCAAGATCAACTTATGGATTGAGACGTCGAAACATCTCTTGAGATGAGACACGGGGTACACCTCCAGGGGAATGGAGTGAAGCAAGCGATGAAGGTCACTTGATAGGCACTAATTACACACCTAAGAAGATGGTGATCAATGTCACCAGACGAGACACCTTGGAGAAGGTGACTCGTAGAGTTATTCCCTTAAGTGGCAAAAAGAATTACTTTTTATATAGAGATCATTGAAATTCCCTATACCAGCCTGGGGCGGACCATAATCGATCATTTGACGGAGTCCGAAAGAATGACATTCTCGGGTCAGAATAGATGATGTGGACTACCTTGTTGAAGAGAACACCAGGGATGATTTTGCTTATCATCGGAAATGAATGGGACCCATGGCAAGTTGGCACATTGGCGGTGCAAGCTGGGAATGAAGTGCAAATGCTGGGAATGATTCTGGTAACTGGGAAGAAACCCATCAGTAGAGAGTAAATCTATTCTTTGAGAGGTTATAGCATAACCAAGAACACTGTGAGCAATCCCGGTTAGTACCGGTGATAACACCTAGTGCTTGTGCATGCTCTCAAGAACTTGAGCATTCCCATATCCATCAAGGTTTTACCAATATCCGTGTCAAGGATCCTGGCAACACCACATACTACCATGATGAATAACGATGGAGGATGCAGATGCAAAGGAGGATAACACATTCTCAGATTTCACCTTAGCAGAGCCAAGGGGCAAAATCTGGATGATCGACCGAGACACATTTAGCACTCCGCTTCTAATGTTCTCCTTGATGTGCTAGCACAACCCATTTATTATAATGGTTTGGTACCTAGAACGTCAAATAAAAGGTCGGACTTCAGGGGCACAAGAATCCATAAGGAACAACTAGGGAGTAAGTCCTACGAAGTCTTTATGGGGAGGTGGCCAACTTCTTCAAACAAGATACTACAACAATAGGTCTTCCGGTTGGGTGTGTGTTGGCCACGACATCCACTTTACCGGTTATCGAGAGACCAATATTATAGCTCTTGGGAAATGCACCAACCATCATATCTGCCTGAGATTCAGTTCTGGTTGGTGTCAGGATATTCCAGACTCATCGAGTCTAGAAGGAAAAATGAAAGTTTACAACACAAATTGACGGGATGGCATTGCGAGATTCTCGGGGAGTGAACTACGATAGCAAGCTCCAAAACATGAGCTAGTTCTGCTACGTACCTGTGAACACGTTGTCCCAGACAAACGTGACCACATAGTAGTCTTATAATAAAATACTATCGAGTTCAGATTAGGAATCATCATTGGAGATAACGAAGTCTTGTGCATGTCCGTCCGGGCCCTTCGGGAATAGCATTTGAACTTCTTTTCTTTGAACAAATCGATCAGTGGCTTGGTGTGCTAGGGATACATAAAGAGTGAAGGTTGCAAGTCTCCAAACCACAGAATACTTCGCACATATGCATGACTGACTTGGGATGATTCCACAGGAAGCAAAACAACTTTCTCGAACTCACGGTGACAACTTGCATCAATTATACATGAATTTGGGAAAATCTCTTCTCTCATCCAACATATACCTCATGAACGCGACACGAAGTCAATGCTTACAAAGTTTCCAACACTAGCTTAATGTCCTACAAAATCATGGAGAAGATAGCAGTGTTGCTGATGGGCTCAACAACAATTCATCCAGGTTTCCATGGAGATGGAATTCCATAATTATGTGAACAAGTGATAGTATTGGTCAGACCAATAGATGTAATGGTGTATGCTCGAGGGATCAACCACGAGTAAGACAACATTAAGAACATCGTTGGTTTTGATTTGATTTGATAATAGCCCACACTCAAATCAAAGCTTTAGTAAGACAATAGATCCAACAATTGATCACGAGGATCAATCGATCAAGATATCATCTTTCTTCAACACACACACAAAAGATATCCCTTGGAAGGAACTAAGTCAGGCAAGCTTTTATCTTCCAACTCTCCAAGTTGTCGTTTAGCTTAACCGGCTACCTCAGGGTATCCATCACAGATTCTTGGAGAAGTGGTGGTTTATAAGGAACCAGCTTGGTCACGAACTTAACATAGCGGTCAGGTGACAACCTGGTAATACTTCCGAGAAGACATTCAGAAAATCACGAACCACCGATGTGTTACTAAGCTCGAGAACAATCTTGCTTTTCAGGGCAAGACGATAAGATCAAATGAGCAAGGACTTAACAAAATCCTAACTCATCAATCAAGGAGTGCACCAAGAAAGTGGACTAGGTAGCACGATCAATCTTAGAATGGTGATTAGCAAACAACACGCTAAGAATGAAATTGTTGTCCTTTAACTACCAAGCAACGAAGTTGCTAGGAGTATTGATTTCACACATCACAATCCACTTGTCAGTATTTCGGCTATGATAACACGGAGACCGAGGAATGAACGATAATGGCGAGAAGTATCATTGTATCAAGAGTTTATAGGAGGTTGTGCAATTCCCATGACATTCTTGACATAAAGATGGTAATACTCCAGAATAGAACAGTTTAGAAGCTGCATTAGCATTCTTCATCTGCGAAGTACATCTTCTTTGACCCAATCCTGGATATGGATAAGGTACTGGAGTTTGGTTCTCCTAGTCATTCCAGAATAGAATGGCTTGACAGACCACAAGAGTAAAAGGCATCGATGAACACGAGTGCACAACTACTCCTGACTATCAACTGATAGACGAGGGCCATAATACAACTAAAAGGAGACAACTCAAGGAACATATAACTTCTGAGTTGTGGATGCATAGATTAACATGTCGAACGAGTTCAACATATTTCTTCCCGATAACCCATGCAGAAAATAGAATTGGCAGAGTCACAATATGAATAGAGTACTACTCAGGAGCACTCTGGTTGTGATCTTTTGGTTCAGAAGAACTTCTGCCATGATGGTTCATGGTATTTGGACGAAGGATATACCACAGACCTCGAGGACTATCACAAGGTTACTAATAACCTAAGGAACGAGCAAATACTATCAACATGAAGTAAGTAGGGTGAAACTCGGGTTCAAGAACCCAGGAATAGATTACCTACCAACTAAATAGCATCACGGGATGCTTTCGAGGATAATGGCCAGAATCATCACACTGGAATATTAAACATTGCTGGATTACTGGGTGATCTTCTAAGATACTTAGGGTCATAATAATAAGTCCAACATATATGTCGAGGTAGCAGAGTGCCTCAACACACCGATTAGTGTGGTTAATCTGGCCTAAAAGGAACATTGGGAACAGGTAGGAATGATTTGCAAATGCATCAGATTGTTTAGAAACCTGGGATGACTCGGACAGCATAACTGCTGTAAATGCTCGAAAATACATTTGAGATCCGTGCACAAGATAGTATAACCACTCAACATCATAATGTCAAGGTTCTGAGATCAACAATTGAACACACAGAAGTAGAATAAATTGAACTGAGAGTTGAATCCACAATAACGTGATCCTGATAAATAGAATGAGAATCCTAGTTCTTAATCCCCGTAGAAAGAAGAAGGTGACTTAGATCAGAAGGTCATAGGGCAAAGGAGTAAAAAGAGCCTTACGTTCCCTTCCACAAACAATTCCCTTACATAACTAAAGAGTTTCTAGACACGACTTCGACCAGTTTGGCTTGCTAATCCTACAGGCAGTCAGGCTCTGATACCAAAGCTGTCAGGACCCCGATCCTAAGTCACACAGGTCTAGCCTGTAACACATCATATCACTTTGCGGCCTCACGCACGGTATCCCCACGGGTGCCACCTTACCTGGCCCGGGACCGTTTGCGCATTTTGGCACACGTATATGATAGTGTCGCTAGCATCCGTATGACAGAGAACCTGGGCCGACATGACTAGTTATAAACCAAAAGTGGCACTAAATTACAGAGACAGGCATACATGACCCAGCAACGAACGTGTCGGTCATCAACGTATGAACCCAAGTCGTAGCAAGCTACAAGGACTTAAAGGAACAACGCGTGACATTTCCCCTAAGGGACAGATACAGGAACGAAGAAGGACACATGCCGGCCAGCCTAAGTGTTCCGAAGCAGTAGCAAGCTACCAAGGCTCAGTGGAAGCACCAGGAGACATTTCCCTGTAAGATAGGCTACCAAAGGTAAACAACTAGGTGTCGGATCCCACACATAGCAATACACATTACACGTACGCATAACATGCAAGTATGTGCTGTACAACATGGCATCACAACATAACTCAACAACTTATATAGATAAGGCCCAGAAGAGCCATCATAGCATTTATTACAAACAGAGGTCACATGACCCAACATACAGAGCATACAGGCAACGGAAGCATTACATGTCTGAGTACAGACATCTACAAATGAAAAAGACTAAGAAGCCTGACTATCTACAAGACCCTCCCAAGGGTACAAGATCGTAGCTGAGGTAACAAGCTAAACGTCGAAGTCCACGCGGAACCACTAGCGAGACTGAGGTCTCTCTGCAAAAACATAAATTAAGCAAACGTGAGTACAAAGGTACTCAGCAAGACTTACATCAGATCTATCTACATATGCATCAGTATCAACAAGGGGGTGGTGGAGTTTGACTGCAGCAAGCCAGCTTTGACTCGGTGGCTATCCTAAACTACGACTGCAAGTAACTCTTTTGAGGTGGCGCACACGAGTCCACATATTCACCAATCAATACACCACTATGGATCCGCTCCCGTCTCCCTACGAGAAGGCCATCCATAGCACTCACGCTTATCTTGCGCGTTTTAGAGTATCCACTTTCACTTGTCTATGAACTGTAATAGGCAACCCAGAAGTCCATTTCCGCGGACACGGCTATTCGAATAGATTATATATAACCCTACAGGGGTGTACTTCTTCACACACGCTCTCACCACTTACCGTCGTTTACACGACATGTACTCGGCAACCTTCAAGCGGAGGCCCAGCGAGGGTGTCGGCCACGACCTGACTAACCACACAAGTCTCTCGTCCAGGTTTATCGCCTATTTGGGTTCCATCCGTGGGGAGATCCGGCCGGGGTGTCGCTCACGGCCCCCAAACGATGTGTACAGGGTTCGCGCATCACCAAACGGGCGATCGGTACACCGTGCCACGTACCTGCCACGTCACAGCCCACCCCGAGGGTCAGCGCTGCGCACGACCTCCAGTAAGCTACAAACACCAGAAACTAGTTGCAACTCCTGGACAGAGATCATGTTGATTAATAAGTCGAGAGGGTCCATTGGTTTCGGTCCCAATGCATGGTAGTAACTGGTCATGGATCAACCAACACAGAACTCAGTTCCTGAGGACGGCTGCAATGAGACAACCCACCATGTACTCCTACATGGCCTCTCATCGCTACCTTTACCAAATCGTGTTCACACACTTAGCTCACACACATTAGGACATGTTCATCACCATTCCAATTCATCCCCGATGAATCAGACCTGACACAACTCTAAGCAATAGCAGGCATAACCAGAAAGCATCAATGAGTAGGCACAACATGGGTCAAACAACTCCTACTCATACTAGTGGGTTTCAATTATTTACTGTGGCAATGACGGGTCATGCAGTGGAAAGGGGTTCAACTACCGCAGCAGGTAACAATTGAAGCGTTGTTGTCCTAATGCAGTAAAAGAGAGCAAGAGCGAGAGAGTGGGATTGTATCGGAATGCTCAATGGGGTTTTGCTTGCCTGGCACTTCTGAAGATAACATTGAGTCTTCATCGGTGTCATCGAACTCATCGTCGGAACGTCGTCTACTGAGAGGGGACAAAACCGACAAACAGAGGAAGAACACAATCAATGCAATGCGACAATATGATGCATGATCATGACATGGCAATATGCTGTTTATTGAGCTAATGCAACTAGCAACACAATTAAATGAAGTTGGTTTGAACCAAAGGTTCAAATTCAAACTCCATATATGATTATTCAAATGACATTAATTCAAATTGCCCTAAACAGTGGCTGTAAGTTATTCAAACATGCATGAAAATGCCATAAACAGATTCCTTGCATTTTTCTGATCAATTTTCGTATATAAATTATTTTCATCTGAGTTATAGATTATTTTCTATGATTTTTAGAAGTTTTGGTTATTTTCTGAAATAAATAAATCATTTCTGATTTATTTAAAAACCCAGAAAACATTTACTACGTCAGCACTGCGTCAGGCTGAGGTCAGCAGGTCAACTGACCGGCCAGGGTCAAACCTGACGTGTGGGGTCCACACGTCAGTGACACAACAGTTAAACAGACTTAACTAAACTTAACAGAAGATTAAACTAAACTAAATAGGTTAGTCCCGTTGGAAAGCTGGCACTCGGCCGCATCCAACGGTGCGAGCCGTTCGTCCTGGGGTGGCCGGAAACAGCGCCGGCTGCGAGGTTTGCGGCGCCGGAGTTCGGGCGATGATCGAGACGGCGCTACGGGCCACTCCAGGAGCAACGGTTGGCCCTGTCCGATGCGCGGGAGTGCAAGGAGTGCAATGGCGAGCTCGGATGCAAGCTATGGTGGTTGTGGCCATGGCGGCGACAGGTTCAGCGGCGGCCGGCGACGGTGAGGAAGGGGGCGATGGCTACGGGGCGCGCGCGAAGGAAAGTACGGAGGGAAAAGGTTCAGTGGCTCACGGCGGTTCGGCTGGTGCAGACGGAGGGGCCGGGGAGGCGTTGGTTGTCGCGAATCGCCGGCGAGGTCGACGGCGGCCGAAGGTTGAAGAAGACGATGGTGAGGGCGTTTGGGGGCTTCCGGCGTCGGGCGGCTTGGCGAGGAGGAAGAGAGGGATGAGGCGAAGCTCGTGGACGTTTTGCGGGGGCGTGGGGAGGGCTGTGGTCACGGTGGAGCTCGCCGGCGGCGACGGCTTCGTTCGGTCGCCGCGTGAGAGAGAGACAGAGGAGGGAGGAGAGAGTAGCGAGTGAGGGGGGAGGTCGAGGGGGTTCCAGGGGCGTCGTGGCATTCGTCCAGAGCATCGGGGAGGGAAGCAGGCAGGGAGGAGGTGGAGGCCGCGGGCGTGCGCCGTCGCCACGCACCTGCCTGTCCTCCTGGCAGGAGGTTGAAGACACCCTTGCCCCTGGTGGGCTGGGCCGGCCAGATGGGCCACACAGGTAAAGGCCAGGTACTTCCACTCTCTCTCTCTCTTTTATTTCTGTTTCTGTTTTCTATTTTTCTTTCTTTGTTTTATTTTCTTTTGCCACTGTTTTGAAATTTAAACAATTTCAAACAATGCCCAAAAACTCCTCTGAACAATTTTATGTTGCTAGATGGACTTTTCCAAAAGCACATAAAATATTTCAAAGTTATTTGAAAATATATTCTATATATTATGAATATAGTTCCAAATTCAAATACAATAATAAATTAAATTCCATGCCCAAAATATTCCACAGAAATGTCCATTATTTTTGGTTTGCTGCAAAAGCCTTGCCAAAAATATCCAACAAGTATTAGGAACATTTTGGAAACATTGAATGCATTTTGGTTTGACTGGACCTATTTGGAATTTGAAGTGCTAGGGTTTGAACAATCCCCATTTCAAGTTAACAAAATTTTAAACATGATGCACAGCCAACCTAGCACTAGGCAGACAGGAGCTAGGGATGTGACATGTGAAGACACTAATCTGGTCTAGAATTGGGAGAAGTGCCACTTTATGGTCAATGAAGGCATTGTCTTGGGACATAAAATTTCTGAAAGAGGTATTGAAGTTGACAAGGCTAAGGTTGATGCTATTGAAAAGATGCCATGCCCTAAGGATATCAAAGGTATACGAAGTTTCCTTGGTCATGCCGGGTTTTATAGGAGGTTCATTAAGGACTTCTTCGAAATCTCCAGGCCTCTGACTAATCTTTTACAGAAAGATATTCCTTTTGTCTTTGATGATGATTGTCTAGAACAAGGTTGTCAAAATCGCGATTCTGTTATACGATTCTACGACTTTACGATCCAAGATTACCCCTCTGATTCTACGATTTTAGTGATTAGAATCTACGTTTCTACGATCCTGATAGTGAAGATTATATGATTTGCGATCCTACCATCGAAGCTCCGATTCGATTCAAGATCACGATTTTGACAACCTTGGTCTAGAAGCATTTGAAATACTTAAGAAAGCATTGATCTTTGCTCCTATTGTCCAGCCTCCTGACTGGAATTTACCCTTTGAGATTATGTGCGATGCTAGTGATTATGATGTAGGAGCTATTCTAGGGCAAAGAGTTGATAAGAAATTCAATGTTATCCAGTATGCTAGTAAAACTCTAGATAGTGCCCCAAGAAATTATGCTACCACTGAGAAAGAATTTTTAGCAGCTGTGTTTGCTTATGATAAGTTTAGACCCTATATCGTTGATTCTAAAGTAACTATTCACATTGATAATGTTGTTATCAAATACCTTATGGAAAAGAAAGATGCCAAACCTAGGCTCATTACATGGGTTCTCTTGCTGCAAGAATTTGACTTGCATATTATTGATAGAAAGGGGGCTGAGAACCCCGTAGCAGATAACTTGTCTAGGTTAGAGAATATACTTGATGACCCACAACATATTGATGATAGCTTTCCAGATGAACAACTAGCTGTCCTAAGTACTTCTCGTACTGCTCCATGGTATGCTGATTATGCTAATTATATCGTTGCTAAGTTTATACCTCCTAGCTTCACATATCAGCAAAAGAAAAAGTTCTTATATGATTTGAGACATTACTTTTGGTATGACCCACATCTTTATAAAGAAGGAGTAGATGGTATTATTAGACGTTGTGTACCTGAGCATGAATAGGAACAGATCCTACGCAAGTGCCACTCCGAAGCTTACGGAGGACACCATGCGGGAGACAGAACTGCACACAAGGTATTGCAATCCGGTTTTTATTGGCCTACTCTCTTCAAGGATGCCCGTAAGTTTGTCTTATCATATGACGAATGTCAAAGAATCGGTAATATTAGTAGACGTCAAGAAATGCCTATGAATTATTCACTTGTTATTGAACCATTTGATGTTTGGGGCTTTGATTATATGGGACCTTTTCCTGCCTCTAATGGGTACACACATATCCTAGTTGCTGTTGATTATGTTACTAAGTGGGTAGAAGCTATTCCAACTAGTAGTGCTGATCATAACACCTCTATTAAGATGCTTACAGAAGTTATATTTCCGAGGTTTGGAGTCCCTAGATATCTAATGACTGATGGTGGTTCACATTTTATTCATGGTGCTTTCCGTAAGATGCTTGCTAAGTACGATGTCAACCATAGAATTGCATCACCTTATCACCCACACACTAGTGGTCAAGTTGAATTAAGTAATAGGGAGTTGAAATTAATCTTGCAAAAGACAGTTAATAGGTCTAGAAAGAATTGGTCCAAGAAACTAGATGATGCATTATGGGCCTATAGAACTGCATACAAAAATCCTATGGGTATGTCTCCATATAAGATGGTATATGGAAAAGCTTGTCACTTACCTCTTGATCTAGAACATAAGGCATATTGGGCTATCAAAGAGCTCAATTATGATTTCAAACTTGCCGGTGAAAAGAGGCTATTTGATATTAGCTGTCTTGATGAATGGAGAACCCAGGCCTACGAGAATGCCAAGTTATTTAAAGAAAAAGTTAAAAGATGGCATGACAAAAGGATACAAAAGCGTGAGTTTAACGTAGGTGATTATGTTTTGCTATACAACTCTCGTTTAAGATTTTTTGCAGGAAAACTTCTCTCTAAGTGGGAAGGACCTTACGTTATCGAGGAGGTCTATTGTTGCGGTGCCATAAAAAGCAACAACTTCGATGGCACAAATCCGAAGGTGGTGAATGGTCAAAGAATCAAACATTATATCTCAGGTAATCCTATTAATGTTGAAACTAATGTTATTGAAACCATAACCCCGGAGGAATACATATGGGACACTTTCCAGAACGATTCAGCCTCCGAAAAGGAAGAGGTACGTGATACGGTAAGTAAACCGACTCCAAAACAGCTCTAAAGGCATTTTTTTCTCCATTTTGGAATATTTAGAAAAATAGAAAAATAAACCGCAGTCCGGAGGAGACAACGGGCCTCCTCGAGGATAGGGGGCGCGCCCCCCTTCCCAGGGCGCGCCCCCTGCCTCGAGGGCACCCCGTGTGTCCCCTGGACTCCGTTTCTTGTGGGTTACTCCTTATGTTCGGGAAAATTTCATTATATATACTCCTGAAGGTTTTGACCTCTGTATCACGCAGAATTCCTCTGTTTTCGTTTTGAGCTGTTGTTTTTGACAGATCTAGATCATCATGGCGTCCTCCAACACCCCCAAGGACAGGTTCTTCGAGAAGGTCATCAACCCCTACCTTGCGGAGGTGTTGCACCACCCCAAAACCATGGAGTTGCATGAGGGGGTGCTGCACATCCGTGATGTGGAGGGGCCGAGGAGGACCGGAAGTGTGGAGACAAGACTCGAAGCAATGGAGCAACAAGTTTTCAAGTGCCAAGGTATGGTGGAACGAGGTCTCGACGCCAACCACATGATGATCTTGGAGCTTGCCAACAACCTCAAGATGGACTCAAGGATCTTCGGAGAAGCCATCTCCAATCTTCAAGAGAAGATCGATCACCTCCAAGCCCAAATCTATGACCTGCAAAACCAAAACTGTGAGTATGAATGTGGCTACAGATTTGAGTTTGGCTGCAGATTTGAGTATCCCGGAGACTCGATCATCCTTCTATGATGGTGAGCCCATGCCTTGGAAGAACAACACGCCTACATCAGCAACAACTCCATCATCACCAACCCCGAAGAAGGAGACATAATCATATGGGTACGGGCACTCCCCTAGGCAACTGCCAAGCTTGGGGGAGTGACCCCGGTATCGTATCACCATCACTCCTATCTTTACCGTTTTACTTAGTTCGGTCCTTTTGGTAGTAGTTTGATCTATTAGAATAAAGTTAGCATGATCTAGTTGTGAGCTTTTGCTTTGTGAGCTTTATCCTTTGTAATCGAGTCCGTGAGCTATATAATAAAGATTAGTGTTGATTCAAGGGCTTGATTTCCTCACTTGGGTCACGATAAAAAGAAAGAAAACAAAAAGAGTAGCAAAGAGATCATATCGATCTTATGGGAAGTAATGACTTCACATACAAGAGTGTGATAAATAAAAGTTGTTGGGAGGTGACAAACATAGTTTTGGTCATCGTTGCAATTAATAGGAAGTGATAAAAGAAGAGAGGCTTCACATACAAATATACTATCTTGGACATCTTTTATGATTGTGAGCATTCATTAAAGTATGACATGCTAAAGAGTTGATGTTGGACAAGGAAGACAACATAATGGGTTATGTCTTCTTATATCTGAAATAAAGTATATTGTCATGGATCTTCCAACATGTTGTGATTTCCTTTCTCCCTCATGCTAGCCAAAACTCCTCGCACTAAGTAGAGATACTACTTGTGCTTCCATATATCCTTAAACCCAGTTTTGCCATGAGAGTCCACCATAACTATCCATGGATTGGGAAAGATCCTTCCAAGTAAGTTGTCATGTTGCAAACCCACTAAAATATGTATGATTTATTAGTGTGGGAGAAATTAGCTTTATACGAGCTTGTGATATGGAAGTAATAAAAGCGACGGACTGCATAATAAAGGTCCTTATCACAAGTGGCAATATAAAGCGGAGTTCTTCTATGCTAAGACTTTGTGCATCCAACCATAAAAACACATGACAACCTCTGCTTCCCTCTGCGAAGGGCCTATCATTTATTCTTGTCTTATAAGTGTCAAGGTTAAATCCACCTTTCCTTTTTCAATTTATCCTTTGGCAAGCACATTGTGTTGGAAAGATCCTGACATATATACCCACTTGGATGTAAGTTTTCATGTTCTGTTACTGTTGACATTACCCTTGAGGTAAAAGGCTGGGAGGCAACACCATAAGCCCCTATCTTCCTCTGTGTCCATTGCCAACACCATAAGTCTCGATGAAGGTTGGCGGTGCATGCTTCTTGAACTCTGCCAACGTGGAACGTCCATTGCCATTCCCCGCCGGCTTGCGGTTGTTGGTGACAGCTTGAGCAATCAGCTGGAGAGCTGCAGTGTTGGCTTGGCGTTCCTCTCGGAAGGCTTGGAGAAGCTGATCCATGTCCATGCTTGGAGGAGGTGGTGGTGGAGCTTGGTCGTTTGTTTGGTCGTGGCCTGCCTCTGGCTGAGAGGATGCTCCGGCTTCGGGCTGCTGGGTAGAGGTACCAGTACGAGTTACAACAGGCATCATGTTGGAGCGGTAAAAGGTCTCATGACTCGGAAGAGGGAAATCAAGATAGATGGGTGCCTAGCAAGGGGGTGGGTGTGACACTAAATCAAATCATGCAAGGGCCGTAAGGCCAAAACACATTCATTAAAATCCAAATGGGTGATGTAGTCGTTTACACATTCCCGAAGGAAGATTACGACTTACATCCAGACTCAACAAAAGCAAACACTAGATGGTTTCATATGAACCAAACAAGGACTCGACTGTGCATAGGGGTTACACGACCTATCCTACCGTAGAGGTTACAACTGGCATATCCGAGTAGCGAATAATGCCTAAGCGGCGGAATGCTCGGTCGCGTATTCCGGCTCTTCTGGGTCTTCCTCCTTGTCTTCATCTGTCTGGGCTCCCTTTTCGCTGGAGGGAGTGGGGGAGTGGAGGAGTTGGATACGACGGTGCTTCGACGGTGGTGCAGGAAAAAGCTTGCGATATTCCCTTGCCGTCATCCGGCGTCGCCGAGGTGGTTCTTCACCCTTGGAAGACACGTCCTCGGAGGGCCTTCCGCCTCGATATGCGATAGCGGATTGTCCAGAAGGGGCTCCTTCCTTCTTGATTCTGTTTGCCTTCTCTTGAGCTCGACGAAGAAGTGCCTTGGTCTTGTGAAGTTCTTCTCGAAGCTTCATCGATTCCAAGGCCAAGTCTTGTGCCAGGCTGTCGGCACATAGACTGAAGTAGGTCTGGAATTGAAGCGAGAGTCCTTCCTTCAGTGGAGGGGCTAGTGCGCTGCTTTCTTCGTCACCTTCCTTTCGGTAAGGTAAGAAGCGAGTTGCCATCTTGGCCGCCATCTCCGGAAGAAGCTCGCGGAGACGGGTTAATGCCTTGAGTGCAGCAGCCTCGACAGCGAGTGGTAGTGTTGCCATCTGGGGTCCCTCGAAGAACCAACTTGTGGGAGGATCGTTTGCCCTCACGATCACTTCCACATGGTATTCCACCTCAGTATCGCTCACCCAATGCTCAAGGTAGGTGAGGATGGGTGCTCGGTGGAACTGACACTCCTGGAGGCTATCCTCGAGAAGTAAGGGAAACCCAGTGGTCAGGTGCTCTTCGGGTATAGCGGCCATCTACAAAGGTGGAATAGGAGGGTTTAATAAGCTGAGGAAATCTCAGGTTTAGAAAAGAAGAGAGGTTCAGAAGGTTTTGAAAAGGGGTCTCAACTAACTAATGCCCATGCTAACTAAGGCTTCCTACAGTCAAGATGGCTCTGATACCAGCTCTGTGGGGACCCCGACTTAGAAGTCGAGATCACCGAATGCACGTGTACAGTGATCCCAGAGATCAATGCTCACTGAACACACAGAAGCTGAAATAACAAGAGTCTTACATCCATACAAAGAGTCTTACACGAATTAAGGCCATTATGGCCAAGTCTTACATAGATAGAGCCTCGCGGGCTGAATAGCAAATAACTCAAATAGCGGAAGTCTTCGATAAACGGGTAGAACCCATGCCATCTGCCTTAACCCTACAGGCATTCTGACTGGGATAGCGTCCTAGTTCGCATGTTCGTCTCCAAAGAACTCTTCCTCATAATCCTGTTCTTCCAAGCCTGGCCAATTAAATAACCAGTGGCAAGCCAATGAGTACTTTGAATGTACTCGCAAGCAACCCATGATGTGGTAACAATGCAATGGAACAATAATGAACAATCTAGCAGAAAGCTAGAACAATATGCTATCATCAGGTTTATGCATCAATAACCTCGCGTAACCTCGAAAACAGGTTACCGATATCAACATGAAAATGATTCAACTCATCGAGTCAAGTCACCATCCTTGACTCATCACACACATATTATCACCAATGAGGTAAAATTGTGGACATAGTTTAAGTAGCACCACCCAACTGTCCATGACCGTGGACACGGCTATTCGAATAGTTTTACACTCTGCAGAGGTTGCGCACTTTACCCACAAGATCCGGGGAACTTCCGTGTCATCCATGACCCGCGGTACCTCAAGTACCCGGGGTAAGCACCCGGTCATTACCTTTCCTTAGACGACACTAACATAGAGTCCACTCGTTGGTACACAGCCCTCGGGTACAAACAATAGATCACGGGACTTGCCCTAATTTCAATGTCACGCGTACCCGAAGGGACCAACGGTGTGTCCGGTGCCCTGTAAAAACAGTCATGGCCGTCTATCCAAGCACGACCCCGTCCCGGGAAAGACCTCAAGTCTTCCCGTCACTAGTAATGCGGGCACCATGCTAGTATCGACCTAAGTAATCAATAAAGCCCCGTCCCATAAGGGGTAGTGTGGTTGCATATGTTTGGTTGGGACGGTAGTCACACATAAATCTAATCCATCATTCCACCATGCACATGATCTACCGGCACATCACTTATTTCTCAAGTGATGACCTAACACATCATCACCCTCGGGCATTAGGGGCACCCGATGGGTTCATGCAAAGATTTTAACTACGAGGGTTCATATCACACATGCATCATATAAGCATCATGTCCATCTATTTGCATGTCATCTAGCACTTAGCAAGATCAAGATCAAGCATGCATCATGTGGTGGAATCAACTAGGTTACCATCGTAACCCTAATATCATGCATCGGAACAAACGGGTTCCGAGGAACAAGTGTATCATGGTCAAAGGGCTGCTTGCCTGGATTGGCTTGGTCTTCAAAGTCTTCAAGTCCTTCTCCTTCTTCTTCCACAGCAACTTCGTCAAATACGGGATCTATACGTCGCATAATAACCACGGAAAATAAGAATACAAACAAAACAGAAAAATCAAAGTGCTCAGAAAAATGTCAACTCATTTTTGTAAAATACTAGAGAGATTTCTAAGATGGGGAAAAAATCTTAGTTGGAGTTTTGGAGTAACAGAATAGATTATATTGATTTTTGAACAGGAGTTATACTGCTCAAATTTGAATTTAAATTTGAACAGTACAGAAAAGTTTCATGGATTTGAATGAAAGTGGTACCATTAAATAGGTTGGAATATTACAAGATTTTAGGAGTTGGAATTATTTAATTTGGATCAATATTCTTTTCTGTAGAAATGTTTAAAGCATTAACAGAAAAGAAAAGGAAAAAGGGTCCGGTGCACTGGGCCAGAGAAGGCCACAGTGCACGGCCCAGATGGATCGGCCCGGCCGCACGGGAGCCTGCGCGCGCACGTCAGGTTTTCAAACCTGACGGGCGGGGCCCGTGGGTCAGTGGCTCAGAGGAGGGGGAGAGAGGTGAGGGGATGACAGGCGGGGCCCGCCTGTCATCTCTAACCCCACGGCCACGGCGACGGCGAGCTCACCGGCGAGGATTCCGTCCACGGCGACGGCAACGGAGGGCAGGGATGAGCTCAGTGTCGTGTTGCGGTTGCTGTGGTGGTGGTGCGGCACGGCGGGGAAGTCTGGTTCGCCGGCGACGAGGTGGGACGGTGGAGGCTCGTCGGAGGGTGGTTGTTGCGGCCATTTCCGACTGCAAATGGAAGGGGAAATAGGGGGGAAATGATCAGTGGAGCACGGCGGTTCCGAAACGGGTGGAAGGAGAGGCAGGGGAGGCCCGTACCTCGAGATCGCCGGCGGCCCGACGCGGCGACGCTCCGGTCGATCCCGAGCACTGGGACCTCCTGGGGTCGAACTGGAGGTGCTGGGGGGATCAGTGGAGAGGAGTGAGGCTGGCGATGGTGCTGGAGAGGCTCGGGAGGGGCTATAAATAGGGGCTCGACGGAGGCCCGTGGTCCAGTGCGCCGGCGAGCTCCGGCTCGAGGCTACAACGCACGGGAGGCTAGGGGAATGGGTCTGTGGAGTTCCTGGACGAGCTCCACGTCCAGCTGAGGGAGAAAGAGGAGCGGGGGAGCGTCAGAGGAGTGCGCGCATGCGAGGCAGAGGAGTGGCCGCCGCGGGCGGCCAGCGCGCGTGCGAGACGGCCACTGGAGGGCGCAGGAGGAGGGGGGACAGCGCCGGGGAGGTCGCGGACGTTGAGGGGCCTCGACTGGCGCGAGGTGGAGGCCCGAGGCTGTCGGGGGAGGCTGATTGGCCCGAGCTACAGTGCTGGTCTGCACTGTTACGCGCTCCAGAGCGCGTGTTTGGCTGGCATCGCCGCGCTCTCGCCGTCCTGGTCAAAGCCAACGTGTCCAGTAGTGTCCAGCACGTAGAGGGAGGAGTAAAGAAATGGCCTGAGGCCTTGGATGCCCTGGGGATGCAGAGAGAGAGAGTGAGAGTGTTGGTGAAATGGTGAAAGCTGGCTGTACAGCAAGGTAAATCAGGGCTTTCACCCCCCAATCATGGAGCTGAGGTGCTGGGGGAGTTACTGGAGGTAGCTGGTAACTCAATGAGCATGTGGTAAGAAGTTGAGGCCATGGAGAAAAGTAAAAGTGATCAAGTTGGGGGTTTTAGAAATTCTGCAGAAGGTGTTTGATCAGTGTTTGTTCAAGTAAATGAATTCCACTTGACATGTCACTTAACAGGGTTGAAAGACATGAGAGAATATGGTGCTTCACCAAATTTGGGCTCATTTGAAGAAACTAGCCAATGTAACTTTGGTGAACCCTAGAAATCAACAGAAACAGTTTCATCTTGATTGAGTCAAGCTAACCATCTCCCCTTGATGCACCACTTGGTGTAGCATCATCATTTGGGGTATTTATCATGCCCACAAAGTTTGAAGCTCCAGATAAAAAGTTGGTAATGTAAAGTTGTTCAAATTTGCATTTGAACAGAAAGGGTTTTGAGGTGATCTGATCAAGTTGCTCTATTCCAAATCTTGTGCCATTTGGTCTAGATGCCTTATTAGGTCATTCTAGCATGTGCACCAAGTTTGAGAGCATTTGGATAAGTTTGGCAATGTAAAGTTGCTCAAACTTCAAATATGGACAGAATGGTTATGAAGGGGTTTGAGGATGTTTTCTTGCTTCCCAAGGCATGGGACTTGGCAAGATCATCAAATATGTCATATATGACATAATAGAATTTCCCTGGAATTTTTGGAGAAAGTTTCCCTTGTAAATATTTCAAAAGCTTGAAATATCCAGAAAGGGTTTTAAAGGGATTGGCCCATTATTTTGAACATGACCAAGTGTTGAAACTCTTATATATGGACAATATATGTCCTATGAGTCTCTCTGAATTTTGGCAAATATTTTTGAAACAGTTAAATAAGTTTCCCCTATTAAAGACCATTGCTGGCCTTAAGAAAAAGCTTTTAAATAAAATAGGAAAATATCTTTTAAAATTATACCTTTGTGGTTTCTGGGAGTCCTATGACTACTAGGTCTCAAATAAACCTTTTGAAATAATTTTCTCACCCTAAATCAAGTACTTGCAGTGCAAATCTCAATTCAGGGGTTTTTGGAAAACTAATTTTATAAAATACTTTTTGGCCAAATTAATTTTGTAAGAAAATACTATACTGTTATATAACACTTGGCATGATCATTGGGCAGAAGTTTTGGGTATGGAGATGATATCTACAAGAGATCATAGTTGACTTTAATGAGCACATGAAAAAGCAAATGAAGAAAACTCAATTCCAAATAAAAGCCAAATGATGCTAAAAAATTTTGCTGGTCCAAATTTTCATGCTACAAAGTTACAAATAACATGTTACAAAATGCAGGGTGTGACAAGACGTCACCGGGCTGGACGTGTGTTGAACGCGGAGGCGCCGTTGTTCGGCGCTTAGATCGGAATCAAACGTGATCTGAATCGCTACGAGTACGTCTCCTTCATCCGCGTTCTTGTAACGCTTCCGCGTCGCGATCTACAAGGGTATGTAGATGCACTCCCCTCTCCCTCGTTGCTAGATTACTCCATAGATTGATCTTGGTGATGCGTAGAATTTTTTTGATTTCTGCTACGATCCCCAACAGTGGTATCATGAGCTAGGACTATGCGTAGTTTCTTGCACGAGTAGAACACAAAGTAGTTGTCGGCGTCGATTTGTCAATTTACTTGCCGTTACTAGTCTTATCTTGATTCAGCGGCATCGTGGGATGAAGCGGCCCGGACCGACCTTACACGTACTCTTACGTGAGACTGGTTCCACCGACTGACATGCACTAGTTGCATAAGGTGGCTAGCGGGTGTCTGTCTCTCCCACTTTAGCCGGATCGGATTCGATGAAAAGGGTCCTTATGAAGGGTAAATAGAAATTGGCATATCATGTTGTGGTTTTGGCGTAGGTGAGAAACGTTCTTGCTAGAAACCTATAGCAGCCACGTAAAAACTTGCAACAACAATTAGAGGACGTCTAACTTGTTCTTGCAGCATGTGCCGTGTGATGTGATATGGCCAAAAGGATGTGATGAATGATATATATATGTGATGTATGAGATTGATCATGTTCTTGTAATAGGAATCACGACTTGCATGTCGATGAGTATGACAACCGGCAGGAGCCATAGGAGTTGTCTTATTTTATTGTATGACATGTGTGTCACTAAAAACGCCATGTAATTACTTTACTTTATTGTTAACCATTAGCCATAGTAGTAGAAGTAATGTTTGGCGAGACGACTTCATGAAGACATGATGATGGAGATCATGATGATGGAGATCATGGTGTCATGCCGGTGACGATGATGATCTTGGAGCCCCGAAGATGAAGATCAAAAGGAGCAAAATGATATTGGCCATATCATGTCACTATTTGATTGCATGTGATGTTTATCATGTTTTACATCTTATTTTCTTAGAACGACGGTAGTAAATAAGAGGATCTCTCACTAATATTTCAAGAATTGTGTTCCCCCTAGCTGTGCACCGTTGCTAAGGTTCGTTGTTCCGAAGCACCATGTGATGATCGGGTGTGATTGGCTCTAACGTTCGCATACAACGGGTGTAAGCCAGATTTACACACGCGATACACTTAGGGTTGACTTGACGAGCCTAGCATGTACAGACATGGCCTCAGAACACGGAAGACCGAAAGGTCGAACATGAGTCATATAGAAGATACGATCAACATAAAGATGTTCACCATTGATGACTAGTCCATCTCACGTGATGATCGGGCACGGCTTAGTCGATTCAGATCATATATCACTTAGATGACTTGAGAGATGTCTATCTGAGTGGGAGTTCATTAGATGAACTTAGTTGTCATGAACAATAGTCTAAGTTGTCTTCGCAAATTATGTTGTAGACCAAAATCTTGCGTTGTAGCTCCCTGTTTAATACGATCCTAGAGAAAGACTAAGTTGAAAGATATTGTAAGCAATGATGTGGACTGGGTCCATAGTCCGAGGAGTGTCCTCACTGCTACACAGAAAGCTTATGTCTTTGATGCACCGCTCAATGTGCAAACCCCTACAACGTTTTCTATGGATGTTGTGAACACCTGACAGACACGTCCTGATGACTACTTGATAGTTAAGTGCAACATACTTTACGGCTTAGAATCGGGATTCCAATGACGTTTTGAATGCCATAGGACATATGAGATGTTCCAAGAGCTGGAACTGGAATTTCAGGCTCATGCCCGTATTGAGAGGTATGAGACCTCCGACGAGTTCTTTTGCCAACAAGTTGGAGGAGTATAGCTCAACTAGTGAGCATGTGCTCAGAATGTCTGGGTGCTAAAATCACTTGAACCAAGTAGGACTTAATCTTACAGCTAAGATAGTGGTTGACGGAATTCTCTAGACACCATCACCAAGCTACTAGAACTTCGTGATGAACTATGACATGCAAAGGATGGAGATGATCCCGGAGCTATTAGCGGTGCTTAAGACCGCAAAAGTAGAAATCAAGAAGGAGCATCAAGTGTTGATGGTTTAACAAGACCACTGGTTTCAAAAGGGGCAAGGGCTAGAAGGGAAACTTCATGAATGGCAAACCAGTTGTCGCTCTGATGAAGGAACCCATGGTTGAACCCAAACCTCGAGACTAAGTGCTTCTATTGTAAGGGAAACGGTCACATGCTAGCGGAACTACCCCAAATACATGGTAGATAAGAAAGTTGGCAACTTCAGCAAAGTATATTTGATTTACGTGTTATTGATGTGTACCTTACTAGTACTCCTTTTAGCACCTGGGTATTGGATACCTGTTCAGTTGCTATTGTTAGTAACTTGAAGCAAAAGCTACGGAGTGAATGGAGACTAGCTAAGAGCGAGGTGACGATGTGTGTTGGAAGTGTTTCCAAGGTTGATAAGATCACCATCACACGCTCCCTCTACCTTCGGGATTAGTGTTGAACCTAGATAAATGTTATCAGGTGTCTACGTTGAGCATGAATGTGATTAGATCATGTTCATTGCAATACGGTTATTCATTTAAGTTAGAGAATAATGGTTATTCTGTTTACATGAATAATACCTTTATGGTCATGCACCCAATGGTTTGTTGAATCTCGATCATAGTAATACACATGATAATAATATTAACGCCAAAAGATGTAGAGTTAATAATGATAGTACCACTTTCTTGTGGCACTGCCGCTTAGGTCATTTTGGCATAAAATGCATGAAGAGACTCCATGCTGATGGATGTTTGGAGTCACTTGATTTTGAATCGCTTGACACATGTGAGCCATGCCTCATGGGCAGGACGACTAAGATCCCGTTTTCAGGAACGGGCAAGTGACTTGTTGGAAATCATACATGCTGATGTGTGTGATCCAATGAGAATTAAGACGTGTGGTGGATATCGTTATTTTCTCATCTTCACTGACGATCTGAGTAGATATGGGTATATTTACTTAATGAAGCAAAAGTCTGAAACGTTTGAAAAGTTCAAGCAATTTCAGAGTGAAGTTAAGAATCATCATAACAAGAAGATCATGTTCCTATGATCTGATCAAGGGGAGATTTTCTGAATTATGAGTTTGGCAATCACTTAAGACATTGTGGAATTGTTTCGTAGTTGAAGCCACCTAGAACACCACAGCGTAATGGTGTGTCCGGACGTCGTAATCGAACCTTATGAGATATGGTGCGATCTATGATGTCTCTTACCGATCTACCGCTATTATTTTGAGGTTATGCATTAGAGACACCTACATTCACTTTAGATAGGGCACCATCTAAGTCCGTTGAGACGACGCCGTATGGTTTGGCATGAAACCAAAGTTGTCGTTTTCTTAATGTTTGGGGTTGCGATGCTTATGGCTTCAGCCGGAAAAAGCTCGAACCCAAAGCGGACAAATACATCTTCATAGGATACCCAAAGGTAACAGTTGGGTATACCTTCTATCTAAGATCCAAGGGAAAAATGTTTGTCGCTAAGAGCGGGTCCTTTCTCGAGAAGGAGTTTCTCTCGAAAGAATTGAGTGGGAGGAAGATAGAACTTCATGAGGTTGTCGAACCCTCACTTCAACCGGAGAGTAGTGCAACACAGAAAGATGTTTCTGTGGAACCTACGACTGTTGAAGAGGAAACTAATGATAGTGATCATGAAGTTTCGGATCAAGATGCTATCGAACCTCGTAGGTTCACAAGGATATGTACTACTCCTGAGTGGTACGGTGATCCTGTCTTAGATGTCATGCTGTTGGACAACAATGAACCTACGAACTATGGAGAAGCGATGGTGGGCCCGTATTCTGACAAATGGTTAGAAATCCAAGATAGGATCCATGTATCAAAACAAAGTATGGACTTTGGTGGACTTGCCCGATGATCGGCAAGCCATTAAGATAAATGGATCTTTAAGAAGAAGACGGACGTGGACGGTAACGTCACCGTCTATGAAGCTCGACTTGTGGCGAAGAGTTTTTCACAAGTTCAAGGAGTTGACTACGATGAGATTTTCTCACCCATAGCGATGCTTAAGTCCATCGGAATCATGTTAGCATTACTTGCATTTATGAAATCTGGCAAATGGATGTCAAAACAAGTTTCCTTACCAGTTTTCGTAAGGAAAGGTTGTATGTGATACAATCAGAAAGGTTTTGTCGATCCTAAGAATGCTAAAAGGTATGCTAGCTCCAGCGATCCTTCCATGGACTAGAGCAAGCATCTCGGAGTCGGAATATACGCTTTGATGGAGTGATCAAAGTTTCTGGGTTTGTACAAAGTTTGTTAGAAACTTGTATTTACGATAAAATGAGTGGGAGCACAACAACATTTCTGATGAGTATATGTGAATGACATATTGTTGATCCGAAATGATGTAGAATTTCTGGAAAGCATAAAGGGTTGTTTGAAAGGAGTTTTTTCAAAGGAAGACCTGGATAAAGTTGCTTACATATTGGTCATCAAGATCTATACAGATAGATCAAGACGCCTGATGATACTTTCAAAAGAACACACACCTTTGACATGATTTTGAAGGAGTTCAAAATAGATCAGTCAAAGAAGGAGTTCTTACCTGAGTTGTAAGGTGTGAAGTTGAGTAAGACTCAAAGCTTGACCGCGGCATAAGGAACAGGGAGGACGAAGGTCGTCCCCTATGCTTTTTTCATAGGCTCTATACGGTATGTCATGCTAAGTACCGCACCTGATGTGTGCCTTGTCACATGTCTGGCAAGAGGGTACAAAAGTAATCCAGGAGTGGATCACTAGATAGCGGTCAAAATTATCCTTAGAGGAATAAGGAAATATTTCTCGGTTATGGAGGTGATAAAGAGTTCGACGTAAAGAGTTACGTCGATGCAAGCTTAACACCTATCCGGATAACTCTGAGTAGAGATATAGGATACGTATAATGGAGCAACAGTTTGGAATAGCTCCAAGTGGAACATGATAGCAGCATCTACGATATGACATAAAGCTTTGCGAAATACATAGGGATCTGAATATTGCAGACCCATTGACTACAACCTCTCTCACAAGCATAACATGATCAAACCCGTAACTCATTGAGTGTTAATCACATAGTGATGTGAACTAGATTATTGACTCTAGTAAACTCTTTGGATGTTAGTCACATGGCCATGTGACCTATGAGTGTTAATCACATGGCGATGTGAACTACATTATTTACTCTAGTGCAAGTGGGAGACTGTTGGAAATATGCCCTAGAGGCAATAATAAATTGGTTATTATTATATTTCCTTGTTCATGATAATTGTTTATTATCCATGCTAGAATTGTATTGATAGGAAACTCAGATACATGTGTGGATACATAGACAAACACCATGTCCCTAGTAAGCATCTAGTTGACTAGCTAGTTGATTAACAGATGGTCACGGTTTCCTGACCATGGACATTGGATGTCATTAATAACGGGATCACATCATTAGAAGAATGATGTGATGGACAAGACCCAATCCTAAGCATAGCACAAGATCGTGTAGTTCGTATGCTAAAGCTTTTCTAAATGTTAAGTATCTTTTCCTTAGACCATGAGATTGTGCAACCCCCGGATACCGTAGGAATGCTTTGGGTGTGCCAAACGTCACAATGTAACTGGGTGGCTCTAAAGGTGCACTACAGGTATCTCCGAAAGTGTCTGTTGGGTTGGCACGAATCGAGACTAGGATTTGTCACTCCGTGTGACGGAGATGTATCTCTGGGCCCACTCGGTAGGACATCATCATAATGTGCACAATGTGATCAAGGAGTTGATCACGGGATGATGTGTTATGGAACGAGTAAAGAGACTTGCCGATAACGAGATTGAACAAGGTATCGGGATACCGACGATCGAATCTCGGGCAAGTGCTATACCGATAGACAAACGGAATCGTATACGGGATTGATTGAATCCTTGACATCGTGGTTCATCTGATGAGATCTTCCTGGAACATGCGGGAGCCAACATGGTATCCAGATCCCGCTGTTGGTTATTGGCCGGAGAGTTGTCTCGGTCATGTCTACATGGTTCCCGAGCCCGTAGGGTCTACACACTTAAGGTTCGATGACGCTAGGGTTATAGGGAAAGTATGTACGCGGTTACCGAATGTTGTTTGGAGTCCTAGATGAGATCCCAGACGTCACGAGGAGTTCTGGAATGGTTCGGAGGTAAAGATTCATATATGGGAAGTCCCGTTTTGGTCACCGGAAAAGTTTCGGGCGCTATCGGTAGCGTACCGGGACCACCGGGAGGGTCCCGGGGGTCCATCGGGTGGGGCCACAGGCCCCAGAGGGCTGCGTGGGCCAAGTGTGGGAGGGGACCAGCCCCAGGTGGGCTGGTGCGCTCCCCCACCAGGGCCCAAGGCACCTCCAAGAGGGGAGGGGGCAAACCCTAGGGCCCAATCTGGTGCGCCCTCCTCTCCCTCTCCCCCTTGGCCGCCCCCCTAGATGGGATCTAGGGCTGGCTGCCACCCCTAGGGGTGGAAACCCTAAAGGGGGCGCAGCCCCTCCCTTCCCCCTATATATACTTGAGGTTTGGGGCTGCCCAACACATGGTTTGACCTCTCTCGCTTGGCGCAGCCCTACCTCTCTCCCTCCTCGTCTCTCGGAGTTCTTGGCGAAGCCCTGCTGGAGGCCCGCGCTCCTCCACCACCACCACGCTGTCGTGCTGCTGCTGGATGGAGTCTTCCCCAACCTCTCCCTTTCTCCTTGTTGGATCAAGGCGTGGGAGACGTCACCGGGCTGCACGTGTGTTGAACGCGGAGGCGCAGTTGTTCGGCGCATAGATCGGAATCAAACGCGATCTGAATTGCTACGAGTACGGCTCCTTCTTCTGCGTTCTTGTAACGCTTCCGCATCGCGATCTACAAGGGTATGTAGATGCACTCCCCTCTCCCTCGTTGCTAGATTACTCCATAGATTGATCTTGGTGATGCGTAGAACTTTTTTGATTTCTGCTTCGATCCCCAACAACATCTTCACCAGCACTATCTCCTCTCAAACCCTAGTTCATCTCTTGTATCCAATCTTTGTACCCAAACCTCAGATTGGTACCTGTGGGTTGCTAGTAGTGTTGATTACTCCTTGTAGTTGATGCTAGTTGGTTTATTTGGTGGAAGATCATATGTTCAGATCCATTATGCATATTAATACCCCTCTGATCATGAACAATATTATGTCTTGTGAGTAGTTACTTTTGTTCCTGAGGACATGGGAGAAGTCTTGCGATCAGTAGTCATGTGAGTTTGGTCTTCGTTCGATATTTTGATGAGATGTATGTTGTCTCTCCTCTAGTGGTGTCATGTGAACGTCGACTACATGACACTTCACCATTATTTGGGCCTAGAGGAAGGCATTGGGAAGTAATAAGTAGATGATGGGTTGCTAGAGTGACAGAAGTTTAAACCCTAGTTTATGCGTTGCTTCGTAAGGGGCTGATTTGGATCCATATGTTTCAGGCTATGGTTAGGTTTACCTTAATACTTCTTTTGTAGTTGCGGATGCTTGCATTAGAGGTTAATCATAAGTGGGAGGCTTGTCCAAGTAAGGGCAGCATCCAAGCACCGGTCCACCCACATACCAAATTATCAAAGTACCGAACGCGAATCAGATGATCGTGATGAAAACTAGCTTGATGATAATTCCCATATGTCCTCGGGAGCGCTTTACCTTGCATAAGAGTTTGTCCAGGCTTGTCCTTTGCTATAAAAAGGATTGGGACACCTTGCTGCACCTATTTACTATTACCGTTTGTCACTTGCTACCAATTATCTTTTCACAAAACTATTTGTTACCTATAATTTCAGTGCTTGCAGAAAATACCTTACTGAAAACTGCCTATCATTTCCTTCTACTCCTCGTTGGGTTCGACACTCTTACTTATCGAAAGGACTATGATAGATCCCCTACACTTGTGGGTCATCACTTGTTTGGACGGTAACCCGTGGATTCGGCTGGCCGTGGAGTGTGCTTGTTAGTGGTTGGGGAGTATAAACTTTACCATTCTGTTTGGGAACCGCCTATAATGTGCGTAGCATGGGAGATATTTAGATTCTTGGTTGTTATGTTGACAGTGAAAGTATACCGCTCAAAATGTTATTCAATCTCTATTTAAAAATCGAGCTCTGGCACCTCTACAAATCCCTGCTTCCCTCTGCTAAGGGCCTATTTATTTACTTTTATGCAGAGTCATCATCCTCTTATCAAAAAGCACCAGTAGGAGAGCACCTCTGTCGTTGCATGTATTACTATTAATTTGCATTGAGTATGATCATGACTGGATCTCTTTTACCATGAATTACAATGTCTAGTCAGTCCTTGATCTTTAAAGGTGCTCTGCATTAATGTTTTGCGGTCTCAGAAAGGGCTAGTGAGATACCATCCTGTTATATCATATCATGATTGTTTTGAGAAGTGTTGTCATCTGAGGTTTATTATTATTGCTCGCTAGTTGATTATGCCATTGATGAGAGTAGTCTTGAGACCTGAAAGTTATTGTGAATATGGTTAGTTCATGATCTTGTTGAAAACCTGAATGCTAGCTTACATATTTACAACAACAAGAGCAAACAGAGTTTGTCAAAGTTTTTCTTTATCACTTTCAGTTTATCAACTGAATTGCTTGAGGACAAGCAAACGTTTAAGCTTGGGGGAGTTGATACGTCTCCAATGTATCTACTTTGCCAAACACTTTTGCCCTTGTTTTGGACTCTAACTTGCATGATTTGAATGGAACTAACCCGGACTGACGTTGTTTTCAGCAGAACTGCCATGGTGTTGTTTTTGTGCAGAAATAAAAAATTCTCGGAATCGCCTGAAAATCAACGGAGAATTATTTCAGAAAATATAAAAAATATCTGCAAGCAGATCTGCACCGATGGGCCCACACCCTATCCTCGAGGGTGGGGGCGCGCCACCCTTCCCAGGGCGCGCCCCTCTGCCTCGAGGGCCCCCCGATGCTCCATCGACGTATCCCCGGGTCCTATATATTCTGTTTCGTGGAGAGAAAAATCAAGGAGAAAGAATTATCGTGTTTCACGAGACGAAGCCGCCGCCAATCCCTAATCTCTCTCGGGAGGGCTGATCTGGAGTCCGTTCGGGGCTCCGGAGAGTGGAGATCGCCGCCATAGTCATCATCAACCTTCCTCCATCACCAATTCCATGATGCTCACCGCCGTGTGTGAGTAATTCTATCGTAGGCTTGCTGGACGGTGATGGGTTGGATGGGATCTATCATGTAATCGAGTTAGTTTTGTTAGGGTTTGATCCCTAGTATCCACTATGTTCTGAGATTGATGTTGCTATGACTTTGCTATGCTTAATGCTTGTCACTAGGGCCCGAGTGCCATGATTTCAGATCTGAACCTATTATGTTTTCATGAATATATGTGTGTTCTTGATCCTATCTTGCAAGCATATAGTCACCTACTATGTGTTATGATCCGGCAACCCCGAAGTGACAATAATCGGGACCACTCCCGGTGATGACCATAGTTTGAGGAGTTCATGTATTCACTATGTGTTAATGCTTTGGTCCGGTACTCTATTAAAAGGAGGCCTTAATATCCCTTAGTTTCCAATAGGACCCCGCTGCCACGGGAGGGTAGGACAAAAGATGTCATGCAAGTTCTTTTCCATAAGCACGTATGACTATATTTGGAATACATGCCTACATTGCATTTATGAACCGGAGCTAGTTCTGTGTCACCCTAGGTTATAACTTCTACATGATGAATTGCATCCGACATAATTTCCCATCACCGATCCAATGCCTACGAGCTTTACCTATATTGTTAGTCGCTTATTTACTTTTCCGTTTCTATTATCACAAAAACTACAAAAACATTATCTTTACTTTTATTGTTGCTACCGCCACTATCATATTACTTTGCTACTAAACTATCTTGCTGCAGATACTAAGTTTCCAGGTGTGGTTGAATTGACAACTCAGCTGCTAATACTTAAGAGTATTCTTTGGCTCCCCTTGTGTCGACTCAACAAATTTGGGTTTAATACTTTACCCTCAAAAATGGTTGCGATCCCCTACACTTGTGGGTTATCACGCAGCAGTAGCAGCACATAGGTCCCGTCGCGTCGCCGAAGCAGCACGGAGGTCCCGCCGCGCCGTCGATGTAGAAGACTGGTCTGGCCACGCCGCGGAAGCATCAGAGATGTCCCGCCATGCCGCCAAATCAGCAGGGACGTCCCGCCGCGCCACGGTGGCCTATGAAAATTTCTCGTGGGCAGGCGAGGACTCTTACAGGCGCATGCATGCGATAGTCCATAGTCAGATGGATCGGATCTCTGGCTGGGCGAGGATGCAGGATGAGGCTACCGGCGTCATCCGGCAACTGGGGGAGAGCAATGCAAAGCTCCGGGGCGAGCGCAACCTGCTGAGGGTGAAGATCGCCGGAAGGGTGAAGCAGGAGGAGGAGACCGCTGTCGTGTTGCAGAGGACGGGCGTCATCATCAAGAAACTTATGGACGAGAATGCCATGCTCCGCATCGAGCGCATTAGGCTGGTGGAGGAATCCATGGATGCTGCCAAGCAGCATATTAAGGACATGAAACTGATGAAAGACATCATCGCCCGCCGCGAGAACTAGTCTCCGCAACCTGCAGCGCATAAAGAAAGTAGAGATCAACGAGCCAGATCATTGTATGCGTCTTCCTTCTTCTTTTGCCCTTGTGTATTTCGGGCATATCCGCATGTGGCTTTTCTAATTATCTTCTTAATTATGTAAGACAATTATTATCCACTCTCGTCATCCTTATATATATTCATCAGTCTTGTTATAAGTCGCCGTAGATGCTATATAGGTCCGTCGGATCTTACATCAAGATCCGTGCAAAATTTTCTTTTCAGATTTTCCTTTTTCTCTCTTAAATCTCAATCGAGTGAGACATTGCCACGCCATTAAACAGAGGCTCGGGCGCCATTAATGGAGACCTTGGGAGAGAGGTGGACGGCATATGGAGGTCAAAGGGCTCTCCTCCCGATAAGCACGCGCACGGGTCTGATCGCACACCTCCCGTACTCAAATAGCTACCCTGCACGGCACCTCCTAGCTAATAAAGAAAGGGTACGCGTGGCGGCACGTAAATGGTAAATAGAACGCCCACGGTTTCAATAGTACTTGTGTTTCCGATTGTAACGTGACAGCACTTGTTCCAAAATGACTTTGTTGATTGTTAATGTGTGCGCGTTCGCAAATCGGACACCAAAATTGCCACAACATGTTGGTGCCATGTCATAGCACCAAGCCAAGTTTCATGATTTTCATGCGTGTTTCGGATTTACAAGAATTAAAAAACCAAGTTTCTCAATGTTTCCAGTCGAGCCATGACGCCCAGATGTTTGAATTTCATTCCCCTTTCTTGCATGGGACCTAGAAATTTACCCGAGGACACACATGTGATTTTTCAACCAGCTTTGGTGCACTGGAGCATGTGCTTGTATTTAAAATTTGAATTATGCACACAAAGGTGACACGTTCCCTCTCAGAACCACGAGCCTTCTTGAGAGAAGCTTCGGTTTGCAAGAAACTTATACCAAAACTTGTTCCTACTCTGCAAAACTTTTACCATGGCATGGTAGTACCATGACATGACACCATGCCAAGTTTCATGATTTTCAGGCGTGTTTTGGATTTACAAGAATTTTAAAACCAAGCTTCTCAATGTTCTCGGCCGAACCACGATGCCCAGATGTTTGAATTTCATTCCCATTTCTTGCATGGGACCTAGAAATTCACCCGAGGACACACATGTGATTTTTCAGTCACCTTGGTGCACGGGAGCATGTGCTTGTAGTTAAATTTGAATTATGCACATTAAATGACGAGAAACTCAATTAATGTATAAAAAGGCCAAATGAACCCGAAATAATTCCAAAATTTAACAGGTCACTCATATAGTTCTATGTTGCCTCTATAAAGAAAATCTCGCGGGAGGCAGCGTATATTGTTTCGCACACAAAGGTATAAAGAAATAAAGAAATTAACCCTACTTAATTCTTGGGTTCTTATTATTTATGCCACTAGTTGTGTATCACTACTCAGTTTTGCCATTAGAAGTTACAACTACTCAAAAAATGTCATCGATCTGTGAGATGCCTGCTCAAAATGCAATTAGATATCTAAAAAATGCCATCGTTAAGTTAGATGTTTGCTCAGAAATGCCATTAGACATTGTTATTTTCACGTCAAACCTATTGACCATGTTACATGACAAAAATAAGCAGATTCTCACAATGATAAGTTAATGGTGTCCAGCACAACACACCCCTCAAAAAAAATTAAGCACCCTGGAATTCTTTGACAAAACTAAGCACCCTGAAATTCTTTGACAACTAAAATGCTGGCTATATGATATTGGCCTTATAAATATTGTACGCATATAATGTCAAGAAATGAGTGGTAGTACTATACCAACTAAAAAATGAAATGTACGAAATATAACAAGAAGAAATATAACATAGTTCTGCTGGGGGCTCAGCACAACACACCCCTCAAATAAAACTAAGCACACCAGAAATTAAACTAGCAACTAATTCGGTAGACACTACATTAGAACCACCATGAGCAACGACACTGCCACCTTACTCGGAGTCCTCGTCCACGTCCTCGACTTCGTCCTTGTCCCTCTTCCTCTTGGGCGATACTTCTTTGCTTGAACCGCACACTTGGCTCTTGCTCTTCATCCAACCCTTGTAGATATTGAAACAAAGGTAGCCATCCATTGCAGCATAGTGGATGTGGTCTATATCTAGTACAGTCCACTGCCATACACGATGAAACGTGTGCGGAGGTTTCTTCAGTTCACCGTACATAGGATGAACCATGGCTCCTGCCAGGGTCAGCATTGAAGGCTGAGAGGAGGACACCAAGCGCTCCTTCTGGAGATCGAAGGGCTGGCCTACAACGAGGCCTATCCGACCTAGGATTTCCTTGTCGTTCCTAAAGTCTACAGTAACTAATTTGACTCAATCGCCCTTGAGGAAGTTCTTAAATTCCTCTCACTCAACGTCGGCATGGCATATGTGGTAGACCAAGCATAAGTCATGCACGCAAACCTGGATCACGGCGGGCTTCTTCTTCTCTGCCTCCTTTAGTTTCTTCTCGCTTCCCAGGACTATGATGTACTCAACATCTAGCCCAGCGACCCACTCATCATTTGAGTTTTCGAACATGCGTTTGAAGCGAGCAAGGCATTCTTTCACTGTTGCGGAAGAACGGGTGTAGATGACGTCGAACTCATCGCCGGTGATGGTTCTAACCTTGTACTCACCGCCGATCATGGAGATTTGGGATGCCATGGATTTGTGAGGAGGGTTAGGATTAGTGGAACTGTCGTAATGTGAAAGGACGGGAAGACCAGGAGCGGTTTATCGATTGTAAAAATGTCTAGTGGGGGGCGCGTGCGAATGGCAGGGTAGTGGCTTGCCTGGTGGATAAATGGATTCATGCACAGTACTATGGGGGCCCAATTAGATGCCATGTCTACTCGACGCTCAATTAAATGGCTTTCGATGTCATGTCAAGCGTCGGCAAAATTACAGGTGATACGAAGCTTTCCATTCTCCCATGATACGGGCTTCCGAGAGCCCTTGGATCTGAGATCGAATGGTTGCATGGTGTGATTCTAGACCTATGGGTGAATATCCTATCCTGGAGGGTTATTCTGCAAATTTTCAGCAACTTAGCATGCGACCATTCGATCTCAGATCCAAGGGCTGCCAGCAGCCCGTATCATCGTCACGCCTACCACGACCGTCGCCTCGCTCGCGCTGTCGCGCCCTTGGAGATTTAACACGGTGCGTTAGGCTATCTGATGTTGGCATGTCATACATAGTCATCAAGGTTAGCTATAAGGTTGGCAATAAAAGTTTTTTTGTTTACATCTCCTCGCCACATGCGTTGATGCCATCTATGTGAACGACTACGTGGTCGTGGTAGATGAAGTGGCCGGATCTAAGTATGATGCGATCTTGACGACCTCTATTATCGGCTAACTCATGGTTCACTACGGCGCTAGCCCGGCGCTTCTTCCCGGCGTGCCTTAGCGAAGGAGCACGCTAGTAAGCACTCCACCATAATACGTCCCCAGCCAAGTCCACTTCAGGCAATCCAAGCCATCCTCGAAGCATCTTGGAATGGTGGTGTCTGTCTTGGCATCTCTGCATAATACTGCTCACTGTGAGATTTTCTTTTTGAGGGAGAGAGGAGGAGAGAATTTCTATTATATTGTTTCCATGTTGATCGACTCATTTATATGTGTTCTGTTTTGCAGAAAGACCTGCTCGTATGTTTATACATGCATGTATCAAGATCTAGTCGTTTAGATATTTGCATGTCACACTTATATTGCACGGATATGGAAAGACCTGGCCGTCTGTTTTTTCCCTCTTTTTTAAGAAAAAATCTTTCTTTTTTGACGGTAAAGGGGAAATTATTTCTAGTTTGTACATCATATAGTATTTTCTGGGGGGGGGAGTGGCACCAAGGATAGTTTTAGATGTTTCGAGTGTGTACATGATTTTTTATAGCGCTACGTGATTTTGTGGGGGAGTTGCACGTGGGGTACTTTTAGATGTTTCCAGTGTGTACGTGATATTTTTTTACAAAGATACGTGATATAAATCTAGGTGTGTATGTCACTTGTAGGTTTCCTTCTCCTATACGTCTTCCTATCCTACACGTGATTGTACTTTGAACCTTCTCATCATAATAGATGTATTCTTTTCCTATTAGATGTTCCAAACTTTTACGTCTCCTTGTCCAATTTTTTTTACCTGCTCGTGCTTTGCACCTTTCCTTCTACATGTACGTGAGTTCTCAAAAATAGAACATGTACGTGACAACGTCATATGTTCCAAAAAAGGCACGTACACAGTATTTGTATGTAACGTTCACATCTTTAAATCTTAACCGTTAATCTCCAAAATTAATGGTTGCTATAATTTAATATATGTGGATCAACGTGGTGTCTTATTTGTCTTCTGTCTTAATTATATAATATATGCTAAGATAGACTGCAAAAAGGATGTTGTTACTATTGGTTGAGGGGATATGTCTCATGATTTTAACTTTGCTAAATTCCGTAGACAACCACATGATAAAGAATTGCCTAGTAAGCATGAAATTATTGGTCTTGCTTCTATTGCCGTGCCTCCTAACGATCCTTTAAAACAATATTTGCTAGACCATGAAAATGATATGTATATGAATGAGAGAAGGGAAATAGATGAAATATTCTTTAAATAGGGACCTTTATTGAAACACAACCTTCCTGTTGAAATCTTAGGAGATCCTCCACCACCAAAGGGTGATCCCGTGTTTGAGCTCAAACCCTTACCTGATACTCTTAAGTATGCTTATCTCGATGAAAAGAAGATATATCTTGTTATTATTTGTGCTAACCTTTCAGAGCAAGAAGAAGAGGAATTATTGAAAACTCTAAAGAAGCACTGTGCTGCCATTGGATATACTCTCGATGATCTTAAGGGCATTAGTCCCACTCTGTGCCAGCATAAGATAAAGTTGGAGAAAGACGCTAAACCGGTTGTTGATCACCAACGACGATTAAATCCTAGGATGAAAGAAGTGGTAAGGAAAGAAATACTAAAGCTTCTAGAGGCAGGTATAATTTTTTCAGTTGCTAATAGTTAGTGGGTAAGTCCTATCAATTGTGTCCCTAAGAAGGGAGGTATTACTGTTGTTCCTAATGATAAAGATGAATTGATCCCACAAAGAATTGTTACAGGCTATAGAATGGTAATTGATGTCCGCAAATTAAATAAAGCTACTAAAATGATCATTACCCTGTGCCTTTTATTGATCAAATGCTAGAAAGATTATCCAAACATACTCATTTTTGCTTTCCAGATGGATATTCTGGTTTCTCTCAAATACATGTGTCAAAAGAAGATCAAGAAAAGACCACTTTTACTTGCCCTTTCGATACCTTTGCTTATAGACGTATGCCTTCTGGTTTATGTAATGCACCTACTACCTTTCAAAGATGCATAATGACTATATTCTCTGATTTTTTTGAAAATATTGTTGAGGTTTTCATGGATTATTTTTCCGTTTATGGAACTTCTTTTGATGATTGCTTAAGCAACCTTGATCGAGTTTTGCAGAGATGTGAAGAAACTAATCTTGTCTTGAATTAGGAGAAGTGCCACTTTATGGTTAATGGAGGTATCGTCTTGGGGCATAAAATTTCTAAAAGAGGTATTGAAGTTGATAAAGCTAAAGTTGATGCTATTGAAAAGATGTCGTGTCCTAAGGACATCATAGGTATAAGAAGTTTCCTTGGTCATGCCAGTTTTTACAGGAGGTTCATTAAGGACTTCTCAAAAATTTCTAGGCCTCTGACTAACCTCTTACAAAAAGATGTTCCATTTGTCCTTGATGATGATTGTGTAGAAGCATTTGAAATACTTAAAAAGCATTGATTTCTGCACCTATTGTCCAGCCACCTGACTGGAATTTACCCTTTGAAATTATGTGTGATGCTAGTGATTATGATGTAGGTGTTGTTCTAGGACAAAGAGTTGATAAGAAATTAAATGTTATCCAATATGCTAGTAAAACTCTAGATAGTGCCCAGAGAAATTATGCCACCACTGAAAAACAAACTTTAGCAGTTGTATTTGCTTGTGATAAGTTCAGGTCTTATATTGTTGATTCTAAAGTAACTATTCACACTGATCATGCTGCTATTGAATATCTTATGGAAAAGAAAGATGCTAAACCTAGACTTATTAGATGGGTTCTCTTGCTACAAGAATTTGATTTGCATATTACTGATAGAAAGGGAGCTGAGAACCCCGTTGCAGACAACTTATCTAGGTTAGAGAATATTCTTGATGACCCACTACCTATTGATGATAGCTTTCCTGATGAAAAATTAGCTGTCATAAATGCTTCTCGTACTGCTCCATGGTATGCTGATTATGCTAATTACATCGTTGCTAAATTTATACCACCTAGTTTCACATACTAGCAAAAGAAAAAAGTTGTTCTATGATTTAAGACATTACTTCTGGGATGACCCACACCTTTATAAAGAAGGAGTAGATGGTATTATTAGACGTTGTGTACCTGAGCATGAACAGGAACAGATCCTACGCAAGTGTCACTCTGAGGCATATGGAGGACACCATGCTGGAGACAGAACTGTGCCTAAGGTATTGCAATCCGGCTTTTATTGGCCTACTCTCTTCAAGGATGCCCGTAAGTTTGTCTTGTCTTCTGATGAATGTCAAAGAATTGGTAATATTAGTAGACGCCAAGAAATGCCTATGAACTATTCACTTGTTATTGAACCATTTGATGTTTGGGGCTTTGATTATATGGGACCATTTCCTTCGTCTAATGGGTATACACATATTTTAGTTGCTGTCGATTACGTTACTAAGTGGGTAGAAGCTATTCCAACTAGTAGTGATGATCATAACACCTCTATTAAGATGCTTAAAGAAGTTATTTTTCCAAGGTTTGGAGTCCCTAGATACTTAATGACTGATGGTGGTTCACATTCCATTCATGGTGCTTTCCGCAAAATGCTTGCTAAGTATGATGTTAATCATAGAATTGCATCCCCATACAACCACAGTCCAGTGATCAAGTAGAACTAAGTAACAGAGAGCTAAAATTAATTTTGCAAAAGACTGTTAATAGATCTAGAAAGAATTGGTCCAAGAAACTTGATGATGCATTATGGGCCTATAGAACTGCATATAAAAATCATATGGGCATGTCTCTGTATAAAATGGTTTATGGAAAAGCATGTCACTTACCTCGCAAACTAGAACATAAGGCATATTGGGCCATTAAAGAGCTCAATTATGATTTCAAACTTGCCGGTGAAAAGAGGTTATTTGACATTAGCTCACTTGATGAATGGAGAACCCAGGCCTATAAAAATGCCAAATTGTTTAAAGAAAAAGTTAAAAGATGGCATGACAAAAGGATACAAAAACGTGAGTTTAACGTAGGTGATTATGTTTTTCTATACAATTCTTGTTTAAGATTTTTTGCAGGAAAACTTCTCTCTAAATGGGAAGGTCATGACGTTATCGAGGAGGTCTATTGTTCCGGTGCCATAAAAATCAACAACTTCGAAGGCACAAATCCGAAGGTGGTGAATAGTTAAAGGATCAAACAATATATCTCACGTAATCCCATAAATGTTGAAACTAATGTCATTGAAACTGTAACCCTGGAGGAATACATAAGGGACACTTTCCAGAACATTTCAGACTCTGAAAAGGAAGAGGTACGAGGTACGGTAAGTAAACCGACTCCAAAACAGTTCTAATAGCAAATTTTCACCGTTTTGGAATATTTAGGAAAATAGGAAAATAAGAAGTAGTCCGAAAGGGACACGAGGCACCCACGAGGGTGGAGGGTGCGCCCTACCCCCCTGGGCACGCCCCCTGCCTTGTGGGCTCCTCGTGTGCCCTCTGGACTCTGATTTCTTGCACTGTACTTCTTTTGGTCGGTAAAAATTAATTATATAATCCCTCGAATGTTTTGACCACCGTATCACGCAAAAATCCTCTGCTTTTGTTTCGAGCTATTTTTCTGACAGATCTAGATCACCATGACGTCTTCAAGCGCCCCCGAGGACAAGTTTTTTTAGAAGGTCGTCAACCCCTACCTCGCGGAGGTGCTGCAACACCCTCAAACCATTGAGATGCGTGAGGGGGTGCTGCACAGCTGCGATGTTGAGGGACCAAGGAGGACTGGAAGCATGGAGACAAGACTTGAAGAAATGGAGCAACAAGTTTTCAAGTGCGAGGGGATGGTGGAACACGGACTCAACGCCAACCACACGATGATTGCGGAATTCACCAACAACCACAAGCTGGATGCCAAGAACATTGGGGAGGCCATCTTCAAGCTTCACGAGAAAATCGAGCATCTCCAAGCCTAGATCTATGACCTACAAAACCAAAACTGTGAATATGAATATAGATTCAAGAAGATGAGTTTGGCTGCAGATTTGAGGATCGTGGAGACTCGATCATCCTTCTACGAGGGTGAGCATATGCCTTGGATGATGGACGACAAGCCTACATCATCAACAACTCCATCATCACCACCTCCGAAGAAAGAGACATAAACACATCGGTATGGGCACTCCACTTGGCAACTGCCAAGATTGGGGGAGGTGCCCCGATATCGTATCACCATCACACCTCTATCTTTACCGTTTTTCTTAGTTTGATCATTTTAGTTATATCTTGATCTAGTAGAATAAAGTTTAGTATGATCTAGTTGTGAGCTTTGCTTTATGATCCTTATCTATGTAATCGAGCCCGTGAGCTATATATAATAAAGATTAGTTTTGAGTCAAGGGCTTGATTATCTCACTATGATCATGGGAGAATAAAAGAAAGGATAAAAAGAATCAAAGAGATCATATTGATATTATGGAAAGTAATGACTTCACATATAAAGAGTATGATGAATAAAGGTTGTTGAGAGTTGACAAACATAGTTTTGGGCATCGTTGCAATTAATAGGACGTAATAAAGAAAGAGAGGTTTTGACATATAAATATACTATCTTGGACATCTGTTATGATTGTGAGCACTCACTGAAATATGACATGCTAAAAAGTTGATGTTGGACAAGGAAGACAACATAATGGGTTTTGTTTTCTTATATCCAAAATGAAGTATATAGTCATGGATCATCCAACATGTTGAGCTTGCCTTTCCCCCTCATGCTAGCCAAACTCCTTGCACCAAGTAGAGATACAACTTGTGCTTCCAAATATCCTTAAACCCAGTTTTGCCATGAGAGTCCACCATATCTACCTATGGATTGAGTAAGATCCTTCAAGTAAGTTGTCATTGTTGCAACTCTCTAAATATGTATGATCTATTAGTGTGGAGAAAATAAGCTCTATACGATCTTGTGATATGGAAGCAATAAAAGCAACGGACTGCATAATAAAGGTCCTTATCACAAGTGGCAATATAAAGTGACATTCTTTTGCATTAAGATTTTGTACATCCAACCATAAAAGCACATGACAACCTCTACTTCCCTCTGCGAAGGGCCTATATTTTTTTGTCTTATACTGTCTGAAGTACTATTATGTAGTGCTTTTATGCTACTGCTCGATGCTGGTTTCTTATGAGTAATTATAATTGCAAGTCTTGGAGTGTGTTGTGTTGCAATGTGAGGGGGCTCAACTCTGCTGCCAGAAAACGTGCTGTCAAACAGAAAATTGATGAAAGCCAATGTGTGGTAGCCTATTTTCAAGAAACCAAATGTGAAAACTTTGATATCAGAGAGATAAGGGCCTTCTGTCCCAAACAATTTGATATGTTTGCTTTTGCACCCTCTGTGGGTGCCTCGCGAGGGATTCTTGTTGTATGGAACTCTTCTGTTTTATCTGGTGTTTTGCTAGAGGTGCAACATTTTGCTATTGTGGTCAGTTTTACCTCTAGGAAAAATAATGAGCTCTAGCATCTGGTGTTAGTGTATGGTTGATACGTCTCCAACGTATCTATAATATTTAATTGTTCCATGCTATTATTTATGATGTTTTGAATGTTTAATGGGCTTTGTCATACACTTTTATATTATTTTTGGGACTAACCTACTAACCCAAAGGCCCAGTCCAGATTGGTGTTTTTTTGCCTGTTTCAGGGTTTTACAGAAAAGGAATATCAAACGGAATCCAAACGGAATGAAACCTTCATGTCGGTGTACTAAGGTAGGGGTACCTCAGTACCCCAACTTGTGCACGGGCAGTTGCAGCTTCCCGCGGCAGGGTTTACCGCGTGCTCGCCGGAGACCTTCCTGCTCCATATCAAACCATTCAAAAACAAAGTATACAAGACAGAAGATCGAGACCCCGGCAAGCGGAGCTTGCCGGGAAGGCCGTTCTAGGCTCAAGGTTACCTCACTCACGCAAGGCCCTGGCAAGAGGAGCTTGCCAGGAAGACTAGAAGATTACGTCATAGAAGACACGCCTCGGCGCTATATGCGTCCCGGCGAGGGTCCGGGGAGCGGCAAGCTCCCGGGCCCGGCAAGATCAAGACCCCGGCAAGGTGCTTGCCGGGAGAGTTGCGCTGTGTGCCCGCGCTCCAGCTCATCGGCCCACGCGTCGCCCTGGGGCCATTCCAGGGACGCGTGGCGGATGGCTGTGCAGCCTGGGGGACACGGTGGCACTCCGCGGTGGTGGAACCATCGCCGTGGCAAACGGAGAAGCGAAGGCGGGAGCTTTTGGGGTCGACGGCGACGGGCATTAAATGCCCTTGTCCCCCACTGTCAAAGTAGGTGGCGACCACTGTTCGCGCACTGTAGCTCCACTATTCCCGCACTGTTACAACTACCACCTCTTTTACGTTTTTACCCCTTTCTCCTACGTTGACACCTGTCGGTGACCCCTTGCACTATAAAAGGAGGCCCATGCAAAACGTGGAGGGGGTTCGGAACCTAGATCACTCATACGCTCGGTGTAGCTGCTTCTTCAAGCTCCCGAGCTCTCCAACTCAATATACAACTAAGCAGGAGTAGGGTTTTACGCGCCTACCGCGGCCCGAACCTGGGTAAAACTGCCCGCGTGCTCGCTAGGATCTGCTCTTCGTGCTCCCTCCGCCCTCGTACCGCACAGACAAGGGGCTCCGGTCCCATAGGTGTTCGTGGTGGATAGTTTCCCCCGACATCTTTGGCGCGCCAGGTAGGGGGCGTCGAGGTTGTGCGAATCTGATCCGGCGTTCACGCGGGCGCACTCTTCATCAACCTCTCCAGTTTCGTCAGCAACTTCATCAGCAACAGCACCATGGCCCCGAAGAAGAAGGCTTCGGAGGTCGGAGGCCCGTCTGCGTCTCATCCGCCGCCACCGGAACCAACGGTGGGCGGGGGAGACGCCGTCGGAAGGGTGGTCGCCGGCGAGGACACTCGCGGCGCCACCAAATCCAAGGACAGGACGGACGACCGAGCCTCGGTCTCCGTGGACGCGCCGCGTCCATCTCAGCACACGACAACCCAGCAGCGCCATGTCACAGGAGGTGGCATCCGCTTGTTGGGCCAAGGACAAACCGGAGGTTCGCGGGATGCCCCGGACCACCGTCCAGGCACAAGCAAAGCGAAGGCGCCGGCGCGGGACCCTGCTCCTTCTAACGTTGTTAGGAGTCCGAGCATATCCCGCTCCTCGCACCGCTCGCCCCCGTTCCCCTCCACTCCAGCAGAAGCGCTCGCAAGGGCGCAACTGCTCCTCGACTTCCCTCCAGCGGCAAACAAGGCCGAAGACTGGAGGGCCACCATCCAGAGCCTGATAGCCTTCGCCAACAACGATTCTCCACAGCAGCCGGCGGCCTCGCGGCCGCGGCAAGCTGAGAAGACGAAGGCCGACGGCGACAAGACCGCCGGGGGTGCGACAAGCGTGCACTCCCCGCCGCGGAAGCAGAAGACGCCACCCCGCCGGAACAACACCGACGACGGCTCCACGGCATCGTCGGATCCGCGGGCCCGTCGGGACCAGCGCCAGGTCCTCGACGACCGGCGACAAGAAGACGCTCGAACAACCATCGAGCGCCGCCGAGAAACTCGGCGACAATCAGACCAGAGAGCTGGGAACGCTGTCGACGCGCGCGCGCCCGGTGAACCAGGCGACTTGCCGTACGCGGCAGGCTGCCCTGCGTTCACCCGCGAGCTGCGGCGCGTCTAGTGGCCCAGCATGAAGAATTTCAAGCCCGATGTACCGGAGAAGTACGACGGCAAGACGCACCCCTCAGAATTCCTCAGCGTTTACACCATCGCGGTGCAGGCTGCCGGGGGGCGCGACGAGAAGATCTTAGCAAACTACTTCCCGCTCGTGCTTAAGCCGAACGTCCGTTCGTGGCTTATGCACTTGCCGGAGGGTTCCATCTCTTCTTGGGCCGACCTTTGCCACCAGTTTGTTGGCGCCTTCACCGGCGGCCACAAACCCCACGGCCAGGAGAGCGATCTCCACATTCTGGCCCAGAAGGAAGGAGAGTCCCTGCGCAAGTACATCCAACGCTTCAGCCGTGTACAGCACAACATTCCCGACGTCCACCCTGCTGCGGTTATCAGCGCGTTCCACCAGAACGTGCGTAACCGCCGCATGCGTGAAGAAATGGCGATGACCAAGATTCGGGATGTCAGCGAGCTCTATGCTCTGGCTGACAAGTGCGCACACGCAGAAGAGGGGAGGAGATTCCCCGGGGAGGATGCTGGCGCAGGAGGAAGCGACAGCGACGACGCCGCCCCGGCAAAGAAGAGCCGGCGGCGGAATAACAGAAGGAAAGGCAAGAAGGAAGTGCTTGCCGTCGAGAAGTCCGGCAAGGAGGCTCCCGCCAAGCAAACACAGGCTGGCGGCTCCGGCAAGGAGCCTGCCCCTGTAGCGGCGGCCGACAAGCAGGACGGCTCCGACAAGCAATACTGCAAGATCCACCGCACCAAGGGCCACGACCTCTCCAACTGCAAGCGCGTCGAGTATCTCGTCGAGCAGCAGAAGGCTGAGTACGAGAGGCGCGACAAGGAGAAGGCCCAAGGTGGCGGCGGAGAGCCAAGCAAGAAGCGGCCATTCAATGGCCGGGGAGGACGCCGCGGCAAGGCCAAGCAGCGGCAAGGTGACCGACCTCCCCGGGGCCGCGACAAGGATGAAGAAGACGACGACGAAGACATGGAGGATGAGGATAACAGCGAGCAGGAGTTCCAGAAGGCCACGGAGGTCCTGTGCGTCGACGGTGGCGCCTCTCTGCACACCTCCCACCGCCAGCTAAAGCAGTGGGTGCGTGAGGTGAACGCAGCAGAGCCGCCCGTGGAGTCGCGCAGGCTCCTCAAATGGTCCAGCACGCCCATCATTTTTGATCTTGAGGATCACCCTGACCGCACCACGGCGGTCGGGTGCTTGCCGATGCTGGTCTCACCCACCATCCGCAACCTCAAGGTCACCAAAATGTTGGTTGACGGCGGGGCCGGGCTGAACTTGATCTCCTCTGCTGTGATCAAGAAACTCCAAATTCCAGATGGCGAGCTCGAAGAGACCGGTTCTTTCCAAGGAATCAACCCGGGAAGGAGCAAGCCCAAGGGGAAGATCACTCTGCCGGTGACCTTTGGCGGGGAGCTCAACTTCAGAACTGAGCGCATCACTTTCGACGTCGCAGATATTCCATTGCCCTACAATGGAATACTTGGCCGTCCTGCCCTCGCCAAGTTCATGGCAGCTTCCCATTATGCCTACAACGTACTCAAGATGCCGGGGCCGATAAGCATCATCACTGTCCATGGCGACAAGAAAGATGCGCTTGTCTGCGCCGACAAGATCTACCGGGATGCGGCAGCTGCGGCCGAGAAGGATACACTTGCCGCTGAAGCTCCCGGGGGGAAGAAGACGAAGACCAAGTCCGGCAAGTGCTCTGGGGCCCACTCCGGCAACCGCACCTCTTCGGAGTGCTGCGCTGCCGTCGAGGACGTCCCATCGAGCTCCACCGGCAAGTGTAAGAAGGGAATGGCCGCTCCTCCGGCTACAAAGAAGGTGTCCGCCAAGGAGGACGGCACTGGTGGTACCTTCACCATCAGTGCCACGCTTGACAGCAAATAGGAAAGCGCGCTCGTTGCCTTCCTGCGGGCGAATGTCGATGTGTTTGCCTGGCAACCATCTGACATCCCCGGTGTTCCCAGGAAGGTAATTGAGCACAAGCTTGTTGTACGTCCTCATGCGCGGCCCATAAAGCAGAAAGTGAGGAAGCAAGCCGTGGAGCGCCAAGAGTTCATCAATGAAGAGATCAAGAAGCTGGAGGCAGCAGGCCTAGTTAGAGGTGTGATCCATCCGATGTGGTTGGCAAACCCAGTCGTCGTGCGCAAGGCCAACGGGAAGTGGAGACTGTGTATAGACTTCACCGATGTGAATAAAGCATGTCCCAAAGATCCATTCCCCCTGCCGCGCATTGACCAGATTGTTGACTCCACTGCCGGATGTGAGCTACTCTGTTTTCTGGATGCATACTCAGGCTACCACCAGATCTTTATGGCCAAAGAGGATGAAGAGAAGACCGCATTTATCACTCCTTGTGGCACTTATTGCTTCATACGCATGCCATTTGGACTGAAGAATGCAGGATCAACGTTTGCAAGGGTAGTGTACACTGCTTTCGAGCCACAGATCCACAGAAATGTGGAGGCTTACATGGATGACATCGTGGTGAAAAGTAAGAGCAAAGAAACCCTGATACAAGATTTGGAAGAGACATTTCAGAACCTGCGCAGAATACAGCTCAAGTTGAACCCCGAGAAGTGCGTCTTTGGAGTTCCCTCCGGCAAGCTTCTCGGATTCTTTGTGTCACAAAGGGGTATTGAAGCTAATCCCGACAAGATTAAAGCCATTGAGCAAATCAAGGCCCCGAAGCGCGTCAAGGATGTCAGGAGGCTTGCAGGTTGTGTGGCTGCCCTCAGTAGGTTCATTTCAAAGTCTGCAGAACGCGCCCTACCTTTCTTCAAAATCCTGAAGAAGGCAGGTCCCATGAAGTGGACTCCGGAAGCGGAGGCGGCGCTGCAAGATTTGAAACGATACCTATCCTCCACTCCAATACTTGTCGCACCTAGACCACAGGAAAAGTTGCTGCTATACCTAGCGGCAACCAACCAGGTGGTTAGTGCTGCGTTAGTAGCGGAGAGGGAGGCCGACGAGGAGTCTGCACCACCGGCAAGTGAATCCAGCGACAAGCAGGGGGCTGCTCCGGCAAGCTCTGGCCCCGACAAGGACAACTCTGCGCAGGAACAGGATGAGGTGCGGAAGAAGATGGTGCAGCGCCCAGTGTATTTTGTAAGTTCCCTTCTTCAGGGGGCTAGATCGAGATACTCTGGTGTGCAAAAGTTGCTTTTCGGCCTCCTCATGGCCTCGAGAAAGCTGCGCCATTACTTCCAAGCACATGAGATAACAGTGGTCACTCGCTTTCCGCTGAAGAGGATATTGCACAACCCGGAAGCAACAGGCAGGATCGTCGAGTGGGCACTGGAGCTGTCGAGCTTTGGACTCAAGTTTGAAAGTACTTCAACCATACAGAGCCGAGCTTTGGCAGAATTCATAGCTGAGTGGACCCCAACGCCCGATGAAGAAGCCCAAGAAACAAGTGCACCCGTACAAGAAGCGACAAGTGAATGGGTAATGTATTTTGACGGTGCCTTCTCGCTGCAAGGCGCCGGTGCTGGCGTGGTACTCATCGCGCCCACCGGAGAGCACCTCAAATATGTTATCCAGATGCACTTTCCCAGGGAGCAAGCGACAAACAACACTGCTGAATATGAAGGCTTGCTTGCCGGCCTCAGGATTGCGGCCGAACTTGGGATCAGGAAGCTGATTGTGTGGGGAGATTCTCAGTTGGTGGTCCGGCAAGTCAACAAGAGCTATCAGAGCCCTTTGATGGAAGCTTATGTCGATGAAGTGAGGAAGCTTGAGGAACACTTTGAAGGTCTGCAGATGGAGCACGTCCCGAGAGCTCAGAATGAAATTGCGGATGGCCTTTCAAAGTGTGCTTCGATGAAGTTACCTGTGGAACCAGGAACCTTCTTGCTCAAGCTGACTCAACCATCCGTTACACCATCAATTGGGCAGTCCAAGAAGAGAAAGTCGGTCTCCGGCGGCTACTTGCCGGCGGATCTTCCTGAAACCGCCGCCAAGGTCCCCAAGATCGACAACCAGAACGCTGAGGAACGGTTTGCTCCTGCAGATCCTCGGGTTTGTGGAGTCGAAGCAATCGTTCCCGACAAGCCTCGCCCCGGCGAGCTTGCCGGGGGACCCTCAGCTCCGGCAGAGCCAGAGGTTCTTGCCGCAGAAGCCGAGGTCCCCGCAGCGGCACTCATGCCTTTAGTCCTTGCCGTTGAGCCCCAAGCTCCGGCATGGGCGCAGCGGATCGTCCGTTTTCTGCAAACTGGAGAACTTCCCGACGACCCAGAAGAAATAGAGAAGATAACCAGGCAGTCAAGTATGTACCAGTTCGTGGATAACGAGCTGTACAGATGAAGGCTCAATGGTGTCAGACTGAAGTGCATCTCCAGAGAAGATGGACAGAAGCTGTTGGCAGAAATACACGGAGGAATATGCGGCCACCACATTGGCGCAAGGGCGCTTGCCGGGAAAGCTTTCCGGCAAGGGTTCTTTTGGCAAGAAGCCCTCCAAGATGCAGCTACACTAGTAACCAAGTGTGAAGCATGCCAGTTCCATGCAAAGCAGATTCATCAGCCAGCTCAAGCTCTCCAAACAATCCCTTTGTCCTGGCCCTTCTCGGTCTGGGGGCTCGACATCCTCGGCCCCTTCCCCCGAGCCGTCGGGGGCTTTGAGTACTTGTACGTTGCAATCGACAAGTTCACAAAGTGGCCAGAAGTGGAGCCAGTGAGAAAGGTGACAGCACAGTCAGCAGTCAGGTTCTTCAGATCGATTGTTTGCCGTTTCGGGATCCCTAACAGGATCATCACCGACAACGGTACACAATTCACTAGTCGCACCTTCATGCAGTACGTCCAAGACCTTGGCGCCAAGGTCTGTTTCGCTTCTGTTGCTCACCCGAGGAGCAACGGTCAAGCGGAGAGGGCCAATGCTGAAGTGCTGCGCGGACTCAAGACAAGGACCTTTGACAGGCTGCACAAGTGCGGAAGAAATTGGATAGAGGAGCTACCGGCGGCTCTTTGGTCAATCAGAACGACACCAAGTCGAGCCACCGGACAGACGCCCTTTGCTCTAGTCTATGGAGCGGAGGCAGTTCTCCCCATGGAACTCGTATACGGATCTCCTCGAGTGCTCGCTTATGATGAGCTCGAGCAAGAGCAACTGCGACAAGATGATGCATTGCTCCTCGAGGAGGGACGTCTCCAGGCTGCTGTACGAGCTGCTCGATACCAGCAAGCCTTGCGTCGCTACCATAGCCGCAAGGTCAAGGCCAGGAGTCTCGAGGAAGGCAACCTTGTTCTTCGGCGTGTTCAGTCCGCCAAGAATTCCAACAAGTTGACGCCGAAGTGGGAAGGCCCTTATCGGGTGAGACAAGTCACGAGGCCCGGCGCTGTCCGCCTCGAGACCGAAGAAGGCTTACCGGTGAGCAACTCCTGGAACATAGAGCATCTTCGCAAGTTTCACCCATAAGGCGCGGTTGCCGTGATCCGCTCCGGCAACCACCTTTTGTACAAGCCTTGCCGCTGTTGCATGTAACTCTTTGTACAAAGCCGGGCGCAGACCCCGTGCATCAGTAAAATTTTGTGTTTTGCGCTATTTGCCTTTTGCATGCTTTTCTTTGCTATTTGCATGTGTTATTTGGCATCTTGTGCAACATACACATCCAGTAAGCACTAGCACGCCGAAAGGCCATGCACTTGTTTCCCTCTTCCTTTCTTTTGCCTCTTAAGCAGAAGGAACGTTCCTCGCGCACAAGTTTGCCGGGGGGGAAGGAGATGGAAGAAGAACCAAGTGCTGTTCAAGAAAGAGAAGTCTTACCGAGAAGCAAGATATGAAAGCTAAGTTATTAGAATTTGACCAGTTCAAATTTTTAAATTTTAGTTGTCTTCCTTGAACAATCACACTTTGTATGGAAAACCTGTGCGCGGAGGAACCTACCCGTAGCTAGCCGCACCCTTGTCTTGTTTCCGAGTACGCTCAACGATCTAAGTGAGCTGCGACAAGTGTCGCGCCCTTGCTTCGTTTTCGAGTTCGCTCAGCAAGCTAAGTGCGTTGCGACTAGCTGCGGCAAGGTTGCTTGCCGGTGAGACCTTGGCCAGCAGGCTGCTCAGAGTCCAGCACTCAGCGCTCGCGGCAAAGGCCCCTTGCCGGCAAAGCTTCCCGGGAGCGTAGGGTGAAAAGCATACAAAGTAGATGACCAAGACAAGGAAGATAACATTGCACTGATTGATCAAAATGAGATAAATATCTTACAAAGGATAACTTGTCGCAATGATTAATGAGTTCACGAACATCCTATGCAGCAACAAAAAGAGATAAAGAAAAAGGAGGCCTAATCTACGCGGTCGCCCTCGATCCTGGAGAGCTTGCTCACTTTGGCGATGATGTGGGCGACCTGCTCCTTCAGCACCTCCATGTTTGCGTCGGCCGGCAGGCTGCGAAGAACGTTGGTGAGGTTTATGCCGGGATTGCGGTATACAATCTTCGTCACCACGCGCTCCAAGGTCCCCGTGCAGAGCAGGCGCGACTCCTCGGCCAGCTGCGCGGGAATCTTATTCCGAAGACCTGCAAGAGCCGGCGCAATCCCTCTGAAGAAGAGGCTGAGCTTGGCGCTGTGAGGGAGGTTCGGATCCGGGGAGTAGATGAGATGCTCGACCTTCAGCGCCAGCAACTCCTGGTCGATGTTGGACGCAGAAGATACCAAGTCCTCGGTCCATACCTCAATGGTACGGCGGAAGTTCTCGGACGCCTTGTTGACGCTGTCCACCAAGGCTCGCTCCTTGCGGAGCTCCTCCTTCAACTTGGTCTCCCGATCCCGGGCAGCGTCCAGCGAGTCCTTCAGTGTGGAGACCTTCAGCTCCAGATCCTCGATGGAGTCCTTGGCGGCCTTCAACTCGTCGCCCCTCTCAGAAAGACGCACCTGGAGTTCTGAGTTAGTGTGGGCGTCCTTCTCGCGCTCTATATTGAGCGCGGCGACCTTCTCCACGCTCGCCTTCAGCGACTCCTCCAGCTGCGCGACCTTGGCGGCAAGCTCCTCCTTGGCGGTCTCCGCGGTAGCCGCGGCAGCTCTCGCCTCCTTCAGCTCCCCGCCAAGGGCCTGCTCCCGAGCGGCAAGTTCTTCCTCGTGGGCGTCGAGGTTGACCTTCCGCTGGGCGAGTTCTCCTTCTCACCGGGACAGCTCCACCCCGGCGAGCCGCTGCTGCTCTTCGGCCTCGGCCTTCTCCAGCACCCACTCTTGGTATTCTCCGGCGAGTCGCTCGCGCTCCTCCGCCACCTCGCGGAGGGCCGCCTGGTTGGCGGCACTGAGCTCCGCCGCGCGTTTCTCCATCTCCGCGTCGGCCTTGGCGGCGAGGGCCTCCCGACAAGCAAGCTTCGCCTGCCTGGCCCGGTAAAGGGCCTGGAGCTGGTGAAGCAGCTTCTCCTCCTCGGGCCCTTCACTTCCACCGGGCGCCTCGACGACCTTCAAGCCCGCGGAGGCGAGGACCTCTCCATCAAAGGCCTCGCCCTCCGCGGGAGCTCGCGACGAAGACCCCCAAGGCACCTGGATGAAGACGCCGTTGGGGGCTTCAACGTAGTAGCCGGCCTGCTCCTTTCCGACGAAGGGGTCGACGGCCGGCGCAGCACTTGATGCTCCCGCCGCCTCCGGGCCGGCGGTGCGGTCGCCGTCCCCCTCCCCGGCCGCTGCGTCCGCAGCCGGAGCAGTCTCCTGCGCAGCCGGCTCGGCGGCTCCCGCCGTGTCCTCGGCGACAGGGGCGTCGCCGCCGCCGTCCTGCGCGGCCTCCTCCTCGATGATGATGACTTCCGTCTCCATCGGCTCGGGGGGAGGAAGATCTAGAAGAAGAAGAAGAAGCAAAAGAAGTTCAAGCAAATATCCAAAAAGAAACAACGCCAAGAAGACAAAGTTACAAGACCTACCTTGGCGGACGTCGTCAGCGGCGGGTTCCCTCGCCGGGGAGCTCTGCCTTGGCGGAGTAGCCACCCTCGCCGGGCTGCTCGCCCTTGGCGGGGTACTCGCCCTTGGCGGAGTACCCGCCCTTGGCGGAGCGCTCTCCCTTGCCGGGGAGTTCGGCCTTGGCGGGGACGGCGGGGCCTGCGGCTCCTCGGGGGCGGCCTCCGGACGCTCCTGCCGTAGTGGCTCCACCTCTGCACAAGTCAAGACCAAATAATCAGGATGTTAGCACAAGGACAGAAGCTCAAGCGCACTCGACAAATGGAAGTACGAAACCCAGACTTACGCTGGGGGCTGCGCTGGGGGCTGCTCCTCGGAGCAGCGCTCGGGTCCGGCAAGCTGGGCTCCGGCACGTCTCCGGTTGCCGCGGCGGGCGAGTCGTCCACGACCTCGACCACGGGCACCTTGGCTTTCTTTGCCACTCGCTCCGCCAAGGTCCTGAAATCAAAGCAAGACACAAGAATTAGCATCAATAATAATTAAGACAAACTTTGAAGAAGACGAAGTTTGAAAAGATAAAGATCTCGAATGCTTACTCCTGTTCCTCCTCGTCGTCGTCGCTCAAGGCGGAGAAATCAAACTCCACCTGGGGCGCGTCTGCGCGAGGAGCGGGAGGCGAAGATCCCCTCGGGCGCTTAGCGGTCCCTGGGGCTGGGGGCTGCGAAGACCCAGCCCCTATGGTAGCCGAGGCCCGAGGAGCGGGCGGAGCCGCCGCTCCGCCCCGTGAAGACTCCTGTCGGCTCGACGCCGGCCTGCGAGGCGCCTCTGTTGTGGCCTGCTTGCGGGGCGCCTCCGTCGCGGCCTGCGCGCGGGCCGCCTCCGCTGTAGTTGGTGCGCCGGTCGCCCCCGGCGCAGTTTGGCTCCCCCGGGGAGCTCGCGCTGCCCGGCGAGCTGGTTGTTGCCGGGGCGCCTGCGCCCCCTCCCCCGTCGCCGTCTTGCGGAGACGCTTCAGTGGGGACCGCCTAGGGCTAGCCCGGGGCGGGGAGGTCTCCGACGAGGAGAGGTCGTCGGCGTATAGCTCCGTAGACCCGCCGGAGTCCTCGGCGACCTCGGCGTCCTCCTCCTCCTCCCCCTCGGCTGGCTTGCTGGGCCCAGCGCCCTGCGCTGCGGCCTCCTTTCCTCCGGCGCCTCCGCTCCCTGCGGCGCCCCTGTTCCCTCCGGCGGCGTGGCTCCTCGCCGCGGCCTCCGTCTGGATTCCTATGATCCCGGAGTGCCTCAAGGATGGGACCCCGGCGAGCGCGTCGGGAGGCAGCTGCAGTAGCCTGCGGATCTCCGCCTCCTCCGCTTGGCAGCACGCCTCCGCAGCATCTGCCTCGTCGGGCGTGTAGCCGAACTCTCCTGCCGCTGCGGCTACGGCGGCCTCTTCAACCCGAGAAGCGATATACGCAATCTCCTGGTCGGTGGTGTCCCGCGTCAGCTCCCGGGTCTCGTTCTTGTTCTTCGCCACCTCCACAAGGTTGTCGAAGAAGCTGAGGATGTCTATTGACTTGGGCGGAATCCACGTGCGGTCCACGCCGTGCGAATCACACGCGGGCATCATGGCGCGGAGAGGATCACAAGCTGTGCTGTTGCAAAGGGGCACCACTCCCCGGGGCCCCCTGAACCATTCCGGGTGGGCCGGGTCGTGCTTAAACAGCTCCCGGACCATCCCCTTCAGCTCCAGTGACGTGAAGTTGTAGTTGAGCCCGGGCCGCAACCTCATGATATCCGCCGAGTTGCCGTACTCCCAGGCCGGTCTTTTCCTGTCTTGGAGAGGGGCGATGCGGCGGCGGAGGAAGTCTGTGCCTACTTCTGCGACAGACAACCTAGCGGTCCGGAGACGCAGAATCCTGATGAGGGCGACATTGAGCTTGCCGTCGTCCGAATCCAGCTCGCTCCAGTCCCTGCCGCGCACGATGGGCGTTGTGCGCGGCGCGGTGAAGGATTGCGGCTGGTCCTCGACAATCCAGCACCATTCCGCACGCCACTCCTCCCACTTGCCGCGGAGCTCCCCCGGCAAGTAGGACTCCTTCTTGTTCAGACGGAAAACCCAAGAAATTCCTCCGGAGAGGGGGGCGCCGGCCTCTACTCTAGGGGTGAAGAAATGCCTAAACAGCGCTACGTTTGGGTGTATTCCTATATAGTTTTCGCACATGTGTGCGAAAACCACCATGGTGAGGATGGCGTTGGGGGTGAAGTCAAGAAGATGAAGGCCGTAGGTGTGCATTATGTCACAGAAGAAATCAGAAAAAGGAGGGCAAAGACCGCAGTGGAAGAAGGCTGCGAAGAAATAGTACCCGCCGGGGTAGTTGTCCTTGGCGGCGGCCGGATAAGCTCGAGTGCGGGGGTGCGCCTTGGTTCCCTTGGACCAGAACAAGCAATACTTGTTCCAGAGCTCCCGCGCGCCGAGCCTCGGCGGGAAGACGAGGTTCCGCTTCCGATACGCGGTAAGCTTCGCCGCTTGCTCCGACTTTTCCCTCTTGGCCTTCTCCGCCTTCGCCTTCTCGGTCTTCGGGGCCATGGCGGAGACGAAGAGCCCGGCGGCGGCGGAAGTATGGAGGCGGAGCGCAAGGGGATCTCTGGAGGAAGAAGAGGATGCAATGAAAGCGTAAGGAGGGGAACCGCTCCTGCTTCCTCTGCTTTTATGGGGAAGTGGGGGGCGTTTCGCTCTTTCCATTGAAGGAACGTGGGCACGTCCCATCCCGCGACGCCGCAATCGACGCGTGCCGTTACGGGGGGACGCGGCGGATGCAGAAGTGGATTCGGCGCGCCGTGGGCCGCGTGTGCCCGTGCACTGTTTTGGGCCTGGCCCAACAGCGCTCGGCACCGTGTGTGGCCCAGGCCCGGGGGCTCCTGTCGGTGTACTAAGGTAGGGGTACCTCAGTACCCCAACTTGTGCACGGGCAGTTGCAGCTTCCCGCGGCAGGGTTTACCGCGTGCTCGCCGGAGACCTTCCTGCTCCATATCAAACCATTCAAAAACAAAGTATACAAGACAGAAGATCGAGACCCCGGCAAGCGGAGCTTGCCGGGAAGGCCGTTCTAGGCTCAAGGTTACCTCACTCACGCAAGGCCCTGGCAAGAGGAGCTTTCCAGGAAGACTAGAAGATTACGTCATAGAAGACACGCCTCGGCGCTATATGCGTCCCGGCGAGGGTCCGGGGAGCGGCAAGCTCCCGGGCCCGGCAAGATCAAGACCCCGGCAAGGTGCTTGCCGGGAGAGTTGCGCTGTGTGCCCGCGCTCCAGCTCATCGGCCCACGCGTCGCCCTGGGGCCATTCCAGGGACGCGTGGCGGATGGCTGTGCAGCCTGGGGGACACGGTGGCACTCCGCGGTGGTGGAACCATCGCCGTGGCAAACGGAGAAGCGAAGGCGGGAGCTTTTGGGGTCGACGGCGACGGGCATTAAATGCCCTTGTCCCCCACTGTCAAAGTAGGTGGCGACCACTGTTCGCGCACTGTAGCTCCACTATTCCCGCACTGTTACAACTACCACCTCTTTTACGTTTTTACCCCTTTCTCCTACGTTGACACCTGTCGGTGACCCCTTGCACTATAAAAGGAGGCCCATGCACAACGTGGAGGGGGTTCGGAACCTAGATCACTCATACGCTCGGTGTAGCTGCTTCTTCAAGCTCCCGAGCTCTCCAACTCAATATACAACTAAGCAGGAGTAGGGTTTTACGCGCCTACCGCGGCCCGAACCTGGGTAAAACTGCCCGCGTGCTCGCTACGATCTGCTCTTCGTGCTCCCTCCGCCCTCGTACCACACAGACAAGGGGCTCCGGTCCCATAGGTGTTCGTGGTGGACAGTTTCCCCCGACACTTCAGGAGAGATATTTTTGGAGAAAATCACGCACGGGAGACTTGAGAACCACGGAGTAGGGGCCACGTGGTGCCCACGAGGGTGGGGGCGCCCC
>LR738711.1:913630280-913695658 GCA_902687465.1 Secale cereale
CCCCCCCCCCTAGGGCGCGCCCCCTGCCTCGTGGGTCCCACGTAAGGCCCCTGGTGCCCTCCTTCCTCCTATATATGCCTACGTACCCCGAAACCATCAGAGCAACAGAGAAAACCCTAGTTCCACCGCCGTAACCTTTTGTTCTCGTGAGATCCCATCTTGGGGCCTGTTCCGGAGCTCCACCGCAGGGGGGATCTTTCATGGAGTGCTTCTACATCATCATCATCGCCTCACCATGAGTTGTGAGTAGTTTACCACAAACCTTCCGGTCCATAGCTAGTATCTAGATGGATTCTTCTCTCTCTTTGGATGTCAATACAAAGTTCTCCTCGTTCTTCGAGGAGATCTATTCTATGTAATCTATTTTTGCGGTGTGTTTGTCGAGATCCGATGAATTGTGGGTTTATGATCAAGATTATCTATGAGAAATATTTGGTTCTTCTCTGAACTCTTTATGTATTATTATAATATCCTTGCAAGTCTCTTCGAATTATTGGTTTGGTTTGGCCTACTATATCTATAGTTCTTGCAATGGGAGAAGTGCTTGGCTTTGGGTTCAATCTTGCAGTGTCCTTTCCCAGCGACAGTAGGGGAAGCAAGGCACGTATTGTATTGTTGCCATCGAGGATAAAAAGATGGTTTTTTTATCATATTGCTTGAGTTTATCCCTCTACATCATGTCATCTTGCTTAAGGCGTTACTGTGACGCCCGAAGACCGACGCTCCAGAAGATTCCAGATGTTCCGGGTTTTCCCGTGTGTTTCATTTGTGCTTGCTTCATTTATTTTTGCATTGCATCATGTCATCAGCCATCATGTCTTTAATTTCTGCAACTCAACTAAATAAATTGTGTGGATCTTCGATCCATTTAAATCGAGGGAAGAGTGCCTTCTCTTTATAACATATCCTCCTAATAAATATGGAGCTATATAAATATTCCATTCCTTGGAATCACCTATAACACATCTGCATCGTTCTTCAATTTCCTTTTGTCCAACTCAACTTCATTTCTTCCTTTGAGGCATTTTAGTAAAATTGGGTCGCAATTTTACTTTCTCTAGAAATGTTCCAAATCTGCCCATGAATCACATATAGTGTGTAGGGTCATCTCCTATAGTTTCAATCCTCCGAAGCTTTTCATGAATTCTTCCCATTGTGATCCTCTGAAGGCCATCATTTTAGAAGATTCTTCGTTCTCAGTTTTCAACTTCATCCTCCCTCTATTTTTTTATTGATGCCTCTTCGTTCGTCTCCATATTCTTACGGTGGTTCGTTCAAGATTTCTCTTCCTTGTTATCGTACTAATTCATTTGTTCTTTTCATAATCCTACCAGTGGTTCATGAAGACTTTCTCAAGATTGTGCGAGATCTCTCTTTAATTCTTTGCAACAAGAATAAGTAGTATGCCAAATCCATTGGTTGTCATCAATTTAAATTGGTGAAGGATACTCATACCATAATTCTTATTCTTGTTCCTTCCAAGTGTTTAATTCCTTTGTCTGGAGTTCGTTCATGATATCAAATTATTGGTTGTTCATCTTTTCTTCCGGAGTTCCAAACTCTCTCAATTATCTTGTCACGAAGCTTCATCTAATCATTGCAAGGCTTCAATCTTATTCTTCTTATCCTCCACTTCTCATTATTTTGTTACCAAAGTTTTCATGGTGGTTCTTCATGATTTAATTCATCCTCGAAGTGTTCTTCAAGATTCTTGTTGGAGCTCAAGCATTCTTCATCATGCATTCCGAAGTGCAATTCTTTCTACCTTATCTTTTGAGGTGGTGTTATGTCATTCTCGACAATTTATTTCATGTTTCATGATTCACAAGTTATCAAGAATGAGATATTTAAAACCATCATTTCTTTTTCTTTAGGAGATCCTTTCAACCCCTCATTTTTATTTCTTGGAGTTATCTTGGGTTGTATTTCACCTAAAAGCTTTTCCTTAAGGATTGTTGCTAATTAAGGTGCTTATAAATGACCCAAGTTCTTCATTTATCATTCCGGTGAAATAAGTTTTTCGTCTCCTTGTTGATCTCAATCCAATGAAATGTTTTCGTAAGTGGCTGGTTTTCACCTCATAATTTTGAGATGTTTTCAATAAGCCAACAACAAGCTTATTCTGTGCTTGTTGATTCTTCCAACAACTCTGCTCAATCCATCTTTGTAAGGATTCTCTTTCAAATTCAATTTTGGGAGAAGTTGTCATTTTTTTCTCCGTTCATTTCTTTCATTGATCTATATTCTATTCTTTCATTCCGGAGGCATTGTCATATTGCTCTCTTCGACCATCATCTCGTTTCTATCAAGATCATATTCTTCCCTTGCTTGTCTATTTAACCGGAGTGTTGTGTTCTCCATTCAAGTTATGTCATCTTATCTAGTTTTTCCTCTGTTTTCAACCGGAGTACTGTCTGAATCCTTCTTACCCCTTGTGCCATTCTTTCAATTGTTTCAGAAGCAGTGTGTTGTTGATTTCATCAACTATCATTCCATCTCCTCAAGTTCATGTTAATTCCTTCCATTTTCAGATGGAGTGCTGTTCAAATTATGTCATTCTTATTCCTTGGCTATACCATTGCGGTTTCATATTCTTTTGGTTCGTAAGCTCTTGTTTCATGTCTTTTAACCTACAAGGTTCTCGTAATGTTCCTTGTTCCTCTTTTCTAATGGAGTGTTTTCATTTTCGTTCATCTCCATTGTATTCTTTATTCAACTTGTTTAACCTCTCAAGGTTCGTGGTTTCACTTTTCTGTCAAAGAAGCAACTTTGTTTTACCTCTTCCTTTATCCTCTTTTATCCGGTGCCATCTCTAGGATCTCAGGTCGAGATCCTCTGTTAGTGTGGGAGAGTTGTGACGCCCAAAGACCGACGCTCCAGAAGATTCTAGATGTTTCGGGTTTTCCCGTGTGTTTCATTTGTGCTTTCTTCATTTATTTTTGCATTGCATCATGTCAGCATGCCATCATGTCTTTAATTTCTGCAACTCAACTAAATAAATTGTGTGGATCTTCGATCCATTTAAATCGAGGGAAGAGTGCCTTCTCTTTATAACATATCCTCCTAATATATATGGAGCTATATAAATATTCCATTCCTTGGAATCACCTATAACACATCTACACCGTTCTTCAATTTCCTTTTGTCCAGCTCAACTTCATTTCTTCCTTTGAGGCATTTTAGTAAAATTGGGTCGCAATTTTACTTTCTCTAGAAATGTTCCAGATCTGCCCATAAATCACATCTAGTGTGTAGGGTCATCTCCTATAGTTTCAATCCTTTTGGAGTTCTTTTGAATAGGTTTCGAAATTCAAACATGTCAAGTAATTCAACATGTTTGGATTTTACTTCCTCTAGAAAGCCTCAGGCCATTTTGTTATATTCCTCATATTTTTATGAGTCTAGGAAAGTTAACCTCCTCCCCAAATTCTCTATCTAAACCCCTCTTTCTTTTTCTTCTCTTTAATTGTTTTATGCTTAAGAGAAAAAAGAGAAAGGTGGAGGGCAGCCGCAGCCCAGCCTGCTCCCTGCAGCCAGGCCGACCCCTTTTGCCCCAGGCCCAGCTGCGCCTCCACCCAGACCGGCCCAATTCCCCCAGCGGCCCAACTAACCTAACCCTAGGCCCGACCGAGCCTCTCCCCAATCCTATCTCTCGTCCCTCTCCCAGTCGCTCTCTCCCTCCCAGCGTGCACACCACCTCTCGTCGATCCCCACTCGCTCGACCCCATCCGCGCCTCGTCGATCTCCCTCACGCACCCGAGCACATGGATGCGCCGCCTCCGCGCCTCGCCTCCTTTTGCCGCGTCCCTCACCTCTCCTTCTCCGTGCCTCGTCGATCTCCCCTCGCGCACCCGAGCAGTGGACCCGCTGCGGCCTTGCCGCGTCCCCGCGAGCGGCCTTGCCGCGTCCCTGATGCGGCCCTGCAGAGCATCGCCGACCCTGCCGCCCAGGGGCTTTGACCTCGAGCCTACAGCGCTGCCCCGTCCATCTCCGACGACTCCGCCGAGGGCCTTCCCCCACCTGCGGCCTCCTCCTCCGTGCTGCCCCGTGCCGCGGGCCCTCCAGCAACGCCGCCCCGCCTCCTTGCTTCGTCCCGCTAGCGCCCTATAGCCACATCGTCGGGCCTCCTGCTGTCTTCCTCCGCGCTGGTGAACACGAGCCACCGTGACAGCACCGAGCCGCCGCGAGCCACCCTTCGGCCTCCCCGTCCTCTGCATCATCTCGGCCTCGTCATCCTCGCCGGAGGACGCCACCAGCCGGAGTTCCTACTTCCGACCGTCTCCATAGGTTCGAGGAGCCCCTAAGTCGTGCTTCCATTTTTGTTGTTGTTTTGTTTTGTTGATGTCAAAGCCACGGTTACAAGATCTGTGCCCGGATCACCATGTTCGTGTTTTCGCCAAGTTCCATGAAGATGATCGTGTACGACTACATGTTTGACCACCGAGATCGATGCCCCAAGGACGCTGAGAACGACTACACGGCGACACTTTTGAGTACCTCTTCTACCATCTACGAAATCGCCAAGTTCGACCACATGAAGATACTCCAAGTACCACGACGACCGTTGTTCGCCAAGTACCCCTACGGCAAGTAGCACGACGGCCCCGAATGAACTCGAACCGTGTACCCCTACGTCAATGACGACCCCGACGCCTCGTGTACGACTACCGTCGCTCCAAAAACGATGGCTTCGTCAAGTACCTCTCCGAAACGGAATGTGAACGACCACTTCGATGACGATCTCGTGAACAACTACTTCCTCTACGACCCGTGTACCACTACTTTCCTCGTCGAACTCGAACCGCCCCGAAATGCACGCTTCGAAGGTATAACCGCCAAACGGATGACCCCGTGGACGATTGCATGTTGTATGAGATGCACCCTTTGTTGCACCGTGTTCTAAGTACCCCTCGTTGCCTTGTCGCCGAACCGTGAGAACCCGGCAACGGGATCACCCCCATCTTCTTGCATGACACGTTCACGCCACCTTTTCTTTTGCATCGGCATCTCGACGAGTTGTCGGATCATCGGAACGTTGCTGTGGCACCATTTCCATTCTCGTCGCCATGACACCCCTTTCTTTTCCGTTGTGGCGACCAAATGCTCCATCTCTTGTTAATTGTCAACTTTTACTAAAAACTTGCATTTGTCATCCGCATCATGATAACAACATTTAAATGGTTAAAAATTGTTGTTGCTTCAATAATTGCTAAATGACATGAGGAGTTTCCGGAATTGTTGTTGTTAATTCCGGCCTCATTTAAATTGACTAGATAGTGTAGTTTTGCTCATGCTTCACCTCTTGCCATGTTTAATAAAGACATTTAATCTTGTCTTGTAAATAAACGAGAGTCAACTAAACAAATAAAATGTGGTGTTTTGTCAATATGCAACTCGTTGCATATTGAGCTCCACTTAACTTGTAGCCTTGTTTGTGCATTTTTCCATGCCATGCATATTTAAACTGGACATGCATCATACTTGATTGTTCATCATATGCCATGTTTATGTTTGTGTGTTTACCAGGTTGTTTGCTTCTTTCCGGTTTGCTTCCCTCGTTAGCTTCGGGTTCGTTCCGGAGTTGTGAGGATTTGTTCGGCTACTTCTTGGACTTGTTCTTCTTCCTTGCGGAATCTCACGCAAGATGACCATTCCCAGATATCACTACTATCTTTGCCTATGCTAGATGTTTCGCTCTTTAGATATTGCCTCGATGCCTATGTCTGTTTGTCAGCCTCCTATTGTTGCCATGAAACCTCTAACCTTTGACACCTTCCCAACAAACCGTTGTTTGGCTATGTTACCCGCTTGCTCAGCCCCTCTTATAGCGTTGTTATGTAACATCCCATATTTTCAATTTGAAATGTTATACATAGATCATATTTGCATTTCATATTTTTGCATTTTTTTTGTTTGTGGCGTTCCTCGAAATTCTAAGCAACTCAAGGACCTACGGAGAGAGTTGGGAATTTTACCGTTTTCGTATTTGAGTTCGCTCGAATACCGGTACGAGGACAGTGTGATTCTAATTATTTTTCTCTCCTAAAAATATTTCTAAATACAAAACATGAGCGGAGATAATATGACTTCTCCAAAATAACAGAAATATTGGAGGAAAAATATTAAAATCACTTTTGGTATTTTTCTGGATTTATTAGCAAATTTATTTGCATAGGAAAAATGTGCGTTTTTCAAAATTGCATTTAGGTTCGGGAAAAATGTTCACTTTGTCCTAAATATTATTAGAGGACGGTGAAAATTTATTTCGGGAATTTTGGAGTCCGTTTAGTATTTCTTTCGTTAGTTTTTCTGCGCGAGGACTCTATTTAGAAAAAAAAACGCGTAACCGACTTGAAGTCGTAGAGGCCCAGGACTCTGGGCTTTATAAGCTAGCGCCCCGCCCCCGTGCCCTAGCCAGCGCCCGCCCCCTGCCCTAGCTAGCGAAACCGCCGCCCGTGCCGCACGCCGCCGCTCGCCGCCCGCGCCGCCGCCCCGCTGCCGTCGCTGGACCGCCACCGCCGCCGCCGGATCCCGCCGGAGTTTGCCGAGGTATATTGGTTTTTTTTTAAAGAACCAATCGGTTTAGTAAAACCGTAGATCTGTTTTTTTTAGATTAGATCGATTCGGTTTTTCGTTGGTTTAGTTATTTAGCGGACGTTCGTCCGTACGTTCGTTTTAACGAATGGTTTTCGTCAGTTAGCCGCAGACAGCGAATGTTCGTTCGTTAGCCTGTTCGTCCGTTTTTCTTTTCAGGGTATTTATCCGTGATTATTTCGATCGTGATTTCTGCCCTGATCTTGTTTTTCGTTTTTCTTTTCGCTCGAGAGTCGGAATCAGGTGATTCAAAATCCCAGATCTTCGTCTCGATGCCCTCTTTACGTTTAATCAACTTGAACAAAGTTTTGGCTACTGTAAAATTTGACTTTAGGCCAATTAGTAACCAGAGCTTGTTTCTTTCGCAGTTTGAGTTTCGTTGCTTCTTTCGAGTTGATTCTTTTTGCAAACCGGAGTTCTTAAGTTGAACTTTCTGGTTAGATATCTTATTTGAGTTTTACCCGTGCATTAGTTAAGTACTTATTGTGTGCTTGTTTGATTGCGATAGAGTACCCGGGGTGCACCGTTTGCTACTTTGAGTCTCTAGGTTTTGCGGATCATCAGCAAGGCAAGTAACACTTTGATCATACTTTCCAATTACCCAGTTTTCATTGCATTAGTCCAACCCTCACACATTGCATGAGTAGGATCAATTAACTTGTGGGATTGGGAAGTAGATTGAGGTAGTACCTATTACTTGCATTACATTCAAACCTTTGGGAGTTACTTCTACGTTTGTTGTTAGGACATGCTATGCTCGTAGACGTGGATTGGGTGAGTGTATCCATGACAGATGTGAGTTTGTTAATTAATGGTTCAACTTAAGGTGGCAACTTTAACACACATCTGGGTGGATTGAGGCATCTGGGTATTCCCGTGATTGCCTGTTTTTCTTTTGGACCACCACCCAGGCTCAAAGGGATCATGAGATTTTTCATACTAGAAACTTCTGTGTGCAGCCACATGCCAATATGGGCTCTGGCATAGTTGAGTAAGTTGTGGAAACCTTTCCACGATGGGCTAGAAGATGTAGAGGGTTTGTAGGTGTACCGGCCTATCTATCTGGTTAAGGGGACCTCTTCGGAAAGACTCTGTCTCGGTCATCCGTTTCTCAAACACCATGAAGTGCGAGAAACCAAACGGAGGCGATCGAGTCTTGTGGGAAAAGTGCACAAACCTATGCAGAGTGTACAAACTGATCATGATTAGCCGTGTCCCCGGTTATGGACGTCTTGAGTATCTAGTACTTGGATTATCATGTGAATCTCATCATGTTACTCTAATTAATATTGTTGGGTTTAATGACTATTCATAATTGGGGTTGAGAGGATGTCTATCTTCTCAACGATGTTTAACCTACCATGATAGTTAAATTAAAATCTATTCCTTTGAAGTAGGGAAAAATTGGCTTTACGCAAAAACTTAACCATAGAGCTTTCCACCAGCCAAATATGCATGTAGTATAGCTTACTTTCATTGCATTCTCTTGTGTTACCTTGCCAGCATATTCCATGTGCTGACCCGTTTTCGAGCTGCAACGTTTCATGTCGCAGACTTTCAGACGACGAGTAAGGTGCCTTTTTAGGTTGTGGTTCTATACTCAGTGATGCCGTTGGAGTTGATGGACTCACTTATCTTCCAAGCCTTCCGCTGTTATCGTGTTAGATGGCCTTCAGCCATATTTATTGTAATAAGTTCATCGTTGGACTATCGATGTAATAAGTGTGTGATTGCCACTCTGTTATAAATCCTTCAAGTATTGTGTGTGTCAGCATTACTGATCCAGGGATGACACTGATGCACAGAGATCAAACTGTTTGAGGTCTGGTCACTACAAGATGGTATCAGAGCACACGCTGACTGTAGGACACGACCACTAAGCTAAAGCCCTAGAGCACTATTCACTCCTCTCTTTCTGACTCATCATATTTTCTACTCTTTAGGATGGTGGATGCAAAGAACAAGTTCATGCAACCGGATGATGATACACCATTTGGACGACACCTGAAGGAAGTCACAAGATATCTAAACATTGGACTACCAAGTTTCACCAGAACCTACAACGCCACTCTACCTGAGGAGGAGCATTGGTTGATTCAAGCCCAAGTTCCAGGAAGGACGTTCCCACCCGTCACCTCACTCATAGCATTTTCTTTTAATGCGCCTACATGGAGCCTAGGCAGGAGCATGGTAGCCCACATTGCTATGGGAAGGATTGGAGAAGTCTACAAGCAGGAGCTAAAGGACACTATCTACCAGATTTGCGGACGCCGAGATGAGAATTGGGATATGATCAGCACCCAGAAGGATAGATCCATTGCAGCATTCATTCAGGAGTTGAACCACCACATTCGTCGCCAGGAGCACCAGATGTGTGCAGGGATGATAGATTTGAAGAAAGCCCTAAATAGGAATTTGGAGCTAGAGGAAGAACTCAAGTCTACACGCGACGGATACAAGGAGGAGATGCTAATACTTGTGGAGAAGAATGATGATTTGACACGGAAATTAGGGATACTCATGGGAGAAGAAGACGAGGAAGAAGAACCCAAGGAGATTCCACCGAAAGACTATATCATCATAGATGACACAGATTCGGAAGCTGATGATAGCAAGGACAAAGACTATGAAGATGAAGCTGGAGCAGATATTATGGAATCCTCTGCCGATCAATATTTCTAGATGACCACCCTGTGCCTAGTAGTTTACCCCATATATTAGTTTTAGAGCACTTTTGTAATGATCGTTAGATTTGTAAGATCTTGCTTGAAATTGATTGGTGTGTTATGATTGTGTTGTCTCATGTGCATATGGGTAGTGATTTTCCCTTAGACCTCTTTTCTATTCTAATCTCTTCCCTCTACACCCATCATATGCCTCCAAGGCGTGATTTTGAGTTTCCCCCTGAGCTCACCCAGTTGATCCAGCAGCAGAACACCATGATGCAACTTCTTGTCCAGAACAATCAGAACAACCAGAACAACAACAACAACAACCCTCCACCACCACCACCACCCGTGGACAACCTGACACGTTTCTTAAGGTTGCAACCACCCGTGTTTGCTAGCAGCATCGAACCAATAGTTGCTGATGACTGGCTACGCAAGATTGGAAGGGATTTGACCACTGCCAATTGCTCGGATGCTGAGAAGGTGTGATTTGCCGCACACCAGTTGTCTGGACCAGCCGCAGCATGGTGGGAAAATTACACAGCCACTTACCCCATAGCCAATGTGACTTGGGATCAGTTCCAGCAAGCTTTTCGTACCGCCCATGTCTCAACTGGATCTATGAGTATGAAAAAAGCAGGAGTTTCGCAATTTGCGCCAAGGCAACCGTACTGTGGCCCAGTACGTGGATGAGTTTAGTACCCTATCTCCTTATGCCCCAGATGATGTGGCCACAGATGCCGCTAAGCAGGATAGATTCATGGAAGGGTTGAATGACGAGATGAGTGTACAGTTGATGGTGGCAACTTTCAATAACTACCAGGAGCTGGTTGACCGCGCCCTAATGATTGAAAGGAAGCACCAACAGATTGAAAGTCGCAAAAGGAAGTATGGACAAGGAAAGTATAATTCTGGAGCTCAGCAGAAGCCCCGTTTTACCCCTAAAACGGCAGGACAGTTTCAACATACCCATGGAGGAGGTAGCTCGCACAACCACAATGGCACCAAGAATGGAAATGGAAATGGGAATGGAGCAAATGGTAACCAGAGCCGCCCTACACCGTCCACACCCACCAAGAGGGATTTCAGCCATGTCACTTGTTACAAGTGCGGGAAGAATGGACATTATGCCAATGAATGCCCAGAAGCTAAGAATGGGAACGGCAATGGAAGCGCCGCGAAGAAGCCCAACCCGTTCAACAAAGGACAAGTGAACCACGTGACCATGGAGGAGGTAGAAGAGCAACCAGATGCTGTTGTCGGTAAGTTTTTGGTTAAGACATTTACCGCAATAGTTCTTTTCGATACTGGTGCATCGCATTCATATATTTCAAGGGGATTCGTAAATAGACATAGGATGTCCACCCGAGTTCTTAAGACCCCCATGTTAGTAAGTTCACCAGGAGCAGAGTATATGGCACACCAAGGATGTTTTCAGACGCCATTGATCATAGGACGCCATACTTTCCCCTCTGACCTAATATTCCTGGAGTCACAAGGATTGGATGTGATATTAGGTATGGATTGGCTATCAAAGTATGGAGGTAACATTGACTGTGCCAGTAAGTCAATTTAGCTCACCACCCCAGAGGGAAAAAGGATTAAGTATGTATCTAGGCATTCGCCAATAAGGACTCAAGTACATTCTCTCACGGGAGTTGTTCAGGAGGAAGTGCCAGTAGTGAAGGATTATCCGGATGTGTTTCCAGAGGAGTTACCTGGCATGCCACCGGATAGAGATATAGAGTTTTTGATTGAACTTTTTCCAGGCACCGGGCCAATTTCTAAGAGACCATATAGGATGCCCGCAAAGGATTTGGAGGAGATAAAGAAACAGATTAAGGAGTTAGGATTCATACGCCCAAGTTCTTCGCCTTGGGGTTCGCCAGTGCTTTTAGTAGAGAAGAAGGATGGATCGTTAAGAATGGTTGTTGATTACAGAGGACTGAACGAAGTAACGATCAAGAACAAGTACCCATTGCCGATGATCAACGATCTGTTCGATAGATTGCAAGGAGCTAAGATATTTTCCAAGATCGGTCTGCGATCAGGGTACCACCAATTGAAGATCCGAGAGCAGGATATACCTAAGACGGCCTTTACCACTAGGTATGGGTTGTATGAGTATACCGTTATGTCTTTTGGTCTGACTAACGCACCGGCATATTTTATGAACCTGATGAACAAAGTGTTTATGGAGTATTTGGATAAGTTCGTCGTAGTGTTCATAGATGATATATTGAACTTCTCGAAGGATGAAGAGGAGCATGCAGAGCATTTGCGTTTGGTATTGGAGAAGCTCAGAGAACATCAGTTATATGCCAAGTTTAGCAAATGCGAATTTTGGTTGAAGGAAGTCGGATTTCTCGGACACGTTATATCCGGTGAAGGAATAGCAGTAGATCCCGCTAAGGTGGACACTGTGACCCATTGGGAAGCACCAACAACAGTTGGAGAGATCCGGAGTTTTCTTGGACTCGCGGGATACTATCGGAGATTTATTGAGAATTTCTCAAAGATTGCAAAGCCAATGACGGAGTTGTTAAAGAAGGACACCAAGTTCAGTTGGACAGAAGAATGTGAGACCAGTTTCCAGGAATTAAAGAAAAGGTTGGTCTCATCCCCTGTGTTGATTCTGCCAGATCAACATAAGGATTATGAGGTGTACTGCGATGCTTCACGTCGAGGACTTGGAGCAGTCCTTATGCAGGAAGGAAGAGTTGTTTCGTATGCTTCACGACAGCTAAAACCTCATGAGCTGAACTATGCCACCCACGATTTGGAGTTAGCAGCCGTAGTGCATGCATTGAAGACGTGGAGATATTTTCTTATTGGAAACCATTGTGAAGTATATACGGATCACAAGAGTTTGAAGTATATATTCACTCAGAAGAAGCTGATTCTTAGGCAAAGGAGATGGCTGGAACTCATTAAGGATTACGACATGAGATTGCATTATCATCCCGGAAAGGCTAACGTAGTAGCCGATGCGCTAAGCCGTAAGAGTCATGTCAATACCCTAATGATGGAGGATTTTCCAAAGGAGTTAGCCGAGGACTTACGAGAACTACATTTGGAGATAGTTCCGAGAGGCTATGTAGCAACACTAGAAATCCAGTCTACCCTAATGGATAAAATCAGAGAAGCTCATAAAACTGACAAGGAGGTTGTCTCTATAAAGGAGAGGATGAGCGAAGGAAGAGTTAAAGGTTTTTGTTGAGGATGAACACGACACCTTATGGTTTGAGGATCGAATCTATGTGCCAAATGACCCGAGGATTAGGAAGTTGATTCTACAGGAGGCCCATGATTCACCATACTCGATTCACCCAGGAAATACTAAGATGTATTTGGATTTGAAGGACATTTTCTGGTGGACCGGTATGAAGAAAGATATCGCGGAGTATGTAGCAGTTTGTGATGTATGTCAAAGAGTAAAGGCAGAACATCAGAAGCTAGCAGGATTGTTACAACCTATGCCAATACCCGAATGGAAGTGGGAGAAGCTTGGCGTGGATTTTATCACTGGATTGCCCAGGACCAAAGCAGGATATGATTCAATCTGGGTAGTAGTGGACCGATTGACGAAGGTAGCCCACTTTATCCCTGTGAAAACCACATATACCAGTGCAAAGTTGGCAAAGATATACATGACCAGAATTGTATGTCTGCATGGAGTTCCGAGGAGCATCATATCAGATAGAGGAACCCAGTTTACCTCAAAGTTCTGGAATCAGATACATGAAACTTTGGGTACCAGACTAGAGTTTAGCACGGCTTTTCACTCGCACACAGATGGACAGACGGAGAGAGTCAATCAGATTTTGGAAGATATGCTGAGAGCCTGTGCATTAGACTACGGATCTAGTTGGGATGACAACTTGCCCTACGCAGAGTTCCCATACAACAACAATTACCAAGCCAGTTTGAAGATGCCACCGTTCGAGGCATTGTATGGAAGGAGATGCCGAACACCGTTAATGTGGGATGAGGTTGGAGACCGACAGTTGTTTGGACCAGACTTAATCAAAGAGTCTGAGGAGAAGGTGAAGTTGATTCGAGATAGACTGAAGGTAGCTCAGTCCAGGCAGAAGATTGCAGACTCGAAGCGCAAGGAGATATCCTATGAGATCGGAGATAGAGCGTACCTGAGAGTATCGCCTCTGCGAGGAGTTAAACGTTTCGGAGTTAAAGGGAAGTTAGCCCCGAGATTTGTGGGACCTTACCGTGTTTTGGAACGCATGGGAGAGGTTGCCGATAAGTTGGAATTGCCCGAAGGATTGTCAGGAGTGCACGACGTGTTTCACGTTTCGCAGCTTAAGAAGTGCCATGCGGAGATGGCCGATATACCGCTTAGAGACAAAGTACCCCTGGAAGCAATTCAGTTGGACAGTGATCTGACTTACCAGGAGAAGCCTGTTAAGATTCTCGAAATTTTCGAGCAGAGTTACTCGCAGCAAGGTTATCAAGTTTTGCAAAGTTCAGTGGAGTCACCACACCGAGGAAGAAGCCACCTGGGAACGAGAAGATGATCTACGGAAGGACCACCCACACATGTTCTCTAGCCAAGCCGAATCTCGAGGGCAAGATTCATTCTAAGGGGGGTAGGTTTGTAACATCCCAAATTTTCAATTTGGAATGTTATACATAGATCATATTTGCATTTCATGTTTTTGCATTTTTTTTGTTTGTGGCGTTCCTCGAAATTCTAAGCAACTCAAGGACCTACGGAGAGAGTTGGGAATTTTACCGTTTTCGTATTTGAGTTCACTCGAATACCGGTACGAGGACAGTGTGATTCTAATTATTTTTCTCTCCTAAAAATATTTCTAAATACAAAACATGAGCGGAGATAATATGACTTCTCCAAAATAACAGAAATATTGGAGGAAAATATTAAAATCACTTTTGGTATTTTTCTGGATTTATTTGCGAATTTATTTGCATAGGAAAAATGAGCGTTTTTCAAAATTGCATTTAGGTCTGGGAAAAATGTTCACTTTGTCCTAAATATTATTAAAGGACGGTGAAAATATATTTCGGAAATTTTGGAGTCCATTTAGTATTTCTTTCGTTAGTTTTTCTGCGCCAGCACTCTATTTAGAAAAAAAACGCGTAACCGACTTGGAGTCGTAGAGGCCGAGGACTCTGGGCTTTATAAGCTAGTGCCCCGCCCCCCTGCCCTAGCCAGAGCCCCGCCCCCTGCCCTAGCTAGTGCCGCCGCCGCCGCCCGCGCCGCACGCCGCCGCCCGCGCCGCTGCTTGCCGCCCGCGCCGCCGCCCCGCAGCGCCGCTGCCCCGCCGCACCGCCTCGCCGCCCCGCTGCCGTCGCCGGACCGCCGCCGCCGCCGCCGGATCCCGCCGGAGTTCGCCGAGGTATATCGGTTTTTTTTAAAGAACCGATCGGTTTAGTAAAACCGTAGATCTGTTTTTTTAGATTAGATCGGTTCGGTTTTTCGTCGGTTTAGTTGTTTAGCGGACGTTCGTCCGTCCGTTCGTTTTAACGAACGGTTTTCGTCGGTTAGCCGCAGACAGCGAACGTTCGTTCGTTATCCTGTTCGTCCGTTTTTCTTTTCGGGGTATTTATCCGCGATTATTCCGATCACGATTTCTGCCCTGATCTTGTTTTTCGTTTTTCTTTTCGCTCGAGAGTCAGAATCAGGTGATTCAAAATCCCAGATCTTCGTCTCGATGCCCTCTTTACGTTTAATCAACTTGAACAAAGTTTTGGCTACTGTAAAATTTGACTTTAGGCCAATTAGTAACCGGAGCTCGTTTCTTTCGCAGTTTGAGTTTCGTTGCTTCTTTCGAGTTGATTCTTTTTGCAAACCGGAGTTCTTAAGTTGAACTTTCTGGTTAGATCTCTTATTTGAGTTTTACCCGTGCATTAGTTAAGTACTTATTGTGTGATTGTTTGATTGCGATAGAGTACCCGGAGTGTGCCGTTTGCTACTTTGAGTCTCTAGGTTTTGCGGATCATCAGCAAGGCAAGTAACACTTTGATCATACTTTCCAATTACCCAGTTTTCATTGCATTAGTCCAACCCTCACACATTGCATGAGTAGGATCAATTAACTTGTGGGATTGGGAAGTAGATTGAGGTAGTACCTATTACCTGCATTACATTCAAACCTTTGGGAGTTACTTCTACGTTTGTTGTTAGGACATGCTATGCTCGTAGACGTGGATTGGGTGAGTGTATCCATGACAGATGTGAGTTTCTTAATTAATGGTTCAACTTAAGGTGGCAACTTTAACACACATCTGGGTGGATTGAGGCATCTGGGTATTCCGATGATTGCCTGTTTTTCTTTTGGACCGCCACCCAGGCTCAAAGGGATCATGAGATTTTTCATACTAGAAACTTCCGTGTGCAGCCACATGCCAATATGGGCTCTGGCATAGTTGAGTAAGTTGTGGAAACCTTTCCATGATGGGCTAGCAGATGTAGAGGGTTTGTAGGTGTACCGGCCTATCTATCTGGTTAAGGGGACCTCTCGGAAAGACTGTGTCTCGGTCATCCGTTTCTCAAACACCATGAAGTGCGAGAAACCAAACGGAGGCGATCGAGTCTTGTGGGAAAAGTGCACAAACCTCTGCAGAGTGTACAAACTGATCATGATTAGCCGTGTCCCCGGTTATAAACGTCTTGAGTATCTAGTACTTGGATTATCATGTGAATCTCATCATGTTACTCTAATTAATATTGTTGGGTTTAATGACTATTCTTAATTGGGGTTGAGAGGATGTCTATCTTCTCAACGATGTTTCAACTACCATGATAGTTAAGTTAAAATCTATTCCTTTCAAGTAGGGAAAAGTTGACTTTACGCAAAAACTTAACCATAGAGCTTTCCACCAGCCAAATATGCATGTAGTATAGCTTACTTTCATTGCATTCTCTTGTGTTACCTTGCCAGCATATTCCATGTGCTGACCCGTTTTCGGGCTGCAACGTTTCATGTTGCAGACTTTTCAGACAACGAGTAAGGTGCCTTTTTAGGTCGTGGTTCTATACTCAGTGACGTCGTTGGAGTTGATGGACTCACTTATCTTCCAAGCCTTCCGCTGTTATCGTGTTAGATGGCCTTCAGCCATATTTATTGTAATAAGATCATCGTTGCACTATCGATGTAATAAGTGTGTGATTGCCACTCTCTTATAAATTCTTCAAGTACTATGCGTGTCAGCATTACTGATCCAGGGATGACACTGATGCACAGAGATCAGACTGTTTGAGGTCTGGTCACTACATGTTAGTGGCAGGTGAAGATGAAGATTGCTCCATGTTGGAACTTGTTGTTGGAATATAACAATATCTCTTAAATATATTAACACACCTATATACTTGGCAATGGGTGGAAGGCTTGGCCTTTTGCTCGGTGTTTTTTTTCACTCATGCCACCTTAGGACCCGATAAACCTATGTTATGTTCCCGAATTTTGCGTTCCTAACACGGTTGGGGTTTATGGGCCCCCCTCGATAACCCGCTTAGCGCTAAAACTTTTCCAGCAAGGCCCAACTTTGGTTCTACATTTGCCTCACAACTAAAACTTTCATAGGGAGTAATTAACCCTTTTCTTAATCAACAACCCGGGCCAGTGCTCCACATGAGTGTTGGTCCAAACTGGGGGTCCTGCGGGGCCACCTTGGGGAAACCCGAGGGCTGGTGAAAACCTGTAGCATCACCCATCTGGTCGTGGCATGAGACGAGATACGCGCGGCTACTATCAGGATGTCGGCACGCCGGGGGGTCTTGCTGGATTAGTTTTACCTTAGCCGGAATATCTTGAGCACGGGATTCCGATAATACTCGGGTCTTCCCACCTTGGAGTTGCGACTCCGCAGACCGTGAGCTTGTGATGGGCTAAGTTGGGACACCCCTGCAGGGTTTTGATCTTTCGGAAGCCGTGCCCGCGGTTATGTGGCAGATGGGAATTTGTTAATATCCGGTTGTAGAAAACATGACACTCTATCCTTCAGAATACACTACCTGTGTGAGTTTCGTGATTGTCTCTTCTCGAAGGGGTTTCGAGAAGAACACGGTGGGGTTATGTCTGACGTGAGTAGTTAGGATCACTTCGTGATCACCTGGCGATCGTTGGCACTTGATCTCTTCTCGCTCTAAACTCGTAAGCTAGTTGCTTAGTGCTTGATGCAAACACTTTATTACCCCCCCCCCCTCCTCACCTAAAGGCTTTGTTAGTTTTGATACCCGGGAACGGGATTGCTGAGTCCTTTGTGGCTCACAGATTACTACACACACCAAGTGCAGGTACATCTGAGAACAGTGCCGGAGGTGGATCAGAACTTCAGTGGGAGTTCGATGAAGAGCGTAGCCGTATGTATGTGACGTTTTCGATGATCAGTAGTGGTTCCTACTAGGGATGATCGGGACCTTGTGTTGCTTTATTTATGGTATCTTTCATTTGGATCTTCGTCCGTAGTCGGACTATGATGTTATTTGGATGATGAATGTTTATGTAATACATTGTGTGACGTGGCGAGTGTAAGCCAACTACTCTTTTGCAATTTCATCCCTCTTTTACATGAGTCATGCAAAGATACCATACTTGAGATCATTCTAGTAGGATATTATACCTTTAAGTCGTGCCTCGACACGTGGGAGGTATAATCTCATACTGGGCATTACATTTACTTTATTCTTATGAACTCAATACACTAGATGCATGCTGGATAGCGGTCGATGTGTGGAGTAATAGTAGTAGATGCAGGCAGGAGTCGGTCTACTTGTCTCGGATGTGATGCCTATATATAATGATCATGCCTAGACAGCCTCATAATTATTCGCTTTTCTATCAATTGCTCGACAGTAATTTGTTTACCCGCCGTAGAATATCACTATCATGTGAGAAGCCACTAGAGAACACTATGGCCCCCGGGTTTATTCTCAACATATCAATCTACATCCACTTTACTTTTTCCGCTTTTAATTTCAGTTCTTATAATCAAAAATACCAAAAATATAAACTATCATCTCTGTCAGATCTCACTTTCGTAAGTGACCGTAAAGGGATTGACAACCCCTTATCGCGTTGGTTGCGAAGTTCTTATTTGTTTGTGCAGGTGCGAGGGACTCGCGCGTGGTCTCCTACTGGATTGATACCTTGGTTCTCAAAAACTGAGTGAAATACTTACGCTACTGTGCTACATCTTCCTTTCCTCTTCGAGGGAATACAACGTAAGCTCGAGAAGTAGCAAGAAGAACTCCTGGCGCCGCTGTCCAGGAGGCTTACGCAAAAGTCATATACTAAGTACCTATCACAAACCCTTATCCTTCGCATTACATTTTTGCCTCTCGTTTTCCTCTCCCCCACTTCACCCTTGCCGTTTTATTTGCCCTTCTTCTGTCGTGTGTTTATTGTTCGCTTGCTTCTTGTTTGCTTGCGTGTGTTGGATTGCTTGCTTGTCACTATGGCTCGGAACAATACCAAATTGTGTAACTTCTCCAATACCAACAATAATGATTTTATTAGCACTCCGATTGCTCCTATTACCGATGTTGAATCTTGTGAGATCAATGCTGCTTTGTTGAATCTTGTCATGAAAGATCAATTCCCCGGCCTTCCTAGTGAAGATGCCGCTACCCATCTAAACAACTTTGTTGATTTGTGTGATATGCAAAAGAAAAGGGATATGGATAACGATATTGTTAAATTGAAGTTATTTCCGTTTTCACTTAGAGATCGTGCTAAAACTTGGTTTTCCTCTTTGCCTAGAAATAGTATTGATTCGTGGAATAAGTGCAAAGATGCTTTTATCTCTAAGTATTTCCCTCCTGCTAAGATCATCTCTCATAGAAACGATATTATGAATTTTAAGCAACTAGATCATGAGCATGTTGCGCAAGCATGGGAGAGAATGAAATTAATGATACGTAATTGCCCTACACATGGTTTGAATCTATGGATGATTATTCAGAACTTTTATGCTGGCTTGAATTTTGCTTCTAGAAATCTTTTGGATTCGGCCGCAGGAGGCACTTTCATGGAAACTACCTTAGGAGAAGCTACCAAACTCCTAGATAATATTATGGTTAATTATTCTCAATGGCACACCGAAAGATCTACTAGTAAAAAAGTGCATGCTATTGAAGAAATTAGTGTTTTGAGTGGAAAGATGGATGAACTTATGAAATTATTTGCTGCTAAGAGTGCTTCTTCTGATCCTAATGATATGCCTTTGTCCACTTTGATTGAGAATAACAATGAATCTTTGGATGTGAATTTTGTTGGTAAGAATAATTTTGGCAACAATGCTTATAGAGGGAACTTCAATCCTAGGCCTTTTCCTAGTAATTTCTCTAATAATTATGGTAATTCCTACAACAACTCTTCTGGAAAGATGCCTTCTGAATTTGAAACTAGTGTTAAGGATTTTATGATTTCGCAAAAGAGTTTTAATGCTTTGCTTGAAGAAAAATTGCTTAAGATTGATGAATTGACTAGAAGTGTGTATAGAATTACTCTTGATGTTGATTCTTTGAAACTTAGATCTATCCCACCTAAGCATGATATCAATGAGTCTCTCAAAGCCATGAGAATTTCCATTGATGAATGCAAGGAAAGAACCGCTAGGATGCGTGCTAAAAGAGAGAATTATATAAAAGCGTGTTTTTCTAGCTATCATGAAAATAAAAATGAAGATCTGAAAGTTATTGATGTGTCTCCTATTAGATCCTTGTTTTCTAGCATAAATCTTGATGAAGATAGGATTGGAGATGATTCTACTTTAAGGTGTCCCAATGATTCGGAGTTTTTAGATCTTGATGCTAAAATTGTTAAAAGTGGGAGTGAAGAGATTAAAACTTTGCATAGTGATGAACCCACTACGTTGGATTTCAAGGGATTCAATTATGATAATTGCTCTTTCATTGATTGTATTTCCTTGTTGCAATCCGTACTAAACTCTCTGCATGCTTATAGTCAAAATAAAGCTTTCACCAAACACATAGTTGATGCATTGATGCAATCTTACAAAGAAAAACTTGACTTAGAAGTTTCTATCCATAGAAAGCTTTATGATGAGTGGGAACCTACTATCAAAATAAAAATTAAAGATCATGAATGCTATGCTTTGTGTGATTTGGGTGCAAGTGTCTCCACTATCCCAAAAACTTTGTGTGGTTTGCTAGGGTTCCATGAGCTTGATGATTGTTCTTTAAATTTGCATCTTGCGGATTCTACTATTAAGAAACCTATGGGAAGGATTAATGATGTTCTTATTGTTGCCAGTAGGAATTATGTGCCCGTAGATTTCATTGTTCTTGATATAGATTGCAATCCTTCATGTCCTATTATTCTTGGTAGACCTTTCCTTAGAACGATTGGTGCAATTATTGATATGAAGGAAGGAAATATTCGATTCCAATTTCCGTTAAGGAAAGGCATGGAACACTTTACTAGAAAGAAAATCAAATAACCATATGAATCTATTATGAGAGCAACTTATGGATTGCCTTCCAAAGATGGCAATACCTAGATCTATCATGTATCGTGCCTTGCTAGGTGCGTAAAACGATAGCGCTTGTTGGGAGGCAACCCAATTTAATAAAAAAAATGCTGCTGTTAGGGAATAAATATTGCATCTAGCTTCTGTTTAGATGTGGTTTTGTGTTTTGTTTAGTGTTTGTGCCAAGTAGAACCTTTGGGAAGACTTGTGTGCAGTTTATGTGATCTTGCTGTGAAAAACAGAATCGTTAGCGCTCGCTAGAATGGTCATCAGATTTTACTGGTGCATGCTATTTAGTTGATTCTTTTTGCAGATGATTAATAGAAAAATTCCTCACGTTTACCAATTTAGTTTGAATTTTTTTGGAGTTACAGAAGTATGTGAAACCTACAGATTACTACAGATTGTTCTGTTTTTGGCAGATTCTGTTTTTCGTGTGTTGTTTGCTTATTTCAATGCATCTATGAGTAGTATTGGGAGGTATGAATCATAGAGAAGTTGGAATACAGTAGGTTTCACACAAATATAAACAAAGAATGAATTCATTGCAGTACCTTTGAGTAGTGGTTTGCTTTCTTATACTAACGGAGCTCACGAGATTTTTGTCTAAGTTTTGTGTTGTGAAGTTTTCAAGTTTTGAGTATTGCTTTGATGGACTATGGAACAAAGAGTGGCAAGAGCCTAAGCTTGGGGATGACCATGGCACCCCAAGGTAAAATTCAAGGACAACCAAAAGCCTAAGCTTGGGGATGCCCCGGGAAGGCATCCCCTCTTTCGTCTTCATCCATCGGTAACTATACTCGGAGCTATATATTTATTCACCACATGATATGTGTTTTGCTTGGAGCGTCTTGTATAATTTGAGTATTTGCTTGTTAGTTTGCCACAATTATCCTTGCTGGACACACCTATTTGAGAGAGTTAAATATGGCCTAGGAATTGATAGAACACTCTATGTGCTTCACTTGTATCTTTTGAGTTGAATAGTTTTGCTCTAGTGCTTCACTTATATCTTTTAGAGCACGGTGGTGATTATATTTTGTAGAAATTGTTGAACTCTCATGCTTCACTTATATCCATTTGAGGGTCTATTAAAACAGCATGGTAATGTGCTTAGGCTATAAAACTAGTCTTCACATGATAGACATCCAATATCAATGTAGTAAAAACTTTCACACTAAGTGCATTGAATATGATGAGAAGTTGGATGCTTGATAAATGTTTTGAGATATGAGGATAGTGATATTAGAGTCATGCTAGTGGAGTTATTATGAAATTGAGAAATACTTGTGATAAGGTTAGTGATTCCCGTAGCATGCACGTATGGTGAACCGCTATGTGACGAAGTTAGAGCATGAGGTATTTGTAAACTGCCAACCTTTGTGTGGAGGTCGGGGGCGCGCGATGGTTAACTCCTACCAACCTCCCCCCTAGGAGCATGCGTTGATTGCTTTGTTTTGATGAGTTGTAGATTTTTGCAATAAGTATATGAGTTCTTATGACTAATGTTGAGTCCATGGATTATACGCACTCTCACCCTTCCACCATTGCTAGCCTCTCTTGTACCGCGCAACTTTCGCCGGTACCATACACCCACTATATATCCTTCCTCAAAATAGCCACCATATTATTCCTCAAAACATCCACCATACTTACCTATCATGGCATTTCCATAGCCATTCCGAGATATATTGCCATGCAACTTTCCACCGTTCCTTTCATATGACACGCATCATATTGTCATATTGCCATGCATGATCATGTAGTTGACATCGTATTTGTGGCAAAGCCACCGTGCATAATTTTTCATACATGTCACTCTTGATTCATTGCACATCCCGGTACACCGCCGGAGGCATTCATATAGAGTCATATTTGTTCTAGTATCGAGTTGTAATATCGAGTTGTAATTCAATGAAAGTGTGATGATCATCATTATTAGAGCATTGTCCCATGTGAGGAAAGGCTAAATCAATAAATCCCCTCCACAAAAAAAAAGAAAAAAAAAGAAAGGCCAAAGAAAAAAAAGGCCCAAAAAAAGAAAAGAAAAGAAAAGGGACAATTGCTACTATCTTTTTCCACACTTGTGCTTCAAAGTAGCACCATGTTCTTCATGATAGAGAGTCTCATGTTTAGTCACTTTCATATACTAGTGGGAATTTTCATTATAGAACTTGTCTTGTATATTCCAACGATGGGCTTCCTCAAATGCCCTAGGTCTTCGTGAGCAAGCAAGTTGGATGCACACCCACTAGTTTCTTTCGTTGAGCTTTCATACATATTTAGCTCTAGTGCATCCGTTGCATGGCAATCCCTACTCACTCACATTGATATCTATTGATGGGCATCTCCATAGCTCGTTGATACGCCTAGTCGATGTGAGACTATCTCCCTCCTTTTTGTCTTCTCCACAACCACCTCTCTATTCCACCCATAGTGCTATGTCCATGGCTCACGCTCATGTATTGCATGAAAGTTGAAAGGTTTGAAAGAATAGAGTATGAAAACAAGTGCTTGGCTGAAATCGGGGTTGTGCATGATATGAATATTTTGTGTGATGAAGAGGGAGCATAGCCAGACTATATGATTTTGTAGGGATAACTTTCTTTAGCCATAGTATTTTGAGAAGACGTGATTGCTTTGTTAGTATGCTTGAAGTATTATTATTTCTTATGTCAATATAGACTTTTGTCTTGAATCTTTCAGATCTGAACATTCATGCCACAATTAAGAGAATTACATTGAAAAACTATGTTGGTTAGCATTCCACATCAAAAATTTAGTTTTTATCATTTACCTACTCGAGGACGGGCAGGAATTAAGCTTGGGGATGCTTGATACGTCTCCAACATATCTATATTTTTTTATTGTTCCATGCTATTATTTATGATGTTTTGGATGTTTAATGGGCTATGTCATACACTTTTATATTATTTTTGGGACTAACCTACTAACCCAAAGGCCCAGTCTATATTGCTATTTTTTTGCCTATTTCAGGGTTTTGCAGAAAAGGAATATCAAACGGAGTCCAAACGGAACGAAACCTTCGGGGGAGATATTTTTGGAGAAAATCACGCACGGGAGACTTGAGAACCACGGAGTAGGGGCACGTGGTGCCCACGAGGGGGGGCGCCCCCTCCCCCCAGGGCGCGCCCCCTGCCTCGTGGGTCCCACGTAAGGCCCCCGGTGCCCTCCTTCCTCCTATATATGCCTACGTACATTGAAACCATCAGAGCAACAGAGAAAACCCTAGTTCCACCGTCGTAACCTTCTGTTCCCGTGAGATCCCATCTTGGGGCCTGTTCCGAAGCTCCGCCGGAGGGGGGATCGTCCACAGAGTGCTTTTACATCATCATCATTGCCTCACCATGAGTTGTGAGTAGTTTACCACAGACCTTCGGGTCCATAGCTAGTATCTAGATGGCTTCTTCTCTCTCTTTGGATCTCAATACAAAGTTCTCCTCGGTCTTCGAGGAGATCTATTCGATATAATCTCTTTTTGCGGTGTGTTTGTCGAGATCCGATGAATTGTGGGTTTATGATCAAGATTATCTATGAGAAATATTTGGTTCTTCTCTGAACTCTTTATGTATGATTATAATATCCTTGCAAGTCTCTTCAAATTATTGGTTTGGTTTGGCCTACTAGATCTATAGTTCTTGCAATGGGAGAAGTGCTTGGCTTTGGGTTCAATCTTGCGGTGTCCTTTCCTAGTGACAGTAGGGGCAGCAAGGCACGTATTGTATTGTTGCCATCGAGGATAAAAAGATGGGGTTTATATCATATTGCTTGAGTTTATCCATCTACATCATGTCATCTTGCTTATGGCGTTACTCTGTTCTTATGAACTAAATACACTAGATGCATGCTGGATAGCGGTCGATGTGTGGAGTAATAGTAATAGATGCGGGCAGGAATCGGTTTACTTGTCTCGGACGTGATGCCTATATATAATGATCATGCCTAGATAGTCTCATAATTATTCACTTTTCTATCAATTGCTCGACAGTAATTTGTTTACCCGCCGTAGAATATCGCTATCATGAGAGTGTTGGAAATATGCCCTAGAGGCAATAATAAAATGGTTATTATTATATTTCCTTGTTCATGATAATTTTCTGTTATTCATGCTTGAATTGTATTATCCGGAAACAGTGATACATGTGTGAATACATAGACCACAACGTGTCCCTGGTAAACCTCTAGTTACTAGCTCGTTGATCAACAGATGGTTACGGTTTCCTGACCATGGACATTGGATGTCATTGATAACGAGATCACATCATTAGGAGAATGATGTGATGGACAAGAACCAATCCTAAGACTAGCACAAGATCGTGTAGTTCGTAATGCTAAAGCTTTTCCAATGTCAAGTATCTTTTCCTTAGACCATGAGGTTGTACAACTCCCGGATACCGTAGGAGTACTTTGGGTGTGCCAAACGTCACAACGTAACTGGGTGGCTATAAAGGTACACGACGGGTATCTCCGAAAGTATCTGTTGGGTTGGCACGAACCGAGACTGGCATTTGTCACTCCGTGTGACGGAGAGGTATCTCTGGGCCCACTCGGTAAGACATCATCATAATGAGCTCAATGTGACTAAGGGGTTGGTCGCGGGATGATGTGTTACGGAACGAGTAAAGAGACTTGCCATGACAAGATTGAACAAGGTATCGGTATACCGACGATCGAATCTCGAGCAAGTACTATACCGATAGACAAAGGGAATTGCATACGGGGTTGATTGAATCCTTGACATCGTGGTTCATCCGATGAGATCATCGAGGAGCATGTGGGAGCCAACATGGGTATCCATATCCCGCTGTTGGTTATTGACCGGAGAGTCGTCTCGGTCATGTCTACGTGTCTCCCGAACACGTAGGGTCTACACACTTAAGGTTCGGTGACGCTAGGGTTGTAGAGATATAAGTATGCGGTAACCCGAAAGTTGTTCAGAGTCCCGGATGAGATCCCGGACGTCACGAGGAGTTTCGGAATGGTCTGAAGGTAAAGATTTATATATAGGAAGTCCAGTTTCGGCCATCGGTAGAGTTTTGGGGGTCACCGGTATTGTACTGGGACCACCGGAAGGGTCCTGGAGGTCCACCGGGTGGGGCCACCTATCCCGGAGGGCCCCATGGGCTGAAAGGGGAAGGGAACCAGCCCATAGTGGGCTGGTGCGCCCCTCTTGGGCCTCCCCCTGCGCCTAGGGTTGGAAACCCTAGGGGTGGGGGCGCCCCACCTGCTTGGGGGGCAAGGCCCCACCTGCTTGGGGGGCAAGGCCCCCCCTTTGGCCGCCGCCCCCCTAGGAGATTGGATCTCCTAGGGCCGGCGCCCCCCAGGGCCCCTATATATAGTGGGGGAGGAAGGGCAGCCGCACCCATGCCCTGGCGCCTCCCTCTCCCTCCCATAACACTCGTTCCTCCTCCCGCAGCGCTTGGCGAAGCCCTGCTGGAATCCCGCTACTTCCACCACCACGCCGTCGTGCTACTGGATCTCCATCAACCTCTCCTCCCCCCTTGCTGGATCAAGAAGGAGGAGACGTCGCTGCTCCATACGTGTGTTGAACGCGGAGGTGCCGTCCGTTCGGCGCTAGGATCATTGGTGATTTGGATCATGACGAGTACGACTCCATCATCCACGTTCTCTTGAACGCTTCCGCTCGAGATCTACAAGAGTATGTAGATGCACTCCCCTCTCCCTCGTTGCTAGATGACTCCATAGATTGATCTTGGTGAAGCGTAGAATTTTTTTGATTTCTGCTACGTTCCCCAACAGTGGCATCATGAGCTAGGTCTATGCGTAGTATCTTGCACGAGTAGAACACAAAGTAGTTGTGGGCGTAGATCATGTCAATTTGCTTGCCGCTACTAGTCTTATCTTGATTCGGCGGTATCGTGGGATGAAGCGGCCCGGACCGACCTTACACGTACGCTTACGTGAGACAGGTTCCACCGACTGACATGCACTAGTTGCATAAGGTGGCTAGCAGGTGTCTGTCTCTCCCACTTTAGTCGGATCGGATTCGATGAAAAGGGTCCTTATGAAGGGTAAATAGAAATTGGCATATCACGTTGTGGTTTTGGCGTAGGTAAGAAACGTTCTTGCTAGAAACCTATAGAAGCCACGTAAAAACTTGCAACAACAATTAGAGGACTTCTAACTTGTTCTTGCAGCATGTGCCATGTGATGTGATATGGCCAGAAGGATGTGATGAATGATATATATGTGATGTATGAGATTGATCATGTTTATGTAATAGGAATCATGACTTGCATGTCAATGAGTATGACAACCGGCAGGAGCCATAGGAGTTGTCTTTATTTTATTGTATGACCTGTGTGTCACTGAATAAACGCCATGTAATCACTTTACTTTATTGCTAATCGTTAGCCATAGTAGTAGAAGTAATGTTTGGCGAGACAACTTAATGAAGACACGATGATGGAGATCATGGTGTCATGCCGGTGACAATGATGATCATGGAGCCCCAAAGATGAAGATCAAAGGAGCAAAATGATATTGGCCATATCATGTCACTATTTGATTGCATGTGATGTTTATCATGTTTTTTCATCTTATTTGCTTAGAACGACGGTAGTAAATAAGATGATCTCTCATTAAAATTTCAAGAATTGTGTTCCCCCTAACTGTGCACCGTTGCTAAGGTTCGTTGTTCCGAAGCACCACGTGATGATCGGGTGTGATAGGCTATAACGTTCGCATACAACGGGTGTAAGCCAGATTTACACACGCAATACACTTACGGTTCACTTGACGAGCCTAGCATGTACAGACATGGCCTCGGAACACGAAAGACCGAAAGGTCGAACATGAGTCATATAGAAGATACGATCAGCATAAAGATGTTCATTGTTGATGACTAGTCCATCTCACGTGATGATCAGACACGGCCTAGTCAATTCGGATCATGTATCACTTAGATGACTAGAGAGATGTCTATCTGAGTGGGAGTTCATTAAATTGTTTAGATGAACTTAATTGTCATGAACATAGTCTAAAATCTTTACAATATGTCTTATAGATCCAATGGCCCACGCTCATGTTACCCTCAACTTCAACGCGTTCCTAGAGAAAACCAAGCTGAAAGACGATGGTAGCAACTATACGGATTGGGTCCGTAACTTGAGGATCATCCTCATAGTTGCCAAGAAAACATATGTCCTTGAAGCACCGCTAGGTGACGCTCCCGCCCCAGCGAACCAAGACGTTATGAACGCTTGGCAGTCGCGTTGCGATGATTACTCCATGGTTCAGTGCGGCATGCTTTACAGCTTAGAATCGGGGCTCCAAAAGCGTTTTGAGCACCACGGAGCATATGAGATGTTCCAAGAGCTGAAAATGGTTTCCAAGCTCATGCCCGAGTCGAGAGATATGATGTCTCCGACGCATTCTACAGTTGTAAGATGGAGGAGAATAGCTCTGTCAGCGAGCACATACTCAAATTGTCTGGGTTGCACAATCGCTTGCCTCAGTTGGGAATTAATCTCCCAGACGAAGCGGTCGTTGACAGAATCCTTCAGTCGCTCCCACCTAGCTACAAGAGCTTCGTGATGAACTTCAATATGCAAGGGATGGAGAAGTCCATTACCGAGGTGTATTCAATGTTGAAGTTAGCGGAGGTGGAGAACAAGAAAGAACATCAAGTGTTGATGGTGAATAAAACCACTAAGTTCAAGAAAGGCAAGGGTAAGAAGAACTTCAAGAAAGATGGCAAAGGAGTTGCCGCGCCCGGTAAGCCAGTTGCCGGGAAGAAGCCAAAGAATGGACCCAAGCCTGAGACTGAGTGCTTTTAATGCAAGGGAACGGGTCACTGGAAGCGGAACTGCCCCAAATACTTAGCAGATAAGAAGGCCGGCAACGTCAAAGGTATATGTGATATACATGTTATTGATGTGTACCTTACCAGCGCTCATAGTAGCTCCTGGGTATTTGATACTGGTGCAGTTGCTCACATTTGTAACTCAAAGCAGGAGTTGCGGAATAAACGGAGACTGGCGAAGGACGAGGTGACGATGCGCGTCGGGAATGGTTCCAAGGTCTATGTGATCGTCGTCCGCACGCTACCTCTACATCTACCTTCGGGATTAGTTTTAAACCTCAATAATTGTTATTTAGTACCAGCTTTGAGCATGAACATTGTATCTGGATCTCGTTTAATGCGAGATGGCTACTCATTTAAATCCGAGAATAATGGTTGTTCTATTTATATGAGAGAAATGTTTTATGGTCATGCCCCGCTGGTCAATGGTTTATTCTTAATGAATCTCGAACGTGATGTTACACATATTCATAGTGTGAATGCCAAAAGATGTAAGGTTGATAATGATAGTCCCACATACTTGTGGCATTGCCGCCTTGGTCATATTGGTGTCAAACGTATGAACAAGCTCCATGCACATGGACTTTTGGAGTCTCTTGATTATGAATCATTTGACACGTGCGAACCATGCATCTTGGGCAAGATGACCAAGACTTCGTTCTCCGGAACAATGGAGCGAGCGACCAACTTATTGGAAATCATACATACCGATGTGTGCGGTCCAATGAGTGTTGAAGCTCGCGGAGGCTATTGTTATGTTCTCACCCTCACAGATGACTTAAGTAGATATGGGTATGTCTACTTGATGAAACACAAGTCTGAGACCTTTGAAGAGTTCAAGGAATTTCATAATGAGGTTGAGAATCAACGTGACAGAAAAATAAAGTTCTTACGATCGGATCGTGGAGGAGAATATTTAAGTCACGAATTTGGCATGCACCTAAGGAACTGTGGAATTGTTTCACAATTGACACTGCCTGGAACACCTCCGCGTAATGGTGTGTCCGAACGTCGTAATCGTACTCTGTTGGACATGGTGCGATCTATGATGTCTCTTACCGACTTACTGCTATCATTTTGGGGTTATGCTTTAGAGACTGCCGCATTCACTTTAAATAGGGCACCGTCTAAATCCGTTGAGACGACACCATATGAACTTTGGTTTGGCAAGAAACCTAAGTTGTCATTTCTAAAAGTTTGGGGATGCGATGCTTATGTCAAGAAACTTCAACTTGAAAAGCTCGAACCCAAATCGGAAAAATGTGTCTTCATAGGATACCCTAAGGAAACTATCGGGTACACCTTCTACCTCAGATCCGAAGGCAAGATCTTCGTTGCCAAGAATGGATCCTTTCTGGAGAAAGAGTTTCTCTCGAAAGAAGTAAGTGGGTGGAAAGTGGAACTTGATGAGGTGATTGTCACCCCTTCCGAACCGGAAAGTAGCGCAGCGCAAGAAGTTGTTCCTGTGGTGCCTGCATCGACAGGGGCGGAAGTTAATGATGATGATCATGAAGCTTCAGATCAAGTTACCACTGAACTTCGTAGGTCCACAAGGACACGTTCCGCACCAGAGTGGTACGGCAACCCTGTCATGGAAATCATGTTGTTAGACAACGGTGAACCTTCGAACTATGAAGAAGCGATGGCGGGCCCGAATTCCAACAAATGGCTTGAAGCCATGAAATCCGAGATAGGATCCATGTATGAAAACAAAGTATGGACTTTGGTGGACTTGCCCGATGATCGGTACGCCATAGAAAACAAATGGATCTTTAAGAAGAAGACTGACGCGGATGGTAATGCGACCATCTATAAGGCTCGACTTGTAGCTAAAGGTTATCGACAAGTTCAAGGGATTGACTACGATGAGTCTTTCTCTCCCGTAGTGATGTTGAAGTCCGTCCGAATCATGTTAGCAATTGCCGCGTTCTATGATTATGAGATATGGCAAATGGACGTCAAAACGGCATTCCTCAATGGCTTCCTCAAGGAAGAACTATATATGATGCAGCCGGGAGGTTTTGTCAATCCTGAGAATGCTAACAAGGTATGCAAGCTCCAGCGCTCAATCTATGGGCTGGTACAAGCATCTCGGAGTTGGAACATTCGCTTTGATGAGGTGATCAAAGCGTTTGGGTTTATACAGACTTGGGGAGAAGCATGTATTTACAAGAAAGTGAGTGGGAGCTCTGTAGCATTTCTCATATTATATGTGGATGATATATTGCTGATGGGAAATGATGTAGAACTCTTGGAGAGCATAAAGGCCTACTTGAATAAGTGTTTTTCAATGAAGGACCTTGGAGAAGCTGCTTACATATTAGGCATCAAAATCTATAGAGATAGATCAAGACGCCTCATTGGTCTTTCACAAAGTACATACCTTGACAAGATATTGAAGAAGTTCAATATGGATCAGTCCAACAAAGGGTTCTTGCCAGTATTGCAAGGTATGAGATTGAGCACGGCTCAATCCCCGACCACGGCAGAAGATAGAGAAAAGATGAGTGTCATCCCCTATGCCTCAGCCATAGGTTCTATTATGTATGCCATGCTGTGTACCAGACCTGTGAACCTTGCCATAAGTTTGGTGGGGAGGTACCAAAGTGATCCCGGTATGGAACACTGGACAGCGGTCAAGAACATCCTGAAGTACCTTAAAAGGACTAAGGATATGTTTCTTGTTTATGGAGGTGACGAAGAGCTCGGTGTAAAGGGTTACGCCGATGCTAGCTTCGACACAGATCTGGATGACTCCAAGTCACAAACCGGATACGTGTATATTTTGAATGATGGGGTAGTCAGCTGGTGCAGTTGCAAGCAAAGCGTTGTGGCGCATTCTACATGTGAAGCGGAGTACATAGCTGCTTGCGAAGCAGCGCAGGAAGGAGTTCATCACCGACCTAGGAGTTATTCCAAGCGCGTCGGGCCCGATGACTCTCTTTTGTGACAACACTGGAGCTATTGCCATTGCCAAGGAGCCTAGGTTTCACAAGAAGACCAAGCACATCAAGCGCCGTTTCAACTCCATCCAGAATTATATTCAAGATGGAGACATAGATATTTGTAAAGTGCATACGGATCTGAATGTCGCAGATCCATTGACTAAACCTCTTCCACGAGCAAAACATGATCAACACCAGAACTCTATGGGTGTTCGATTCATCACAATGTAACTAGATTATTGACTCTAGTGCAAGTGGGAGACTGTTGGAAATATGCCCTAGAGGCAATAATAAAATGATTATTATTATATTTCCTTGTCCATGATAATTGTCTATTATTCATGCTTGAATTGTATTATCCGGAAACAGTGATACATGTGTGAATACATAGACCACAACGTGTCCCTGGTAAACCTCTAGTTACTAGCTCGTTGATCAATAGATGGTTACGGTTTCCTGACCCTGGACATTGGATGTCATTGGTAACGAGATCACATCATTAGGAGAATGATGTGATGGACAAGACCCAATCCTAAGCCTAGCACAAGATCGTGTAGTTCGTAATGCTAAAGCTTTTCCAATGTCAAGTATCTTTTCCTTAGACCATGAGGTTGTGCAACTCCCGGATACCGTAGGAATACTTTGGGTGTGCCAAACGTCACAACGTAGCTGGGTGGCTATAAAGGTACACAACGGGTATCTCCAAAAGTATCTCTTGGGTTGGCACGAACCGAGACTGGGTTTGTCACTCCGTGTGACGGAGAGGTATCTCTGGGCCCACTCAGTACGACATCATCATAATGAGCTCAATGTGACTAAGGGGTTGGTCACGAGATTACGTGTTACGGAACAAGTAAAGAGACTTGCCATGACGAGATTGAACAAGGTATGGGTATACCGACGATAGAATCTCGGGCAAGTACTATATCGATAGACAAAGGGAATTGCATACGGGATTGATTGAATCCTTGACATCGTGGTTCATCCGATGAGATCATCGAGGAGCATGTGGGAGCCAACATGGGTATCCAGATCCCGCTGTTGGTTATTGACCGGAGAGTCGTCTCGGTCATGTCTACGTGTCTCCCGAACCCGTAGGGTCTACACACTTAAGGTTCGGTGACGCTAGGGTTGTAGAGATATAAGTATGCGGTAACCCGAAAGTTGTTCGGAGTCCCGGATGAGATCCCGGACGTCACGAGGAGTTCCGGACTGGTCCGGAGGTAAAGATTTATATATAGGAAGTCCAGTTTCGGCCATCAGGAGAGTTTCGGGGGTCACCGGTATTGTACCAGGACCACCGAAAGGGTCCCGGGGGTCCACCGGGTGGGGCCACCTATCCCGGAGGGGCCCATGGGCTGAAAGGGGAAGGGAACCAGCCCATAGTGGGCTGGTGCGCCCCCCTTGGGCCTCCCCCTGTGCCTAGGGTTGGAAACCCTAGGGGTGGGGGGCGCCCCACCTGCTTGGGGGGCAAGTCCCCCCCTTTGGCCGCCGCCCCCTAGGAGATTGGATCTCCTAGGGCCGGCACCCTCAGGGCCCCTATATATAGTGGGGGAGAGGGAGGGCAGCCGCACCCATGCCCTGGCGCCTCCCTCTCCCTCCCGTGACACCCGTTCCTCCTCCCGCAGCGCTTGGCGAAGCCCTGCTGGAATCCCGCTACTTCCACCACCACGCCGTCGTGCTGCTGGATCTCCATCAACCTCTCCTCCCCCCTTGCTGGATCAAGAAGGAGGAGACGTCGCTGCTCCGTACGTGTGTTTAACGCGGAGGTGCCGTCCGTTCGGCTCTAGGATCATCGGTGATTTGGATCATGACGAGTACGACTCCATCATCCACGTTCTCTTGAACGCTTCCGCTCGCGATCTACAAGGGTATGTAGATGCACTCCCCTCTCCCTCGTTGCTAGATGACTCCATAGATTGATCTTGATGAAGCGTAGAATTTTTTTGATTTCTGCTACGTTCCCCAACAGAGAGAAGCCACTAGAGAACACTATGGCCCCTGGGTCTATTCTCAACATATCAATCTACATCTACTTTACTTTTTCCGCTTTTACTTTCTGTTCTTATAATCAAAAATACCAAAAATATAAACAATCATCTCTATCAGATCTCACTTTCGTAAGTGACCGTAAAGGGATTGACAACCCCTTATCGCGTTGTTTGCGAAGTTCTTATTTGTTTGTGCAGGTGTGAGGGACTCGCGCGTGGTCTCCTACTGGATTGATACCTTGGTTCTCAAAAACTGAGGGAAATACTTACGCTATTGTGTTGTATCTCCCTTTCCTCTTCGAGGGAATACAACGCAAGCTCGAGAAGTAGCAATGGTCCTTGACAGGGGGAGGCTAGAGACAATTTTGTGTCTTGGCTATACAACTAAAATATTCCAGTGGTGTGGGGACCCCGACTCATAAGTCAAGGTGTCGTCACACGAAGACTAGCCATACAAAAACTTCACGTGTCCGAGGGATAAACAAGCACATATTCCGAAGGGAAGCTAATGAACATGTTAACTTATCTTTCATTAATGCTCCACTTCCTTTTGTCGGGGCGTGTCTTCAGCCACGCACGACATCTTCTTTTCCACTAGTGGTCGTCTGTCTAGTTGATGCACCTTAGGGAGATGGCGCCCGCATGCCCACCTTCGTCCTGTAAGGACAACAGGCGAGAACAAACACAAGGAAAGACTAAGTTCCTTATTAGTTCCATATCCTTCGTCGTCAAGGACTGAGGGAAGTAATAAAAACCTTCATAATCAATGGTATATGGTAAGAAAGTGAAGGACCGGCCTCTTCCCCTCCTCTTTTCTTCCCACGATCTCCCGGCAACGGACGCATGGGTGCGGGGTGACCCTGCTAGGGGATGCTTGCCGGGGTGTCAACCAGTGGATTCGCGCCAGTGTTCAACTCAGTATTTTCCCCTGGCAGGGTAAAATGAAGAATTGAGTTCCTCGCGGGCTCATCGACAACGACAACATCGCCACCACGCAGCCCGATCAATGGGGAGTGAGAAGGGGGGATGGAGGTTTGAAAGGATCGATATGGTTGACTAGAGGGGGGGTGAATAGGCAACTAACAAATTTTAGCTTTTCTTAACCACTTTAAATTAAACGTCAAAGTAAGTTGTCTAGATATCCTACTAAGATGACAACTAAAGGAAAGAAGGATAACAACTACACAAGCATGCTATAGGAATTAAACAAGTAAAGCATGCACAAGTAAAGGTAAGAAATAACCACAAGAGGAACCGGTGGAGACGAGGATGTGTTGCCGAAGTTCCTTCCCTTTGAGGGGAAGTACGTCTCCGTTGGAGCGGTGAGGAGGCACAATGCTCCCCCAAGAAGCCACTAGGGCCACCGTATTCTCCTCACGCCCTCACACGATGCAAGGTGCCGTGATTCCACTAGTGGTGCCCTTGAAGGCGGCGACCGAACCTTTACCAACAAGGTTGGGGCTATCTCCACAACTTGGAGGCTCCCAACAAAACCACGAAACTTCACCACAATGGAATACGGCGTCGAGGTGACCTCAACCGTCTAGGGTGCTCAAACACCCAAGAGTAACAAGATCCGCAAGGGATTAGTGGGGAGAATCAAATATCTCTTGGTGGAAGTGTAGATCGATGCCTCCTCAAGCAATCCCGAGCAAATCAACAAGTTTGATTGGCTAGAGAGAGAGATCGGGCGGAAATGGAGCTTTTGGAGCAACAATGGAGTAGTGGGGGAAGAGGTAAGTCTTCTTGGAGAAGAAGACACCCTATATATAGTGGGAGAGCAAATCCAACCGTTATGCACGTTTTCTGCCCGCAAAGAGCGGTAGTACCGCACGTAAGTTGTAGTACTACCGCTTGCTGAGCAGTACTACCGCTCTGAGAGCGGTACTACCGCTAGGCAAAAACAAGCGAAAAGATAACAGCCACGGATGAAATAAATTACATCCGTGGCTACATCCGTAGAATTACGGTAGTAGCAAAACACGACGCGGTACTACCGCTTGGAGTACGCGGTACTACCGCATAGGATGCGGAAGTAAAAAACTACTTCCGCACCTACTTCCGCACTAAGTACAGTGCCGGGCCAGATACACAGTACTACCGTTCTGGAGCCGCGGTACTACCGCTGGAGCGGTACTACCGTGCCTTCATGCGGTACTACCGTGTGGCTGTGCGGTACTACCGCTTATGGAGCGGTACTACCGCTTGCCAGGTAGATGTTTTTAGTTAAGAATTCATGGTTTGCATAAATGATAAAGAACGGTTGGAACTCCAGAGAAGCAAGGGAAAGGTGGTGTGAGAGTAAGATGTGTACGTGTTGATTCCACCCTAACCTTTCCGAAACGGACCCCTTCTTAATAGTACGGCTTTCCTATTACTCAAAGCCACCGACAGGGAGCAAAAAGGAAACATCGTCTTCCATCGAATATGAGGGGTAAGCAATCGTCTTGTGCCTAGGTGAGATAAATCTGTAGGAGCTTAAAGCACACGATTAGTCCGCAAATGCATTGTCATCAATCACCAAAACTAGTTAGGGAGAAATATGCCCTTACAATCTCCCCCTTTTTGGTGGATTGATGACAATACGGAATTTGCACAGGGATAAAATAAGAGAGTATGCAATCCTAAACACTAGAATATAGGTGAGCTCCCCCTGGATGTGTGCCTACACAAGAGTGTGCTTTGGACTGCACAACACACATACTAGGTTCAGTGCTCCCCCTATATTCTACACATAATATACTCCTTATATAAAACTGAGCAAAAAAACGAGGGAAAGTAAACTAACTGCTCACGATATATAAATAAAGACATAACTAAGAGTTTAACGATAGAGGAGCATATGTCTTACACCATACGATAGTCTCACGCACACGACACAAAAGCACGCAAACAAACAGAGTTCGACCAACGAAAAGAAACAACTGGCACAAGACGCAAATCACTCTCTCCCCCTTTGGCATCGAGACACCACAAAGGGGAAAGAGGGCACAAAGAAGGGTGGCGGCTCCGGCGGAGGAACTCAGTCATCGTACTCGCCGTCAGACTCCTGCTGCTCCGCCTGATGCTCCTCGTCAGACTCTGACCACTTGTACCCCTGACGGGCCATCCAAGCAGCCTCAGGGGTGATGTTGTCCTCGGACCCATTGGACACATCCTCTCCATAGACCTCCAAGAGCTTCTTGTCACGCTGGCGAGTCTTCTTGTTAGTGACATGAGCCCTGTACTGACCTTGAGCTTGCATGCAGAAAAGTGCCTTCATCTTCTTCTTGAGCTTTTTAGCCCAAGAAGGCTCGGAGGAGGAAGGAGCAAATCTTCCAGGGCCTTCCTCATCAGCCTCCTCCACAGGCTCCTCATCGGTGCCCATCTGAGCTGCAGCAGCTTGCGCACGAGTGGTGGTGTTGGCCCATCGAGTCTTGATGCAAAGACGGATGGGATCATGACGGATACAGTCGGCCTCGAACTCCTCATCAGGGTACAGCTTCTCCCAAGTCTTGGAGATCAGCAGAAACAAGAATGGACCATAGATGGGTACCTTGCAAGTGTAGATAGCAAAACGGAGCTCACACCACATGATATGGGATATGTCAAGTGGTGGAGTCTGTGTCGTGCGAGCCGCCTCACACATCAGCAGCATGTCAACCAGGTAAGCATGGACCTTGTCCTTGTCTCCAACACGAGGAAACAAAGAGTTGCGAAAGATCCGATACATGATGTCCAAAAATGGGTTCAACACCCATGTCTTCTTGCCACTAGCAAGAGTCTTCTCCACATAGAAAGGCAGCAACTTGTCTTTGTTGGCAGATTCTGGATTGGCATGAGGCCGAGCTCCAACTGGGTTGTGGAGTCCCTCGTCAGGAATCTGTAAAAGATCCATGAAATCCTACCAAGATGAAGTCATTTTGTGACCATTGGTCATCCAAGTCATTGGGCGATCATCCTTGGTGTGGAAGTGGACTAACGCATAGAACTGAGCAATGATCTCTGGATCAAACTCATGCTGAAAGGTCATGACGTGCTCAAGTCCAAGCTGCTCAACTAGATCCAGAGCCTCGGCAAAGTAGGCCCGGTTGGTGTCCTTCCGCATGTGGGCCACGTCCACCCAGTGAGCATCCACGTACAGGTTGGTCTTGCTCTTGAGCACCTCCTGGTAGATGTGATACTGCTGCTTAGTCCAGAAAAGCTCATCTCCAGGAAACTGAGCATGGGGTTCTCCATAGGGGTTGTGCTTCCTCCGTGCCATGAACTCATTAGCTGGCATTTCTTCCATAGTCATCGAGGATTCCTTTTGCTTGTTGGCGGCGGTCTTGAACTTGCGCTGGGGATTGGAGCCCTCTGGCACATCACTGGGGTTGCGCAGACACTTGGACCCGGTGTCACGGACTGGATTGGTACGACGAGCATCGAAACCGGAGCCACCACCTAAAACACAAACACAAGAACACGACGAAAGCACAAAGAGAATCAATGCAAAAGCCTCAAAAAGCACAAGAAACGAGTAGAAAGGGAAATATGTACATGGTACGAAGGAACTATGACCAAAGCGGTAGTACTGCCTGACTGACGAGGAAGTAAAAAATTAGTACCGCTTAGTGAGCGGTAGTACCGCTTGGAGGAAGCGGTAGTACCGCACACTCTGCGGTAGTAAAAATTTACTTCCGTGAACAGAAGCGGAAGTAAAAAACTAGTACTGCTTATGGAGCGGTAGTACCGCGTTGGGGTTACGGTAGTACCGCTCTGGTCAGATCTAAAAACGGATCTGGACCAGATCGGGCGGTAGTACCGCGGTTCACCAGCGGTAGTACCGCACGGAACAGATCTGAACAGAGCGGATCTAGATAAGGCCATGTAGATCGAACAATGGTACTACGGCTGATCATAGTAACTTGGTAGCAACATACATACTAGCATTTCTAGAGCAAGAACACTCTCCTACATCCTAAACTTCCATGGATAAGAACACGAAGAACGCAAGAACACTAAGCATCTCCCCTAACCCTAAAAACAACAACAAGGCAACAAGAAGAGGGGAAAAGGGGAGAAACCTTCATCCATGGCAAGAGGGCGAGGTGGGGAGAGATCCCACCGGACGGAATGCGAGGAGAGTGGCCGAGGGAGGAGATCCGGCGAGGTCCTCCGGCGGCGTTCTTGAGAGGGAGAGAGAGGACGGCGTGGGGGTTAGGAGTGAATGGGTATGGGGGAGTTGGAACTCCCCCTGCCTGCTTATAACCCCCACCCATTCGAATATGTGCGGTAGTACCACGGTCATCGCGGTAGTACCGCTTGGGCAGAAGTACCGCTCGCCAAGCGGTAGTACCGCTCTACCAGCGGCAGTAAATAAATACTGCCGTGCTGGACTTGCGGTGGTACCGTAACCTCCTTTGCGGTAGTACCGTAACCTTGCACGGTAGTACCGCTACTCCAAGAACAAGCACGTTTTAACACGAGGCTTTTAGCAAAGAAGAGAGAAAAGCAAGCGAACACACAAGCGAGGCAAAAAACACAACTCCACAGAGGAGGGCGGTGGCCGAGGCCACCTATGTTTGAGTTCATTGGTATGGCACCGCGAAGAATTATCCTTGGGCCCATGACCAATACTCGTCTTGAAGCACTTAAACCAACTATGTATGGCAAATGATAAAGACTTGATCAGTTTATGCATAATGGGGGGAGGAATGGTTCATTGAGAGAACAATACTCCCCCTATGTCCATGCCTACATCTAGACAAGATAACTATATTGAGTTGAGGAGTGTGTGCAAAGACTCAAGCCACATTGCTCAAATCGATGATATTTAGCTCATGCCTTAACTCGCGAAATCTTGCTTCATCCAAAGGCTTCGTGAAGATATCTGCAAGGTTATCATGAGTGTTGACGTAGTGAAGCTCGATCTCTCCTTGCCTTATGTGATCCCGGATGAAGTGATACCGAATCTCTATATGCTTCGTCTTGAAGTGTTGCACCGGGTTGAGAGAAATCTTGATGGCACTTTCATTGTCACACCAAAGAGGCACTTTGTCACAAGTGACACCGTAATCCTTTAAAGTTTGCCTCATCCATAAGAGTTGAGCACAACAACTGCCAGCAGCCACATACTCTGCTTCGGTGGACGAGAGAGACACACAACTTTGCTTTTTGGAAGACCAACTAACAAGAGAGCAACCAAGAAATTGGCACCCTCCCGAAGTGGACTTCCTATCCAGTTTGTCTCCCGCCCAGTCAGAATCAGAGAAACCTACAAGGTTGAAGTTTGCTCCTCTCGGGTACCAGAAGCCAAAGTTTGGGGTATGAGCCAAATATCGAAAGATTCGCTTGACAGCCACAAAGTGACTTTCCTTAGGTGAGGCTTGAAACCGTGCACAAATTCCTACACTCAACATAATATCCGGTCTAGATGCACAAAGGTAAAGCAAGGATCCGATCATAGAGCGATATACCTTTTGATCCACCGCTTTACCAGTGGGATCAATGTCAAGTTGGCATTTGGTTGGCATTGGAGTAGTGGCCGGCTTGACATCACTTAGATTGAACCTCTTGAGCATGTCTTGAGTATACTTGGATTGTTTGATGAAGATGCCTTCTCTTCTTTGTTTGATCTCAAACCCAAGGAAATACTTCAACTCTCCCATCATGGACATCTCAAAATGTGTGGTCATGAGTGCGGCGAACTCATCATTGAAAGCTTTGTTAGGAGAACCAAAGATAATATCATCAACATATAGTTGGCATACAAATAACTCCCCTTTGACCTTCTTAGTAAAAAGAGTGGGGTCGATTTTCCCAATTTCAAACCCACGATCTTGTAACAACTCGGTAAGATGCTCATACCACGCACGTGGGGCTTGTTTAAGGCCATAGAGTGCCTTATCAAGTTGGTACACGTGATTGGGTAGCTTAGGATCCTCAAACCCCGGGGGTTGTTTAACATACACCAACTCATTAATAGGACCATTAAGAAATGCACTTTTCACATCCATTTGTTGCAATTTAAAGTTATGATGGGAAGCATAGGCAAGCAACAAACGAATGGATTCAAGACGAGCAACGGGGGCAAAGGTTTCACCGTAGTCGATACCCTCGACTTGGGAGTAGCCTTGAGCCACCAGATGCGCCTTGTTGCGGATGACAATGCCATGAGCATCTTGCTTGTTCTTAAAGATCCATTTGGTTCCAATGACATTATGGTTCTCCTTTGGCCTTGGCACCAGACGCCACACCTTGTTGCGCTCGAAGTTATGGAGTTCTTCATGCATGGCATTGAGCCAATCAGGGTCTTCGAGCGCCTCATACACCTTCTGAGGTTCAACACAGGAGACAAAAGCTTGATGAGCACAATAGTTTGCTAATTGTCTACGAGTGCTTACCCCCCTTTTGATGCTTCCTAGAATGTTCTTGATGTGATGTTCGTTGGAAGCAAGCCTGGAGGCAACTTTTGCAGCACGACGCTCTAATTGCTCTTCAAGAGTTAACTGAGGAGCACTGAGTTGATCATCTTGAGCGTCGTCAGGAGCTAGATATTGATCCTGAGCTTCCTCTTGATCTTGATCTTGCTCGGAGGACAGAACTTGGCCTTGTGCATCATTTGGTGGCTCTCCACCATCTTGTGATTGATCTTGCACTTGGCCTTGTTCGTCAGGTTGAGGGCCTTCACTTTGTTCTTCGGAAGTGTGTGGGTCTTGGGTTGATGATGGTTCCACTTGAGTGGAACATTGTCCTTCTCCTTCGGCCACAAGGGGTTCCTCAATGGGTAGGATGTATCCAACACCCATTCTTCTTATGGCTTGAGGAGGAATTTCATCACCTACATCACAAGTACCACTTTGCTCCACTTGGGAGCCGTTATTTTCATCAAACTCTACGTTACTCGTCTCCTCAATGAGTCCATTGGACTTGTTGAGGACACGGTAAGCATGAGAGTTTGTAGCATAACCAACAAATATGCCCTCGTGAGCTCTAGATTCAAATTTAGACAAGCGAACACCTTTCTTGAGAATGAAACACTTACACCCGAATACCCGGAAGTACTTGAGATTGGGCTTGTTACCGGTAAGAATCTCATACGGAGTTTTGTTCAAGCCTTTGCGGAGATAGAAACGATTTGATGCATGGCAAGCGGTGTTGATGGCTTCGGCCCAAAAGTTGTATGGAGATTTGAATTCAGCCATCATGGTTCTTGCCGCATCCATCAGAGTTCTGTTCTTTCTCTCCGCTACACCGTTTTGTTGAGGGGTATAAGGGGCTGCATATTGATGTTTGATCCCCTCATCACCAAGAAACTCATCCAAGGTGTAGTTCTTGAACTCGGTGCCGTTGTCACTTCTGATCATCAAAATCTTTGCTTCATGTTGTCGTTGAGCTTCATTTGCAAAGTTGATGACGGTTTGTTGGGTCTTACTCTTCTTCTTGAAGAAGTATACCCAGGTGTATCTTGAGTAATCATCCACAATCACCAAGCAGTACTTTCTACCCCCAAGACTATCAAAAGATGGAGGCCCAAAGAGGTCCATGTGGAGGAGCTCTAAGGGTCTCTTTGAATAGATGATAGTCGTGGGAGGGTGGGCCGTCTCATGTAACTTTCCTTCAATGCAAGCCCTGCAAGCACGATCTTTGGCAAAGCTAACATTTGTTAGTCCGTGGACATGGTCCCCCTTGAGAAGACTTTGCAAAGATCTCATATTGACGTGGGCCAATCGGCGATGCCAAAGCCATCCCACATCAACTTTAGCCATTAGGCATGTCGCGACCTTAGAGGGTTGCTTCGAGAAGTTAACCACATAAAGGCCGTTCTCGACATGCCCAACATAGGCTACTTTAAGAGTCTTGCTCCACAAGAGGGCCACGGTATCAATATCAAAGAATGTAGCAAAGCCCATGAGTGCAAGTTGGCGAACGGAAAGTAAGTTGTATGCAAGGGACTCAACAAGCATGACTTTCTCGATCGTGAGATCATGAGAGACAACCACCTTGCCAAGTCCCAATACCTTAGAAGAAGAAGCATCACCCCATTCAACGTTGGTGGCCATAGATGAACTTAGATGCACGTCCACCACCAAGTCTTTGCTTCCGGTCATATGATTTGTGGCTCCGCTATCGAGCAACCATGATCCCCCACCGGAAGCAAACTCCTACAATAGATCAATGCTTGGATTTAGGTACCCATTTGGTAATGGGTACTTTGAGGTTAGTAACAAGGGTCTTAGGAACCCAAATGGACCATTCAATGTACTCATAAGAAGAACCAACAAATTTAGCAAACACATGACCATCACTAGCACGACATAAAACATATGAAGGATTAAAGTCACCGGCCATGTTTGATGGTATGGTGGAGTTTTTCTTGACACCACCACTTTTCACACTTTTCTTCTTCTTTGACGTGCCCTCTCCTTCTTTCACAAAAGATTGTCGGAGAGGGGGTGGTTGCTTGGTCTTGTGATTCTTCTTCTTCTTGGGCTTAGGAGCAAACCCAATTCCTTCCTTTGCCACAACCTCCTTTTGATTGCTCAAAAGGGTGTTGAGGTTCTTCTCACCTTGTATGAAAGTCACAAGGCCTTTCTCAAGTTGCTTCTTCAACTCGGCATTTTCTTCAACAAGATGCACATGCTCGCAACACGGGTTAGTAGCATTTGCATTATCAATTAAAACCATGCGAGGAAAGATAGCCTTTTCCTTGGTTAGCGAAACTTGGAGTTGATCATGAGACTCCTTGAGAGTAGCATGCATACCTTTCAAGGCCTTGTGAGCCTTGTCAAGTATGTCAAACTCCTCTTTGAGTTTAGCATGGTCAACCTCAAGTTTTTCCTTCTCAGAATTAAGCACACGAGAGACAACTAAAGCATGATCAAGATCTTTCTTTAATTTAGCATGACCATCGTTGTGTGACTCCTCAAGAGCCAAACGAAGACCACGCTCTTCCTCTAGGGCGTTAGAGAGATCCGATATCTCATCGGCATAGTCTCGACTATGTCCTTCCATTTTAGTAATGGTTTCCTCGTGAGCCTCGATCATGTCATTGGCCTCACCGAGTTGTTCCAAGAGAGCAACAAAATGCTTCTTGGGTTTGCCCTTGAGATTTTTCATGAACAACTCAAATTCATTTTCTCCCTCCTTAGCACCCTCACTCTCATCAATACAATTCGTCAATGAAGGATTAGAAGAGATAGTAGTATTGATGTTTGGGGTTACCTTGTTGGTGGCCTTGGCCATGAGACACTTGGCGGTGATGTTCTCATTTGGTGAGTCGAAGAGAGATGAGTGCGGAGTTGTAGCAATTACAATTGTGGCCATGGTGGTCACCTCATCGTCTTCATCATTATCATCATCCTCAACATATTCTTCTTGGGCCACCAACACTTTCGGAGGAGTCTTCTTGTTGAAGTTGTTCTTGTTGGGATAGGACTTTGACTTGTCCTTCCGAATAAGCTTGCCTCCAAAGTCTTCTCTTGTAACACCCCAAAAATTTAATTACTTTTTCATTAAATAAAAAAAATTCTAGAAACAAAAATTTTGATTTACAAAAAAATCTTTAGTGTTTTTAGAACCTTTTGTTTCTGTTTCTTCCCTCCATATAGAAAATTTTGCAGTACTTTTGTGGGCTCTGATAATCATCTGAAAACATTTCATTACTTGTTTAATAATAATAAGAATTATTTCATAATAAAATTTTGCCATAGAAAATTCTTTTAATAGCTTTTTCTTTTCTTCATATGCTTCTTTTTGCACTACAGCTATTTTAAATAATTCTCTAAAAATTCCACCAAAATTTTGAGGAGTCATGTGATGCCTATGGATCACCTTTCTGCAAAAACCCTTTCCTTCCCTTTGAAATTTTTGAGTGAATCATCCTCTTTTCTATTTCTGCCCATTTTCTAGGTTTCTACTGCAACCCCAATTTTCCTTGCTCTAAAACTTTTGACACTTGGCCATCTTCTAGTTCCTCCTACCAAACCCTTAACTCCAGAAGATCAGCTCCAAATTCCTCTTTTTATTGCACCAAAAACATTCCCCAAGTTTTTGACCAGAACTGAAATCCTCCAAAACTTGCACTAGCAAGTATCTCCTTTTTCCAAACCAACTTCACTATCATCTCTCACACTTAATGAGACACCATTCTGCCAAATACCATTTTCATAGGAATAATCTAAATAGCCTTAGCATTTCATCGAGCACCTTGTGTACATAACAACAATTTTGCCTATCTCCAAACTACACTGCACTCTTGACCATCTGACCAAACCAACATGTCCACCAACCTTGCCTTGTAGAGTAGCCCCACCCTGCCAAGTCTTCCTTGCAGAAGATCCATCTAGATACTCCTGGCATTTCGTAGAGCACATTTCGTGCACGCCCAGAGCGCCCCGGAGCACCTCTATTGCAGGCATCGGCACCGCACCGCGTGGCCTCCCTGCTACTCCTCCCGCACGCCAAACGCTACGTGGCGCTTCACTGGCAAGCCACCACCCCCGCCGACACCCTCCCTTGGCCGCTTGCGCCGGCCACCGCCGCACACCGCCACCGTTCCTCGCCGCCCGACGAAACCTTCTCCGCCATGCCACCTCCGAGACACGCGGCTCACCCTGAGTCAACCGGCCCCCCTGGCATTAATATGGACGGCCGCCGTCCCCACAGAACCCCGCCGCCCCCAACCACCTCGCCACCGGCCTCCGCAGCGCCATCAATGGCCGCCACCTCTGTCCGCCCGTGGACGGCGCCGCCCGGGGCACCTGGCTCCCTTCCGAGGCCGCCAGCACGACCCCGCCTCTAATTCGCACGGACCCCGCCCTCACCTAACCGCGCCGGCCACGCCTACTCGCCACCGTCCGCGTTTTTCCATTAATGGCCATCCGCCGTGTCCGCTCTCTGGAAGCCACGGGAACCGACGTTCCCGTGCTATATAAAGTCGCCCCGGCTCCCCTCGATCGAAAAAAAAAACATCGTCCCCCTCCCTCAATGATCTTCCCCGAGCAGTAGAACGACCGGGAGAGGTCGTCTTCCCCGTCTCCGGCATACTCTGCCGCCGCCCTTTCCACGAAGCTCCCCACCATTCCAGTACCTCCCCCTCTCCACTCTTCCACCAATAACCTACTGGAGTCCCCGCTGATCGATTCCCCCTCCCAATTCTGCTCGGGAGCCACCGTGAACCAAGCCCCCATCTCGTCCGACGCCGCCGTCCGCCGGGAGCAACATCACCGGCGACACCGTTCCTCTCTCCGATCATGGCGGGTACCGGAAAGACCGCCGTGACTCCCTGGTCACACCGGTGGTCTCAGATCGCCGAACGGTGCCGCCGTTCGCCGGCAATCGTCGCCGGAGTTCCGCCCCGTTCTGTCGCCAGGGAGAAGAGCGGGGTGGACCGTGGTCAAACCTGACCAGTGGGCCAGGCGGGCCCACTGTCAGTGACCCACATCCTCGCCACGTCGTCTCCCACACTGCCGAAGCAGCTGGGCTCGGCCCAGTGACGCCGTCCGGCTATACAGCGCTCAGGCGCACTTCTGCCTTTTTCCTATTTTTCTTTTCCAGCAATTTTCAAATAACTCTACCGAATTTATTTCAAAACCAAATTTTATGATTCATATTTCTGTAGGTTTCTAAAATCATGCTCTGTGTATTTAAATTAGGTGAACATTTTTTCTATATATAGTTTCTGTTTAATCATTTAAACATTTCTTTTAATCATATATTCCAACTTAGTAATTCCATAAGTAATTCAAATATGCTCTAAATAAACTATTTTTTTCTGTTATTTCTTCAACATTCCCTAGTTTATTTTAGTATTTATTTCAAAAATATTTGAAATACTTTTTAGTGTTGTTTTTGAATTATGTGGTGATTTAGATATTTTTGAAAATAGGAAATGGAGGGAAGATGTTTACTCCAAAAACCTTGGAGTGCACCCCATATTTTTGCATACTCAAGGCAAGCATTTTGAACACTTGATATGGTGAATGTTTGCATGCTAGAATATTTAGGGCATGTTTGATACTTTTAATAGGTTTGGCTTATGGATAAAAATATTGCATGCATGCATGGTCATGATTATATTTTCTCTCGCATGCATTCCCTTCAAATTTGCAACATACATAAGTTGTGAGCATCCAGAAGGGTGCTCCTATTTTGGACGTGCCGGTGGGCACGGGCCATTTTTGACACGGTGGTGTCACGAGATATATGTGAAAGCCGGCAAGGGTTGTGGCCCTGTCCTGGTGATATGACTGAAAGAGTACTTTGTTGTGCTAACCCCTGCAGGAAACATAAGCCTCCTGAGTCGACCGTAGATCGAGTCTTGTTCCGGTAACCCCCATACTTGAATCGTGCTGCCACTTGTCCCTGCCACGGGTAGGGTATGGTTTAGTAAGTTGTTAACCCCTTTCCGTGCACACACCGTACAGAGGGCCACGATGAGGGTTTTCCACGACGGTGGACTAAATCCTGTCATCAGGTCAGGGGGCATGGGTGTTTCCGGCTGTTGTGATGCCGAGAGGGAGTGTACCCTTGTAATCCGCGCGTATGAATAGTGATCCCATTCTCATGGAGGTTGTAGCCTCTCCGACTTAGAGTTTTACTTAACTGTTGTTTTGGGTGATTCCCGGCAGCAGAAAAGTTAAGCTGGTGTGTGCTGGTTAGGTGTGTTTTCATCCCAAAGACCGTAATGGGAATTAGTAAGTGTCACGATACTGACTAAAGAAATCCTATACTTGTGGGTAAAGAGTACACCCTCTGCAGAGTCATATCTATTCGAATAGCCGTGTCCGCGGTTAAGGACTACAGTCTGGGTTGGTCAAGTGTCGGTCTTAGAGTCGGTCTCCGGAGGAAAATAATTCAGTGAGCCTGATTAATTTTGCAGGATGAGTATTACTGCTATTGATGTTATCATGAATATTATTGGTGCTATAATTTTGATTATGGACTAACCCGTTGCTCTTATTTTAATTTCCAGAATGTCTCAGGGGCTGGCTAGTCTACCCCGGACATTCGTTTTTTTTTAAGTCCTTTTGTGGCGTCCCTCGAGTGTCAGGCGGTTTATCACGCCACTACTCTTGTGGATACCCGACTGGCATTTCGTTTCAAGTCCTTTCGTGGCGTCGCCTGAGTTCTCGGATGGTATCGTCCGATTTCTCTTATAGACACCCGACTGGCATTTCTTCTTAAGACCGATCGTGGTGTCACTTGACATCCGACCGGCATTTTCTTTTATATTTTATTGATACTAATATTTATTTTCTTGCACTAAGCATTAATCACCATGCCATGTTTTAATTCCTGTCAGCATGCATTTAATATAAGTCCACCATGAGCATATGCATATATTTTAATTCATCATGACCGTATAATTGTTTGCTGCATTTGTTATATCTTTTGTCCATGATGTTTGCGAGTACATTCAAACGTACTCACAGGCTTGTCCCTGGCTATTTACTTGGCCAGGTTAGGGGTTCTACAAGGAGTACCACAGTGACGTCCGTGCGAAGCCTAGGAGTACAGCCACGCGGGATAGGAGTTATCCGGGTCAGCTGTTCCTGTGGGAAGGAAACCCCATCGATGTGGAGAAGCCACAAGCCAATTCCTTCATCCACCACCGGAGTCATTGTTGCATCAGTAGACCTTTATGGTCTTGTATCAAATTCTTGTAAATGCTTGGTAATCTGTAACAAGGATGTGTCCACCAGTAACAGTAATCCTGGGCTGGTGATGACACTAGGGGTTAATTTCTGGAATATTGTGTTCCCGAAATCCGGCCCCGACAGACTTGGTATCAGAGCCAGGCTGACCATTGGCTAATCCTATCTTAGCCTGGTCGCTATCCCTAGGTTTCCACACCATCCAAAACTTTTCTTGTCCACAGACAAGCCTATCTCATCCGATAAGCCTACACACTGGCCAGCCGACAACTTTTGATAGTTGGTGCCAAACCTAGCAGTCGACTTATAAGGCATGTGCCTGCGGCCGATATCTGAGTCGTCCCATCCACAAGCATGTGACGGAGGACTCTACTACCTTTAAAGAAAGCCCTGCTCCAACCCAGCTACTAACACCCCCTGAGCACCGTGTCCATTACTATCACACTTCTTGTTTTCACCAGGATCTACCTATCTGATATTTTATGTATCAGGATGATTTACCCACACTTAGAGGAAAAATTTCTTAAGGACCTTCTTCACAAGACTTTTTCCAACATAGATTCAAGTCGCGTGCCATCACGGCATCCCGCACAAGACCACACCTGCTCTGCTAGCTGCACTAAGTGCAACTCACACACACACACACAGACAGCACCCAATACACCGACTCGATCACTCCCATCACACCAGAGTTTTTCCGAAGAAAAACTCGTGGGTTTTTACAGAACCCACTGCCGAGCACACATACACTCTCTCTCGCACTAGACACTGCTACCTAGTCCCGATGATCACCACCACCTCGGAGAGCCACCACCCGAGCAGCAGCATCACGGCGATCGTCGAAGATCATCACACACAGTAGAAGCGAGGAGCCGATCAATGCTGCCAGCATACCGGCCAGAAGGATCGTGATCAGCTCCGATCCCACGTCCTCCATTGATGCCTCGTCTCGAGCTCTTTCAGCCAGAAGGAGAAGGAGAAGAAGGGAGAGAGGTGAGGTAAAATGCGAGGCAGGAGGAAGAAGAAAACCGTGGCCGTTTTATAGCTCGAGCCCGGTGCATGGTGAGCGAAGTCCACCAGCGACGCTCGTCGCTCGATCGCCGGTGTTCGGAGGCGTATCCGCGAGCAGTGCCGACAGGGCACTGGCCCGCGAGGTGAGTGCACGCTGCCAGTGGCAGCACGCCGCACACTACCACGGTACGACCCTAGATACCCTACGCGCTAGATGCCATAGCAGCAGATAGTGCGGTGAGCACGCGCGGGAGAGGGAAAGAGAAGAAGAGCCGGAGGAAGGGGAAGGCGAAGAGACTGACAGTGGGTCCTAGACCCACCTGTCAGCCAAAGAGAGCACTGTGCGCTGGAGTACGACGAGCAAATTTGGAATTAGAAATTATACTTATTCCAAATTTGTCATAACAGTAGAACACACTGTGGTTGCACCAATTATCAGTAGCCTTACGTCAACAGTGCCGAGCTAGGTTTTAGTATTGTTTGTTTGTGCTCAGCAGAATCTCCTCGGAAAGGGTGGGCTAAATTTTTAATAGCTACCCTAACAAATCTCGAGGACGAGATTTTTCTTAAGGGGGTTAGAGTTTGTAACACCCCAAAAATTTAATTACTTTTTCATTAAATAAAAAATTTTCTAGAAACAAAAATTTTGATTTACAAAAAAATCTTTAGTGTTTTTAGAACCTTTTGTTTCTGTTTCTTCCCTCCATATAGAAAATTTTGCAGTACTTTTGTGGGCTCTGATAATCATCTGAAAACATTTCATTACTTGTTTAATAATAATAAGAATTATTTCATAATAAAATTTTGCCATAGAAAATTCTTTTAATAGCTTTTTCTTTTCTTCATATGCTTCTTTTTGCACTACAGCTATTTTAAATAATTCTCTAAAAATTCCACCAAAATTTTGAGGAGTCATGTGATGCCTATGGATCACCTTTCTGCAAAAACCCTTTCCTTCCCTTTGAAATTTTTGAGTGAATCATCCTCTTTTCTATTTCTGCCCATTTTCTAGGTTTCTACTGCAACCCCAATTTTCCTTGCTCTAAAACTTTTGACACTTGGCCATCTTCTAATTCCTCCTACCAAACCCTTAACTCCAGAAGATCAGCTCCAAATTCCTCTTTTTATTGCACCAAAAACATTCCCCAAGTTTCTGACCAGAACTGAAATCCTCCAAAACTTGCACTAGCAAGTATCTCCTTTTTCCAAACCAACTTCACTATCATCTCTCACACTTAATGAGACACCATTCTGCCAAATACCATTTTCATAGGAATAATCTAAATAGCCTTAGCATTTCATCGAGCACCTTGTGTACATAACAACAATTTTGCCTATCTCCAAACTACACTGCACTCTTGACCATCTGACCAAACCAACATGTCCACCAACCTTGCCTTGTAGAGTAGCCCCACCCTGCCAAGTCTTCCTTGCAGAAGATCCATCTAGATACTCCTGGCATTTCGTAGAGCACATTTCGTGCACGCCCAGAGCGCCCCGGAGCACCTCTATTGCAGGCATCGGCACCACACCGCGTGGCCTCCCTGCTACTCCTCCCGCACGCCAAACGCTACGTGGCGCTTCACTGGCAAGCCACCACCCCCGCCGACACCCTCCCTTGGCCGCTTGCGCCGGCCACCGCCGCACACCGCCACCGTTCCTCGCCGCCCGACGAAACCTTCTCCGCCACGCCACCTCCGAGACACGCGGCTCACCCTGAGTCAACCGGCCCCCCTGGCATTAATATGGACGGCCGCCGTCCCCACAGAACCCCGCCGCCCCCAACCACCTCGCCACCGGCCTCCGCAGCGCCATCAATGGCCGCCACCTCTGTCCGCCCGTGGACGGCGCCGCCCGGGGCACCTGGCTCCCTTCCGAGGCCGCCAGCACGACCCCGCCTCTAATTCGCACGGACCCCGCCCTCACCTAACCGCGCCGGCCACGCCTACTCGCCACCGTCCGCGTTTTTCCATTAATGGCCATCCGCCGTGTCCGCTCTCTGGAAGCCACGGGAACCGACGTTCCCGTGCTATATAAAGTCGCCCCGGCTCCCCTCGATCGAAAAAAAAAACATCGTCCCCCTCCCTCAATGATCTTCCCCGAGCAGTAGAACGACCGGGAGAGGTCGTCTTCCCCGTCTCCGGCATACTCTGCCGCCGCCCTTTCCACGAAGCTCCCCACCATTCCAGTACCTCCCCCTCTCCACTCTTCCACCAATAACCTACTGGAGTCCCCGCTGATCGATTCCCCCTCCCAATTCTGCTCGGGAGCCACCGTGAACCAAGCCCCCATCTCGTCCGACGCCGCCGTCCGCCGGGAGCAACATCACCGGCGACACCGTTCCTCTCTCCGATCATGGCGGGTACCGGAAAGACCGCCGTGACTCCCTGGTCACACCGGTGGTCTCAGATCGCCGAACGGTGCCGCCGTTCGCCGGCAATCGTCGCCGGAGTTCCGCCCCGTTCTGTCGCCAGGGAGAAGAGCGGGGTGGACCGTGGTCAAACCTGACCAGTGGGCCAGGCGGGCCCACTGTCAGTGACCCACATCCTCGCCACGTCGTCTCCCACACTGCCGAAGCAGCTGGGCTCGGCCCAGTGACGCCGTCCGGCTATACAGCGCTCAGGCGCACTTCTGCCTTTTTCCTATTTTCCTTTTCCAGCAATTTTCAAATAACTCTACCGAATTTATTTCAAAACCAAATTTTATGATTCAAATTTCTGTAGGTTTCTAAAATCATGCTCTGTGTATTTAAATTAGGTGAACATTTTTTCTATATATAGTTTCTGTTTAATCATTTAAACATTTCTTTTAATCATATATTCCAACTTAGTAATTCCATAAGTAATTCAAATATGCTCTAAATAAACTATTTTTTTCTGTTATTTCTTAAACATTCCCTAGTTTATTTTAGTATTTATTTCAAAAATATTTGAAATACTTTTTAGTGTTGTTTTTGAATTATGTGGTGATTTAGATATTTTTGAAAATAGGAAATGGAGGGAAGATGTTTACTCCAAAAACCTTGGAGTGCACCCCATATTTTTGCATTCTCAAGGCAAGCATTTTGAACACTTGATATGGTGAATGTTTGCATGCTAGAATATTTAGGGCATGTTTGATACTTTTAATAGGTTTGGCTTATGGATAGAAATATTGCATGCATGCATGGTCATGATTATATTTTCTCTCGCATGCATTCCCTTCAAATTTGCAACATACATAAGTTGTGAGCATCCAGAAGGGTGCTCCTATTTTGGACGTGCCGGTGGGCACGGGCCATTTTTGACACGGTGGTGTCACGAGATATATGTGAAAGCCGGCAAGGGTTGTGGCCCTGTCCTGGTGATATGACTGAAAGAGTACTTTGTTATGCTAACCCCTGCAGGAAACATAAGCCTCCTGAGTCGACCGTAGATCGAGTCTTGTTCCGGTAACCCCCATACTTGAATCGTGCCGCCACTTGTCCCTGCCACGGGTAGGGTATGGTTTAGTAAGTTGTTAACCCCTTTCCGTGCACACACCGTACAGAGGGCCACGATGAGGGTTTTCCACGACGGTGGACTAAATCCTGTCATCAGGTCAGGGGGCATGGGTGTTTCCGGCTGTTGTGATGCCGAGAGGGAGTGTACCCTTGTAATCCGCGCGTATGAATAGTGATCCCATGCTCATGGAGGTTGTAGCCTCTCCGACTTAGAGTTTTACTTAACTGTTGTTTTGGGTGATTCTCGGCAGCAGAAAAGTTAAGCTGGTGTGTGCTGGTTAGGTGTGTTTTCATCCCAAAGACCGTAATGGGAATTAGTCAGTGTCACGATACTGACTAAAGAAATCCTATACTTGTGGGTAAAGAGTACACCCTCTGCAGAGTCATATCTATTCGAATAGCCGTGTCCGCGGTTAAGGACTACAGTCTGGGTTGGTCAAGTGTCGGTCTTAGAGTCGGTCTCCGGAGGAAAATAATTCAGTGAGCCTGATTAATTTTGCAGGATGAGTATTACTGCTATTGATGTTATCATGAATATTATTGGTGCTATAATTTTGATTATGGACTAACCCGTTGCTCTTATTTTAATTTCCAGAATGTCTCAGGGGCTGGCTAGTCTACCCCGGACATTCGTTTTTTTTTAAGTCCTTTTGTGGCGTCCCTCGAGTGTCAGGCGGTTTATCACGCCACTACTCTTGTGGATACCCGACTGGCATTTCGTTTCAAGTCCTTTCGTGGCGTCGCCTGAGTTCTCGGATGGTATCGTCCGATTTCTCTTATAGACACCCGACTGGCATTTCTTCTTAAGACCGATCGTGGTGTCACTTGACATCCGACCGGCATTTTCTTTTATATTTTATTGATACTAATATTTATTTTCTTGCACTAACCATTAATCACCATGCCATGTTTTAATTCCTGTCAGCATGCATTTAATATAAGTCCACCATGAGCATATGCATATATTTTAATTCATCATGACCGTATAATTGTTTGCTGCATTTGTTATATCTTTTGTCCATGATGTTTGCGAGTACATTCAAACGTACTCACAGGCTTGTCCCTGGCTATTTACTTGGCCAGGTTAGGGGTTCTACAAGGAGTACCACAGTGACGTCCGTGCGAAGCCTAGGAGTACATCCACGCGGGATAGGAGTTATCCGGGTCAGCTGTTCCTGTGGGAAGGAAACCCCATCGATGTGGAGAAGCCACAAGCCAATTCCTTCATCCACCACCGGAGTCATTGTTGCATCAGTAGACCTTTATGGTCTTGTATCAAATTCTTGTAAATGCTTGGTAATCTGTAACAAGGATGTGTCCACCAGTAACAGTAATCCTGGGCTGGTGATGACACTAGGGGTTAATTTCTGGAATATTGTGTTCCCGAAATCCGGCCCCGACATCTCTCTTCTCATATGGGCAATCCACAACGAAGTGACTTACATTTCCACAGTTGAAGCATGTCCTCACTCGTTGCTTCCCCTTGTTCCCACTAGAGTTGTTCCTGTTGAAGTTGGGTCTTGTGTTCTTCTTGCCCCAGAATTGCCTTGAAGCAAGAGCCATGGGCTCATGATAGGCATATTTGGTGTCCTCGGGGCTACACTCATCATCATCTTCCACCTCCTCCTCTTCCACACAAGCCTTGGCCTTCAGGGCAAGATTAGGCTTCTTCGATCGTTGAGCTCTTAAGACCGCATTGTCGGCGGCCACGTCCAAGATCCTCATGGCAACAAACTCGTCCAACACTTCATTTGAGGATAAGTGGTGGAAGTCCGGTCTCTGACGTATGACAGAGGACATGGCCTTATGGTAGGGCATCATGGCCTTGAGGAACGTGCGCTTGATCCAATTGTCATCCGTATCCTTACTGCCATGATCTCGAAGAGAGACCGCAAGGATAGTTAATCTTCGATAAAGTTCACGAGGATCTTCATCTTCGATCATAGCAAACTCATCAGCTTCATCTTGCACCACTTCATAGTTGGAGCGTTGAATACTGGTGCTTCCCTTGTACATCGTGCCAACATGCTCCCAGGCTTCCTTGGCCACAGTGAAGGGTCGAAGGTGTGCAATGTCTTCAGGAGGGATGGAATCTTGAAGAATGCAAAGAGCGGACTCGTTGAACTGATGATCCGCAGTTTCTCTTGGAGTCATGTTGTCGGGATCATGCGGATAAAAACCTTGCTCAATTATTCTCCAAAGGTTAGTAGAACAATGATTAATATGACGTTTGAAACGAAACACCCAAGTAGCAAAATCAGAATTTTTGATAAACTTGGGAGGGGGCCCAACGGAATTTAAATGCGGTGTGGGAATGGGTCCTCCATAGTGAGTAGGAGGAGCGGATTGGGCAAATTTCCCACTCCCATTCTTAGTAACAGGGGCTTGTTCACTACTAGCTTCTCCCTTGTCGGGATTAGCCTCCGACACGTTGGTAGCGGGACGAGCCACTTCCAACGGTGTGGTGGATAATTTAAGCCCCTCAAACAAATCTTTAAACATGCCTTTGACCTCGCTCGCTAGTGATTCTTTCAATGTGGTCAAGGCCACATTGAACTCCTCACGAGAGACCGAGGCTCCCCCATCTGACGTAGGCAAGGACGGAGTTCCACCGGAATGGTCCTCCGTCTCGACTACGTTGTCACCCGTACTCTTTGGGCGGTAAAGTCCTTAAAAAGAGACAAGGCTCTGATACCAATTGAAAGTATCGATACGGTTGACTAGAGGGGGGGTGAATAGGCAACTAACAATTTTTAGCTTTTCTTAACCACTTTAAATTAAACGTCAAAGTAAGTTGTCTAGATATCCTACTAAGATGACAACTAAAGGAAAGAAGGATAACAACTACACAAGCATGCTATAGGAATTAAACAAGTAAAGCATGCACAAGTAAAGGTAAGAAATAACCACAAGAGGAACCGGTGGAGACGAGGATGTGTTGCCGAAGTTCCTTCCTTTTGAGGGGAAGTACGTCTCTGTTGGAGCGGTGTGGAGGCACAATGCTCCCCAAGAAGCCACTAGGGCCACCGTATTCTCCTCACGCCCTCACACGATGCAAGGTGCCGTGATTCCACTAGTGGTGCCCTTGAAGGCGGCGACCGAACCTTTACAAACAAAATAGGGGCTATCTCCACAACTTGGAGGCTCCCAACAAAACCACGAAGCTTCACCACAATGGAATATGGCTTCGAGGTGACCTTAACCGTCTAGGGTGCTCAAACACCCAAGAGTAACAAGATCCGCAAGGGATTAGTGGGGAGAATCAAATATCTCTTGGTGGAAGTGTAGATCGATGCCTCCTCAAGCAATCCCGAGCAAATCAACAAGTTTGATTGGCTAGGGAGAGAAATCGGGCGGAAATAGAGCTTTTGGAGCAACAATGGAGTAGTGGGGGAAGAGGTAAGTCTTCTTGGAGAAGAAGACCCCCTATATATAATGGGAGAGCAAATCCAACCGTTATGCACGTTTTCTGCCCGCAGAGAGCGGTAGTACCGCACGTAAGTTGCGGTACTACCGCTTGCTGAGCGGTACTACCGCTAGGCAAAAACAAGTGAAAAGATAACAGCCACGGATGAAATAAATTACATTCGTGGCTACATCCGTAGAATTACGGTAGTAGCAAAACACGACGCGGTACTACCGCTTGGAGTACGCGGTACTACCGCATAGGATGCGGAAGTAAAAAATTACTTCCGCACCTACTTCCGCACTAAGTACAGTGTCGGGCCAGATACACGGTACTACCGTTCTGGAGCCGCGGTACTACCGCTGGAGCGGTACTACCGTGCCTTCATGCGGTACTACCGTGTGGCTGTGCGGTACTACCGCTTATGGAGCGGTACTACCGCTTGCCAGGTAGATGTTTTTAGTTAAGAATTCATGGTTTGCATAAACGATAAAGAACGGTTGGAACTCCAGAGAAGCAAGGGAAAGGTGGTGTGAGAGTAAGATGTGTACGTGTTGATTCCACCCTAACCTTTTCGAAACGGACCCCCTCTTAATAGTACGGCTTTCCTATTACTCAAAGCCACCGACAGGGAGCAAAAAGGAAACACCGTCTTCCATCGAATACGAGGGGTAAGCAATCGTCTTGTGCCTAGGTGAGATAAATCTGTAGGAGCTTAAAGCACACGATTAGTCCGCAAATGCATTGTCATCAATCACCAAAACTACTTAGGGAGAAATATGCCCTTACAAGGTTGATCACGCACCGTTTCTCTTGTCCGCCCGCCCAGGCACTCTCTCTTGGAGATAGAAGTGCCTTGACAAGGGACCGCGAGGAGGGTGCCGCCGCCGCATGCCTCGCATCTTCTTCTGGTCGCAAGCGACATAGAGCTCGCGTCACTTGTACTGAGTATGTCGCCTGTGCCGCGTGACGGTCCCTTGTCCTCGTCGTCATCTCCGTTGTGATGGAGAAAAACAAAAGAGTTTGGAAGGGACGTAACCACAAAACCGCCTCGGCCTGGCGGTGATGATGGAGGCGGTGATGACGATGATTGACACGTCGTTCATGACTTCAGGTTCACACAAGTGCGCCCCCCTGCCTAGCACGCCAAAGATGTCGTGGAGGAACACGATCACCTATGGGGTCGTCTGCCCCTTTGTGGTTCGACGGGGGGAGGTCATGTTGCACAAAGAACAAAAGTCATGGGATAGCACGGTGATGGTGACGCTGGATTGTGGATCCACCATGCGTGGGTTCAATTCCCGTCGTTCGCCCATCGCATTATTGCAAATTCCAAAAATGCAATTTTCCATATTCCTAGTTATGTATTTACTTACGGTGACGAAGGATAAAACTATCGCTATATTTTTTTCCTTTTCGTTTTTTACCCAGGTTCAGGCTGCCGTGAGGTGTAAAACCCTACTCCTGCTTTGGTCGAATTGATGGGAGGACCCAAAGAAGAGGCAGCGCTCATGCCCGGCAAGGAAGCTTCGGGAGAGCCGCTACACGCATACAAGTAGGCGAGTTTCCGAATCCTTTTATAGTTAGCCCTGGGCCTCCTTTTATAGTTTAAGGGGCATCCACAGTGGCAAACAGTCACTATTCATTGATTAGATAGCTAACATTGCTATCATACCTAACTATGGCAGCTAGGACAAAGTGCATTAAATGCACTACTAGGTGTCATGCTGAGGATGTAGCCCGGCAAGCCTGCCACGCCACTTAACCACCACTTTGCTTATCTGTTTGACACGCCTCTGGACGGGTGTCATTTGGAGGTAATATGTCTTCAAAATGGCTGCCACGTGCTTAGTGGAAGCCACTTAATCATCTGAGGGCTTGGCATCGCACTGATGCCTGACATGCGTTGCGGTGCGGTGGAGCGGTGGCGTCTTGGTGGGGAAATCCGCCCCTCGACGGTCCCGGCAAGCCTGCCGGGGAAAATTTGGACTTGGTCTTGGGGCGGCCTCGGCCTGGCTAGGCTCTCCTGCCCGGAAAGGGAGGCTTTCCTAAGATGAAACCTCGTTGTCTTGATTTGTCTTGGTCTTCTTATACATGTTGTTGCTGAATATATCCTCGTCGAGCCTTAGCTGTCGGGGCTGGAATCCTATTGTCCATGCACAAGTCAGGGGAAACATACACCCCTATATGTGTACCCGACAAATGGAGATGCATAGCTATGAGAGCGGAGTATATCTACATACCCTTGTAGATTGCTAAGCGTAAGCGTTAAAACGTGGTTGATGTGGTTGTACCCTTCACTGTCCGATCACGATCCAGCTGATCTAGTCACGAACGGACGACACTTCCGAGTTTAGCACATGTGCGGCTCAATGACGTCGTCCTTGATCTAGCAAGATAAGGCGGAGAAGTAGATGGGATCACAACCAGCACGACGTCGTGGTGGTGATGGTGGTGGAGCTAGTTCAGCACGGCTTTGCCAAGTGCTACTAGAACAAGGATGGAAGAGCTACGGAGTAACGGGCGAGAGAGGGGCCCCAAGGGCTTGGTGTGTCCTCTTGGGGAGCCCCTCCCCTCTATATATAGGTTAAGGGGCCTGGGGAACAACCACTCCAAGTCCTAGGGCGCAGCCAAGGGGGGGAGGTGGAATCCTAGTCCTCCTCCCTCCCGTCCCTAAAAAGGTGGACTTTCCACCTTTTCCAATTGAATGGGCCTTTGAGGGACTTGTACGCCTGGCCCAATAAGGCTAGGGCGCCTCCCCTCAGCCCAGGCTGACCCTTGGGACATGGTGGAACCCTTGGTGGACTTCCGGACTACTCTGGAAGTTTTAGGAACCTTCTAGAAGCTTCTCGGTGCAATACAGAAAAAAACTGAAACTTTTTTCGGAACCCTAAAAACAACTTTCCATATATAACCCGACCATTCCGAGACTCCTCGTGATGTCCGGGATCTCATCCGGGACTCCGAACTACATTCGGTTGCCAATCATCAAATATCCCAATACCACTCTAGCGTCAACTAACGTTAAGCGTGCGACCCAGCGGGTTCGAGAATCATGTAGTCATGACAGAGACACCTCTCCGATCAATAACAAATAGCGGGACCTAGATGCCCATATTGGTTCCTACATATTCCACGAAGATCTTTTATCGGTTGAACCACGATGTCAATGATTCGGTTAATCCCATATGCAATTCCCTTTGTCCGGCAATATGTTACTTGCCTGAGATTCGATCGTCGGTATCTCCATATCTAGTTTAATCTCGTACCGACAAGTCTCTTTACTCGTTCCGTAATACAAGATCATGTGACTATCTCCTTAGTCACATTGCTTGGTTCTTGTGATGTTGTATTACCGAGAGGGCCCAGAGATACCTCTCCGTCAAACGGAGTGACAAATCCCAATCTCGATCCATGCCAACCCAACAGACACCCTCGGAGATACATGTAGAGCACATTTATGATCACCTAGTTACGAAGTGACGTTTGATAGCACACAAGGTATTCCTTCGGTATTCGGGGGTTGCATGATCTCATGGTCAAAGGAACAAATACTTGACATGAAGAAAGCTATAACAAATAACTTCAACGATCTGATGCTAAGCTTACGGTTGGGTCTGGTTCACCCTGTGCAAAACCGAACCGAAAAAACTAAACCAAACCAAAAATTCAGTTTTTTCAGGTTTTGTTTATGGTTTCAGTTTGCAAAATTCAAAACCATAGTCAATTCGGTTTTTTCGGTTTAAAACCGAATTTTTTTGGTTAAACCGAAAGCTCAGCAACATCAAAATATTAGAAGCCCAGTCGGCCAGCCCAAACTGGGCCTTCTCCTTTATTCCTTCAACCTAGCCCAGTAGCCCTAGGGCAACTCACAAGCCACACCCCCCAATCCCTCATGCAGGGGCAGAGGAGAGACCCAGCCGCACGCAGTGATCAAGATATGGGTGGCGGCGGTGCCCTAGCTTAGCTAGGTCATACTCCGGCGCATCCATCCACCCCCTCCCCCTAGCAGGCGAAGCTCCGTGTGGACCGTGCCTCCATCCATCTCCGCTCTCCGTCCTCCATCGTGCGCACCGGCGACGCTGACCTCCGCCGTCCATCCACCGCATCGTCGCTGACCTCCGGCTCCGCTCTCTTTTCTCCACGTCGTTGGGTCGCTGACCTCCGCGGCTCCGCCCTCCGTCGCACTTGCCGATGCACACTTCAATGCCATCATGTTAAGCCCATTCTTTGACCTTTAGTTTGATCTAATTGGATACTTGTTCAGTAGACAGTATCATAGCATCTCCCTGATCTCATGATACAGAACATACGTTAGTTGGTTCAGTTTAGTTGCGGTAGTAGTGGCTGAGAAAACAACTATTTGCTAGTTCAGCTGCAGTAGTAGTGTGCTAGTGCCTAGTGGCTGAGAAAAACAAGTGCTCCCATTCAGTTGCAGACTTGCAGTAGTGTGTGTTTGGTACTGAACAATTATTTCATTACTTTCCAGTGCTAGTTCTGTTGTTAGTACTAATCTGAATGGGAACTACCTAACTTATTTCTTCAGGTGTCCAATAGTGTCAACCATGGTGCTGGTTATGCTGCTAGTCAAGGTTCCTTTCCTGAAACACAACCTGATGTTACCCCTGACAGTGTTAGCAAGAAAAGGAACAAGAGGTCAAAGGCATGGACACACTTCACAATTCAGAACGGTGATCCAGATCATGCGAACTGCAACTATTGTAGTGCTATATTGGGTTGCAAATCCACATCGGCAGGTACTGCTTCTTTAGTAAACCATTTGAAGATTTGCAAAAAGAATCCTGCCCACATCGGTAGCAATCAGACCGAGCTTACCTACCAAGTTTGTGTTGATGGTAATTATGTGGTTCCTTGGCAATACAATGAGAAAGAAGTTAGAGAAGCATTTGCTCGCATGATAGTGATAGATGAGCTTCCGTTCATATTTGTAGAGAAAGAAGGTTTTAGGTTCTTCATGTCTAAAGCTTGCCCTAGGTTCAATGTGCCATCTAGGACCACTATGTATAGAGATATCATTGCTCTTTATGAAACTGAGAAAGCTATGCTTAGAAAATATTTCATCGGTTCACATCAAACTGTTTGCCTCGCCACTGATACATGGATATCAAAAAGACAACAAAGCTACATGGTTCTTACTGCACATTTCATCGATTCTGCATGGAAGCTTAGGAAAATAATTATTAGCTTTGTCTTGGTAGATCGACACAAAGGGGATGATATTGGGAAATCGTTAGAAAAATTACTGATTGAGTGGGGCATTGAACAAGTGTGCACTATTACTGTAGATAATGCGAGTTCCAATGACACTTGCTTAGCCTACATGAAGAGATATTTGACTAATAGGGGCTGCACACATGCAAGAAGTCAATATCTTCACATGAGGTGTGTGGCTCACATTGTTAATCAGGTGGTTCAAGATGGGCTAAAGATAATGTGCCATCCTGTAAACAAAATTTGCCATGCTATCAAGTTTGTTAGAGCCTCCCCAACTTGATTGGATGTATTTAAGAAGTGTGTGCAGCTCAGCAAGGTAGTGCGCAAAGGTTTGATTAATATTGATGTGGCTACTAGATGGAACTCTACATTTGTAATGCTAGAAAACGTTGAGAAATTTGAGAGGGCATTTGAGCAATATGCACTTCATGATCCCAACTACAAGACCAAGTTAGAAAAAACTAGTCCAGAACCTAAGCCCGATGCTCTTGACCAGCGGGGTCCTCCAACTCAAAGTGATTGGGTATATGTTCGTGAGTTCAAACAATTCCTCCAACACTTCTATGACCTCACTAATAAGGTTTCTGGCACCAAGTATGTTACAACCAACACCTTATTGGAAGAGATTGCTGATGTTAATTTTTTGTTGGGTGAATAGAGTGATCATGTGATCTGTGGTGATGATGAAATATTCAAATGCATGGCTCTCAAGATGAAAGCGAAGTATGAGAAGTATTGGGGTGATCCTGAAAAGATGAAAAAAAATCATTGGTGCCATCCTTGATCCTAGGTATGTGGTTGATTGGTTGTTGTTCTTTTGTCAAATATATGTATGTTGTTCTTAATGTCTTTCTAACTTGTCTTGTCTTGTCTTAATTCTTTATGCAAGGACCAAGGAATCTCATTTCTTCGAGGACATGATTGAAGACACCTATGGCTGTATAATAGGTATCAGAATCTTGACTTCTTCACACAACAAATTTGTCTCTATTTTTGGAGAATACAAAGAATTATATGGAACCAGTTCTACTAGTGAATTAGCATCACAAGCTCGTGCTAGTGAAAATGCTTCTGAAAATTCTCTTATGAGGTCACGCTACAACAAGAAGAGAATGAGATCTTGTGGAGAGGGTAGCACTAGCTCAAATATGAGAACTAAATTAGACAAGTACCTAGATGAGGATACCAAAGAGTTGACCACAGAATTTGACCTTCTTGAGTGGTGGAAGTGCAATGTTGCTGGCTTTCATGTTCTGTCAAAAATGGCTCATGATATACTAGCAATCCCCATCTCAATAGTTGCTTCTGAATCAGCTTTTAGCACTAGTGGCCGTATTCTTGATTACTTCAGAAGCTCTTTGACACCAGCGACACTCCAAGCATTGATATGTACACAAGATTGGTTGCGTAGTAAGCCTATTAATGTTGAACTTGATCTTGTTGAGTTGACGAAACTGGAGGAAGGTACTTAAATGGATGTGCATTTCAGTTATTTCAATGACCATGCAAAATTTATGTTATTTACTCGATCATGCAATATTTCTGTTATTTTTGTAGGTGTGGGAGCCCTTCGATTGGACGATAATGGTGTAATATCGATTTATTGATCTTCATGTGTGGAACTGGAGTGAAAACTTGTGCAACTTGCTGCCTGAAGTGGTGAAGTTTGTGTGTGTGTGTGTGTGTGTGTGTGTGTGTGTGTGTCTCATTTGTCATGTGTTGAACCCATTTTGCACTATGTTGGACTTTGGCTGTGTTGAACTTGGTTGTTCTAGAATTTATTGTACTTGTACTCAACTTATGCGCGAGAATTTCATATGAACATGTAATGGAGTTTATTATCTTGATGTGTTCTAGTGCTTGATTTGTGCCTTGTGTAGTTCTGTTGATGCTTCTACTGGACATGTTTTCGTTCCAGAATTTCTTCATGTTGTTGTACTGGATATGTACTAAGTGCTTGTACAGTTGTACTAGATAGATTTGTGCCCTGTGTTATTGTGTAGTTCTGCTGGTGCTTGTACTTGTACTCTTGTAGTCTTGACCTTGTACTGGATTGTGCTTCTATGCAGTATGTGCTTGTACTGGAACATATATTGTCTAGTATTTCTTCAAACACGTCACAAGGTTGTGCTTGTACCCCTTACTTGTACTGGACATGTACTAAATTTGTTTCTCCATGTAGCCAAACCATGTCTTGATCAGAAGTTCGCGTCAACTTGGGTTAATTTGGTTATTACCGAAACCGAACCGAAAGCAAACGGTTACAACCGAAACCGAACCGTATCTATGTATAAAACTGTATAAACAGAAGTATAAAAATCGTATAAATCGATAACCGTATAAACCGAACCGAATCAAACCGGATCAAACCGAATGCACATGCTAAGGTCTAGTCAATCACATCATTCTCCTAATGATGTGATCCCGTTATCAATGACAACTCATGTCTACGGTTAGGAAACCTTAACCCATTGTTGATCAACGAGCTAGTCTAGTCGAGGCATACTACGGACACGATGTAGTTTATGTATCCACACATGTATTTAAGTTTCCCGTCAATACAATTCTAGCATGGATAATAAACATTTATCGTGAACAAGGAAATATGATAGTAACCAATTTATTATTGCCTCTAGGGCATATTTCCAACACCCTTCAGAATGAAAAGAGCGAAGACGACATTTTCAACATGTTTTTCTTTGGTCGTAGGAGATCCATATTATTAAGAGGGGGTATGGGTGGAATCAAATCACGTACACAAATACATATTGTACCCACCATATATACCTTTTGTTTCAGGGAGTGTACCTCAAGTCTTACTGTGCAGAAATTTGCATCCAAGTGGTTGTACCGCTAGTGGTTGCAGTTGTACCACTCAGTGTCTTCCATGTCCCACCTACCTCTTGCCTCTCTCTCTCCTACATTAATGCCCTAAGCTCTATCTTGCCCGATCTCCTTCTCTAGCCAACCAAACTTGTTGATTTACTAGGCATTGAGAGAAAAGACTTGTATCTACACTCCCGCTAAAGGAAAATTGACCCCCCATTCATTTCTTGTGGATCTTGTTACTCTTTGGTGTTTGGGCATCTTAGATGGAATAGGTCACCTCGGAGGTACATTCCATTATGGCAAAGATTCCTGGTGGTGTTGAGAGCCTTCAATTAAGTTGTGGAGAGAGTCCTAACCTTGTTTGTAAAAGGTTCCGATTGCCGCCTTCAAGGGCACCGCTAGTGGATTTGTGACACCTTGCATCGTGCGAGGGGTGTGTGGATAATAGGGTGAGTCCTTGGAACGTTTGGGGAGCAATGTGCCTCCACGCCCCTCCAATGGATACGTACCTCCCCCAAAGGAGGGAACTTTAGAAACACATTCTCGTCTTCATCATCTCCACTTGCGGTTATCTCGTTCCTTTACTTTGTGCTAGCTTCTGCCTTGTGTTGCTTATTGTGCTTGTCATATAGATTGTCCATCTAGTTGCATATCTAGACACCCTATCTTTTGTTGAGCCTAAAAACACATCCTCGCCTATTTGCCCCTTCTAGTCGACCATACTGATCCTTTCAATCTCTTCGAGAGAGCCCGAATGCGAGTGAAACCTCGTGTCCTTATTACCATCGTCTCTAGACTACCAACTCGGGACCCCGTACCCGAGATACGCCGGAATCGACTCCATCACATAGTCTAGTCCAAGTTTTCACATTCTTTAGATCAGGGGCGCCTCATTTGGCTTGCCCAACCCCATGATCCAAATTTTATCCCAGAAAATGTGGCCTTTGATCAACAAAACTTGGCTTTACCCCTAAAAAAGCTAGTTTCGTCTCGAGGGCTTTGTGGGTCCTGGCACAATGCATTCACGTGCTCATCCATGGTAATGCTACACGAGAACGAACTAGCAAACCACAAAACAAATCTTACAAAGTGTATGAGAGAGACCCCGTCTTTCAATGCAAGGGATGAGGTACACGGAAGCTTTCTACCAAATAACATAAAGATCATGTTACGCCTAATTTCTCCATAGTAAACCCTACGTGTTGCTTTACACAACGAGCATATGTAATAGGTGATTTGTGATTTGTAGTATAATATTTTGTGTGTGTGTGTGTGTGTGTG
>LR738711.1:913695729-913754344 GCA_902687465.1 Secale cereale
AGTATCTTACTAGCTAATGTATGATGAACACATATGATTATCGGAAAAAATGTACGAACATGCAGTTGTCTGTGGCATAACAATAACATAATGTATGAATGAAGTATGCTTATGTCATGAACCAAACATCCATGTATGATTTTTTTTTTTTTGTCGTTGTTGCCAAAGGGGACCATTTTATGTGTGATAAACCGATACAGCAGTGCTGTAATATTTTCCTCTGATTTATCTCGCAGAAGATTATCCCAGCGAGTGAATGCTGCAAAACGTTTTATAATGGGAGAAATGTTTTCTTGGAGAGCAGGGCAAGGAGTAATAATAAAAGCAAAATCGGCATGCCCGTATCGACCCGAGATCACCGGCTGGCTCATTCTATCCACCAACCACCCGTCCAGCCCACCACGAGCCCACCAGATATTTTCCTCCCGAACCCTCGAGATATTTTGGAAGCCTGCTACATAAAGCCGCAGCGCACCACAAAACCCTAGCCGCCTCCGCCCCTCTCCTCTTAAACCCCAGCCCCCACTCCCCATCCTCCATTCCCCCCTCCCCCGCCGTCTCGTCTCGTCCCAGCTCTCCCTCCCGAGGTACGCCCTGCCCCCTCTCCCCCCTGATCTCTACGCGCCGCGGCGGATCTGGCCGTGATCCGTCGCCCCCTTCCGTTAGATTGCTTGTTGGTTGCTGTTTGATCGATTGGCCGAGGAAAGGGGATGGTTTCCGTTACCTGTTGTCTGATCTGTATTTCGTGTGGGTTTAGGTGTTAGAGAGGGGTTATTGAGTTCGATTTCCTTCGGTTTTGTTGGATTATTTCGGGGTCGTCGTCATGGTGGTACGGGTTGCAAAGTTTCGGTGGGGAACCGTGTGTCGGGTTCTACCGCGGTAGTCGGCTGGGACCTCTGGCTGAATTAGGCGGGGTGCTCTGATCTGTCCGATTAATCTATTATAGCAAGCATATATCGCGTTTCTAGGGGGTTTTCACCAGTAAAAATTTCTCTTTTTCAAACAAATTTGTGCCTTGTCCTCTGTTTGTCCCTTAGGTTTGTTCTCCTTCGCTGATGATTTATTTTGTCGATGCAGGTTCAGTCTTCCTCCATGGCGGCCCTCATCAAGCTCGGGAGCCTTCTTAGGCAGAGTGCTTTCGCGAGCAGTGCCTCGACCGGCTCTGCTCCTGCCCTGTTCAACGCTGCCCGCTTCATGTGCGCCGGCCAGCCCGCTGGTGGCTCCAAGCTTTTTGTTGGCGGTGAGTTTTCTTGCCTCACTTTGCTTGTACTGTATATCCATAACCTTGTATAGACCACCATGACTTAGTTTTATTTATCAGGTCTTGCCTGGGGTACTGATGACCATTCGCTGAAGGAGGCGTTCCAAAGCTTTGGAGAGGTCACTGAAGGTCAGTGTGTATCTTCAAGCATTTATCAAATTTGCCAAAAGTCATTGTATCTGTTAACTGTGCATGGTGTTAGCTGTTTGTTCTGGGTTAGTTTAGGTTAGCTGTTGCCACGTGTCATTTAATCTGTTATTTGTACATGATGTTAGCTCTTTTTTCTGGTATGGTTCAGGTTAATGTTGTAGTTATTGTTTTGAGATCTGAATGTTTAGCAATGCATGGTTATTTGTTTGACTGTGCTTGCTATTCTGATGCTCTTCAGCTTATCTTGTATTTACTGCGTCATAATCCTTGCCTTTCATGTTACAGCACGTGTCATCACTGACAGAGAGACTGGAAGGTCTAGAGGGTTTGGTTTTGTGAGCTTTGCGAGTGATGATGATGCAAAGAATGCTGCCGATAACATGGACGGGAAGGTGCGTCAGAATACCAGACACTGTTCTACTTCATAATAGAGTTAAACTTTACTACAATTTAGCTGATGACCAGGGTTTGATAATTCTCACCATGTACTATGTGTGTTAATTTTCCTTTACTCGGGGAATACACCTTGTTGATTATTGTTTCATTGTGTTCTGCATGATATTCATGCTTTGCTTCAGTGGCCACTAGTTGTGAGGATCTAATGCCCTTCCAATGCTTGCAGGAGCTTGCGGGGAGGAATGTCCGTGTTAACTTTGCCAACGAGAGACCTTCGGGTGGTGGTGGTGGCTTCCGTGCTGGCGGCGGCGGTGGCTTTGGAGGTGGTGGCGGCGGATACGGAGGTGGTGGCGGATACGGCGGTGGCCGTGGTGGTGGTGGCGGCGGCTATGGTGGTGACCGTGAGTCCTACTAAGAAGAGCACCGACTATCAAATTTAAAATAATGAGCTTTAGGACAGTATCTTGATTATGTGGAACCTATGTTACGTCTGTCTGTCTGTTATCTGCGATAGTTGAACTCAATAGGGGCAGAGATGTGGTTCTATGGTATTTTTGTTTTTGGTTTGTTTCTTGATGGTGCAAGAGTTAAGTTGTGTATGCTGCTTCGAGGCTTGGATGAGTCTCAAGGAAGTTGATGCATTTTGCCGTATATTGCACTGTGTACGTGTAGAGAATGATTGCAAATGTTAGTGTGATCATAAATTCTCATAGTAATATCTCTTATTCAATCTCTTTAACAATATTAATTTCTTTGGGCTTGAGGAATCACACCAAGCCATTGTGAACTTGGTGGATAAACAGTACTTCAAGCCAGTGCATCCTGAATTTGATGTTTTAACTCAATTGTCCTGTGGCAAAAGAGCTTAATGCCAGAATGATCGAAGGCTTTAAAAGGAATTTGGTAATTGCCATCTGAGCCCGGGCTCAAATGATTAGTTTTTGGGCTTAAAATCGTGTGGCACTCCGGCTAAGCTAAGCTACGCATTAGAAACCTGTATTTCTTAATGCTCTAATTATATCTTTGTTTGTCGGTCTTGCCATCGTGCAAGGATCAGCCGGGTCGCGAACCGTTCGCCGGCTTGCAGCAGCGCCACCCCCACCCCAGCTCTACATTTAGCCTAGCCATATGGCAACAGCCCCCCGTCCCTCTTTCAAACATGGTGAGCGACGACGGCTACTGCAACTATGGCGTTGCAGCATGACAGATGTTGTAACGCACACATGGCAACGCGATGACAGCTGCTGCGGAAGAAGGGTTGTAGCTCATCGCTGGCGGCAAAGGTACCTTGCAGCATCGTGGATGTGCGGGGACCTTGCAGCGTGTTGGTTTCCCTTCTTGCTACAACACAACATTGGTGGCACTTTAGCTTGCAATCTCGGTAGAGGGTGCAACGGCGCTGATCGCATGACCCACCTCCCGCCTCGCAGCAATGTGGCTGTTGCGAGAAGGGATGCAACAATCGCGATGGTAAAAGTTAGGGGAGGTTGTTGTGACGAGCGTCGCCCCCTTTGACACTGACTGCAAGACATGTGCCTTGCAACAGCGAGCCCCCCGTCTTGCAGCAGCAGGGAGGAGGCAGCGCTTGCAGAAGTGGTGACTTGGGCTTGCCAGCGTTGTCCAGATTTGGACCGAGGCAAAGAAAAGGGGGGCGGGGGGAATTGCAATGTGGGGAGCATGCGGCGGAGGAACACGAAGGAGAAAGTCCAGACAAAATGATAATGTGCAGATGGGGTCCATGGAGACACGCGTCACACGGACGAGGCGGCTGACTGATGTGTGGCATCCGCTGGGTGAATCAAAGAGTTCTCCCAACACTTAACAATTGGGCTGTTATTGGTGACTCATTGTGTAACATTCTGAAGTTGAAGTGGAAAATTAACGACTCCCAAGGCAGCAGCTCCCAGAATCAAAGATCTGACGCCATTTGTGTCATTGGCGAGCTGATGGCCGAAAATTTGAGTTCATCTGGATTTTCTCCGAAAGAGTGACAGTGTGGCGGAGAGTCGTGTGCACTAATAACGTTAATAGGCGATTCCGTGTCGAAGCGATTTGGACCAACGGCGCTGCAAACCCTAAATACGCTCGGCGTCGGCAGTAGCGCCGCCGTCGCAAACAGAGAGCAGGCTCGAGGAACAGACAGGGCAGGCGCCATGGATCCGCCGCACCCACCGCACCACCACCACCACCACCACCGGCTCCACCTCCGCCTCGACCCCGGCCACCACCACCGCATCCACATCCACCTCCGCCACCACGCCGCCCACCTCCTCCCCGCCGCCGCTCCCTGCGCCCACCACCACCACCACCACCACGCATCGGTTCCTCTTCCTCCTCCCCACTCGCTCCCCTACCCGCCGACCGCGGCGGAACGACCCCTCGCCGGGCCGCAGGGAGAGGCGGCGAGGGGCGCGGAGGAGCCGGCGCCGCAGGCGGAGCCCGGAGAGGAAGTTTACCTCGGGCAGGAAGAAGAGTGGGGGGAGGAGGAGGAGGAGCCGGTGTTCGTTCTGACGGAGGAGTGGGCCGAGTTCTTCGCCAAGGCCGACGCCAAGAGGAGGCTGGGTAAGCCGCCCTGCTCTCTCTCGCTAATTTCTCCCCATTCCGTGATGCTTGCTCGATGTCTCAGCGTGACTTCTGTGTCTTCTGCAACTCTGTTGGCTCTGCAGCCAAGCAGCAGAAGAAGAATCGGAAGAAGAAATAGGAGCGCCAGCCGTTCTCGAGACTCGCGGCTCAAGCGACGATGGCGATGCAGTCCGCAGACCGGACGGGACAGGCTTATACCAGAGCTTATGACACTTCGAATCTTTTACGAGAGAAGACATTTTGCGAGAGGACATGACAGCGTTCAAAATACCTCTGGCTCTTGATCAGCGGGCAGTATTCACAGTAGTATACTTGATGCTCCGTGTTGACAACTTTTGTTTCGAGAAATGGAGCTTTGGTTCTTGCCTTTTAAAGGAAAACAGTGTTTTTGCGTGTAATCGTTTTCTGGTTTACCGCGTTACGATTATTTCAAGCAGGCACGCTGTTAGTACAATATACAAGTTCTTTCTCGTCCATGGACAGGCACTGCGTCTGCGCCTCACCATTGATCCCGCAACAAACGAAAGGACGCCTTCCAAAATTTGGCAGCACATTTGTCCAATTACAAAAATCTTGTAACGCAAACTGGCACCTAACTGAATTGCTCAAGTAGATGAAATCACACAGGCACTAGGGTCGGAGCCAGGATTTAGACATAGGAGGGGCGAAACCACCCTGAAGCCAGAAATACTTTCTGCCTTCACAATTTAGTGAAGAAAAAAAAAAGAATTATATCTAGACACCGCCCACATTTGTCTTTGCCTGGACACACACAAACTATTTGCAGCCAGGGCGTGTCTGGCTATAGCTAATACTGCTGAACAATTGCACATATGTTGCCGCAGATGAAATACAAACCATTCCAAAATATGCCATGAAGTACTCTGCTACAAAACATTCTCCTCATCCTTTTCTGTCACTGTAGGATGAACAAATCTCATACTTGTTTACAGCAGATTCGTCTAGGTTAAATGGCCCACAGTTTTGTTGCTCATCATTCTACGTTACAATGTTTATAACAGCTTGTATAATCGATCTACCATATGGCCCAGATGCCTGTTCCTTGCACAATGACATTCTTCATAACAGTGCATCTGGACAGCGACACCGTGTAGCATCGATGAAGTGAGGCTGAAGGGCACAGCTGAAGGATTGAGACTACACGCTGAATGTTCCAAATATGTCCAGATAGATCTTCCTGCTACAACAAAGCACTCTTGTTCGCAGGTAGATCATGCACATCCTCAAGGTGAAATCATGTCATGTGGCAGTGATCAAAAGTCTCACAAGAACCTATTTCCGATGCTTTCTTCTTGCTTCAGTTCTTGGCCTCTTTTCCTCTTCCCGTTCTCTATCATGTGTTCTGCAGTTTAAAGGTTTGTTAGAGAAACAACACTTATATTTAAAAAAGTTCATACCAAAAATTGCGGCTCAAGCAGATGCTTCATTACATAACTTTTGTGCGGAACTGGAAAGAAAAAACCATCCTAGTAATCATCTTTCTGCCGATTTATTTATATATACCTCTGCTACATATTTAAGGTAACTAGCTAAGACAAGACATTAAGCCTACTCATAACGATGTGATTACTCTCTTTTCTATATGTAACTAAGAAATTCATCAAATCTGAAGCCCGTATCAAAGCCAAAACAAGGATTAACACAATTTTAAATACATAAATCAGAATTCATGCAGAATCAGGCCGTTAAAATATGCTTCAAGACAACAAGTGATGCGAGAGTATGTTGCATTTTACATGTGTAAGCTTTCAGTGCTCACTTCCTCTAGGACACTCTTCCACACGAGGGAAAAGAAAGAGTAATACCAATTTTGCATGCACTATCCATTGATCATGGTTTTGGTAGCTAGGATTTAACAGTGTCACCCATGACGACTAAATAGGTGATAAATATCATAATTCTCAACCGATGGAAACAAATAATTTGGATACTATCCATTCTTGGTAACACGTTACTCCACTGAACTGTTTGTGTCATGTAGCTATTTGTACGGTCTAATAAAATGACAGTTTTTAGTTGCATGTTTCTCTATAATTCATTATTGCAGACGAGTATTTATACTTCTCAATTCTTGAAACACCTTAGTGGCAGCTTTCGCAATATTGCTAGCTTAGGTGGTTAGTTGCCAGCCATACCATACCTTGAGTGCATGACACCATCTTATCTACTCCCTCCGTCCCAAAATAAGTGACTCAACTTTGTACTAAAGCTAGTACAAAGTTGAGTCACTTATTTTGGGACGGAGGGAGTACAATTTAGGAAGGTGAAATGGTGAATTTTCAACATTCTTTACCTGCATAATGACTAGTAACCTGGGAATACAATCATTATTTTATTTCATTAAATAATTCTTCAATTTAGGAAGAGGCGGGTCAGGTGCATGCTAAAAGAGGTCAAGGAAAAAATGGGCTACAATTTGCACGAGATATTGATCGTTCCCGTAAAACAGATCGTGTGTTTCACATGACAGCTAAGGTATACATAACACATTGCAAAGTGAAAAATGTTATAAATTGTAGGAAAGTGTGCATGCTTAGTTCAATGAGATCTCATTTCCAAACTTACTGGTCAGCCTCTCTACGACTTGTCTTGCTTGTTGAATCCTTGGCATGCATCTTAGGGAGGTCATCAGCATGTGACGGCCGATGCTGTGAAACAGCACCCTTTCTTTCTCTCTCTCGCATTTCAAATTGCGAGTTACCAGCTCCAAGGCTCGGAGGCTGTGGAGCAGAAGGTGCATATTCCCCAGCTTCTAAAGCAGACTGATCTCTCTTAATTTTTCGCCGTTTGGATGCACTATTAGGGTCACTATCTTCCTTCATAGTATTACCTTTGTCCCTATCCATGTCATCTACCTAAAAAATGACATAGCATTAGAGATCAAGCAAGAACGTTCGGTTACACAATGCAAGATCCCAAGAGGAGTGGTTGCATGCCAAGTCTGAGCACAAGACACACATGACTTTTATTGATACAAAACTAGTGAGCAAAAATTGATCAAAATCACAGAAGAGTATTAGAGAGTGAAGATATATATCGATATAACTGAACTAGTGAGCAAAAAAATGATCACAAGTGAAGACATATATCGATATAACTGAACTAGTGAGCAAAAATTGATCACAAATCAAAGAAGAGTATTAGGCAGTGAAGATATATATATCGATATAACTGAACTAGTGAGCAAAAAAATGATCACAAAACACAGAAGAGTATTAGGGAGTGAAGACATATATCGATATAACTGAACTAGTGAGCAAAAATTGATCACAAATCACAGAAGAGTATTAGGGAGTGAAGGCATATTTACCCTGCTTGATGAAACATCCCTATCTTCACGCTTCCTATCCCGGAGATCTTCCTCTCTTCTGTACTTCCCATCATCCTGCGACAGTGGAGCATTCTCCTCCACATGCCACCTTTCTTTCTCATCATGCCTGGGAGACAACCGCTGAGTATGTCTGGTGCTTCCACCCCTTCGGTCACTATCTTCATCTCTTCGGTTAGCCGCGACTGATTGGGGTACAAAACTAGTTGGAAGAGGTGGAGGTGGTGGCAAGCTTTGCCCTCGGAACCGTTCATCAGAAGTATGTGCCCGGTCTACGGAGGGTTCAGCATGCTTAATTTTGCTTCTCTCCTTATTCCTGTCTTCTCTTCCTTTTTCAGGAACCCTGTCCGTCCCTCTGTCTTGCATCCTTTCAATAGAATGTTCTCTCCTTTCCAATGATCTGTCTGTTGGTCTCTCAGCCACGTCTTCTCCACGTCGCCTCTCAGCCCGATCTGTTTTTTCTCTATAATCTCTGTCGTATTTATCATCAAACTTTTCTTTCGATTTCTCTGTCCGAATTAGGTTTTGGTCCTCACTGTTACCTCTCTCATGATCCACAGAATGGAATTTATCTACTAATCGCAAGTCCATTCTTTTCTCTTTGTCTGTGTGATGTTCTGTTAAGTCATCACCCCGTCCTTCAATTTCTCCTTTCCTTCGTTTACCTGTTCTCTCTTGTTCTTCAACGGGAACATATTTTTTTTGCCGTTTCACAGTAGAATCAACCAAGTCAATAGATTCACCTTCACCGGTGGGATTAGCTGTTGCATCATTATGTGCAGCCAACACCGTTGATCTTTGGGAGGATGCTGATACCTTCCGTGGTGCCGGATGTACATTACCATTGGTGCCAACCAACGAACTAGTGGGATTAGTATCCAGCCCACCATCAGCTGGCTGAGACAATACTTCTCTGTCAGCAGGAATAGTAGAGACTTCTTGATTAAGAACCCTGCTGGTATTTTTCCCAGGTTTTGCATCTTCCTTCACCAAATCATGCTTAGATACCTTTGCAGCATTGTGTGCATCACGCTTTTGTGGTGCTCTTGTCTGTTGTCATATCAACTATTAGAAACAATGCAAAGTTGCAAACTATCCAGCACAAAATTGCTCACTGGTCACTGCTATGCTCCATGAAATAATAAAGGACTATAAATTGAAGACCTGGATTATGCGCTAACACGAAACACTTGAATCCGTTGTTTTGAAAGAAAAAAGAAGGAAAAAAAGAGGTGGTTTACAATTTAAAAAAAATCCTAAAAATTTACACATGGAAATACTTTTATCTACTTGCAAATATTTGTGAAGTACATTTATTTGTCATCTGGAGAAAAAAGACAAGGATGAAGGACTAAAATAGACATTATATTTGAACCAAAATGCTAATTTTTGCACAAAGATGTATAGATGCACATACTATTGCCATATGCACCCTTTAGAAAAAGATTAATTGAAAAAAAACTGTTGCCACTTTCCACATGATAAACTGAGAGGTACCTCAGATTCTGCAGCATGCTTCAAAACTTTAACTCCCTCATTAGACAAAAGTTTTGGAGGTTCATCTGCACCGCGTGTAGGCCCTGAAACTTTTCCTTGTGCAGAGGATGATGGCATTTGACTATCGGATCCATTTGCAGTCGAGGCATTCTTATTATGTTGAGCATCAGGCTTCATTACATTTTCTGACCTTTCATGCCTACCTTCTGTAGATTTTGCACGAATGCTGCGATCTTTTGCCATTGAGGGATCTGCAGACTGATTTCCTGTAGGAGATCCAAGGAACAGTTACGCTCCAACTAATCATAGTGGTCCGACAAAAAATAAAGCCTTTTGTATCTTCCGTTTACCAGGAATAGGTTTTGCAGGCACTGGTTTCAGATCAAGGTGACCCATACCAAACTCTTCTTCAGATAGCCATGAACTCTGCATAATAATTGGGCATTCCACATGTACATCTCATAATCATACACAGGTGGTTGTCTCCTGATAGGGAGAAAAAAGGCACCAGTGAAGATGTAACACTTACCTTGCGAGCTGCCAGAGCAGCAGCTACACCAGTCGCCAGTACTTTCAGATCTTCCCTCTCATCACCCTTTAGCTTCGCAACCTGGTAAACATATTTGTGAGTAATAGCCAACAGCATATCACAAATGGTGACTACTGATGTACTTACCCTTTTCTCAATGTTGATACCGCTTTTTCGAATCACAGGAAAAATACTAGTTATCTTTGTGAGCACAATAAGGGCGTTTCTAATTTCCATGTATTCTTTTGATTCCATACATTGATTAAGCACCTTGGTAATTCTTGTACTCCACTTATAATGAACCTTTCAAAAGCACAGAAAATATGTTAAAAAACAAATGTGAAGAATATAGCAGAACAACATAATTTTTTGGATAAGGACATTCACATGTCTTTTTTGTTAATTCAGGCGGCATGAACAAAATCTACGAAAAAAAGCGGCACATGACAGTAATATATACTCCATTATGGGACGGAGGGAGTACTATAGAGTCCATGAAACCATGCTAAATTTATACTTGTTCAAGAAACATAAATTTCACCAACAAAAATGGGCAGATGCGTATCAATGGAAAGTATGCAGTGGATCATTTTGTACAGACACATTTACACATTATGGAAAACTTGCAGGATTAACATTTTATTCTCTTTAAATAAAAAATCTGCATGATAGGACACAGCAACACAATTCCCAAACTGAACTCTGACATGTTTGGCATGATAAACAACAGATGGGGCCTACTTACTAAGAATGAGCTTTTGCAAAAATGTCGAAAGATAACTCATTCTTAGCAAGCAGAGTACAAAGATTTTATGTCTTATGTCCTCTTTGTGCGGAATTAAGGTGAAGTATCCGTAACCTGGAACTAGAAAACCAACACAAAATGTGCCATTGTATGGGGCATTGGAGCCACCAGATTTAGATGAATGAGTCTGGGTTCCTCTAACATAGTTTGTGAATTTGTGAACTAGTTCATTTGCAAAATTGTAAATCCATTAAACTACTCCATCAAAATCTGGTGTGCCAACAGCTCACACTCTAAAGAGTTGAGTCAGCACCTAAACAAGGTCTTGCGTATTAGTACTCCTTACACGATTAACTCCTGAACTGAGATAGAACGGAACTTACTGTATTTATGCAAATCTATGGGGCCTCTGTTGGCGAAATATCTAGTGCAAAATATTTATGTTTGAAATAATTTTAGAAGGTGACAACACGCATAAACTACGAAGGGGAGCCTTGGCGCAGTGGTAAAGCTGCTGCCTTGTGACCATGAGGTCACGGGTTCAAGTCCTGGAAACAGCCTCTTGCAGAAATGTAGGGAAAGGTTGCGTACAATAGACCCAAAGTGGTCGGACCCTTCCCCGGACCCTGCGCAAGCGGGAGCTACATGCACCGGGCTGCCCTTTTTTTTACAACACGCATAAACTACATAATAGACTTATTTTCTATGCTGGTTCCATGCCTAAAAGAAGTTTACTTGTGCACAAGATTGTGCTTTCATACTACATATCACCCCTAGGAACTCTTATGAATTGTGATATCACCCTACCATGCAACTCAAGGACGACTAATAAATTTTAGAAATGTCGATCAAAACAAAAAGCAAGCTATCTATGTTTTGATCACTATTTCTAAAATTTTAGGATAAGGAAATGATAAACATACAGAACTTAATTATGCGACACACATAACTTCAAGGAGTGTGTAAAGCATACTTTAACGAACTGAGCATAGGGTACACGTTGACTGTTTGGAAATCTGAAGTATAAAGCGAATCCCGGCTTATTTCCACATTCACGCTCATATATTGCTTCATCACTCTGCAAAAAGTTGTATATGCAAACTCAGAAGCACTAAAACAATGTAATAACCATCAGGAAAGCTGCTGTGAAAAGTGTCTAGCACATGAATCAAGAAACTACCTTCCAATAGTAGGCCATCTTCAGTGTCTCATGAAGAAACCGTCCAAGCCTACCAGCTTCATATTCTGTACAACAACAGATCATTGGCTGTAGTGTCTTGCAGATGAAAACATCTATATGATTCACCGTGTTAAAAAATGGAGTCCCAAGTGAATGCATCGTCTGGACAAATGTAGCACAATACACAGCATCCTGCATACTAAAAACGCAACGTGGATATATACAACGCTGGAGAAATTCCATGTTGATCTTCAGTGCGTCCGGACCGGAACTCAGCCACTTATCCTTTTCACGGGCTAGCCTTTGGAGAACTGATGCAACGTGTTGTTGATGCTTGTCAGATTCGTTGTTCAATTTGTCAACTAAATCTTGGATTCTCTCCTTGTCCTTCTTACGTCGTGATATTGCAATGCTAGAGTTATCTGAGTTATCTTCGAGTTGTTTGAGATTGTCATGCAACTTCTTGATTTCTGCATCATAACGACCTTTTGGGAAATGGAGATCATAGAGTGTTAAACCCCAGAAAGTAGCATACAATTCAGGTGAAAGACCGTTCCAGGCTTTTGTTGGCAAAATTGTTCGGATTGTGTTAAGAAGATCTGACCACCTGTAAAAAAAACAATAGACAATTGCACATGAATCAAACCTAAAATACCATGGAGATGTCAATGAAGTTCCATTATCATTTAGAAACAGAAATTTTGAACCACATTTAACCTCAACAAGGCTTAAACAGTTAAATTATAAATTTCTGAAAGCAACCATTATCAAAGGTATAATAGCTGCTAAGCGACCCTACCAGCTTCCCAGGACACAAGATCTTTGCTGATCTTTTAGTGGCAAACAAGGAGGGGATCAAATTCTCATTGTTGTCGTCAGATCATGCATATTTTCTCCGAACTTACCTTCCTTTGTAATTTACTTTTCAATTTATTTCAACATGAACCAAAAGATGAAAGCGGAATAACTAAGACGTGATAATTCTGAGGCAGATTTCAAGCTCTCAGAAACATTTGTACCCTTTTTTAAGAACAAAAAACAAAGTGTGTTTTGAAGTTCCGACAAAAATCAAAAAGAAATCAGACTACGTCACATGAAAAAATGCCTGTTTGTGGTCTGCACAAAAAGGATGAGGATGGGGACTAAACTAGCAACTATTTGTAAGCCCCCCCCCCCCCTCTTTTTGGCAATGAAAACATATTTTTGCATGAAAATTTGCAAGTGTGTATTGCCATATTTACATGTGATTTTTTTTAGAATGGTTTGCTATGTTGATTTCGTTAGACAGGTGTAGTTGAGCCCAGGCTCCATTGTTTTAAGGCACCCTGCAAGCACAAGGGAGCCTTAAGCTTTAAGGCGTCTGAAGTGTCTGCTTAGGCATCCAGGTTGGCGCCCTAGTCCATATTGGACGCCTTGAGCTTGCCAGGCAGGCCGGGGCGCAGTTTTAGGCAGGAATCAGAGATGTTGGCGCCAACAGGTAAGAGGAGAGAGATAGGGAGAGAGAGAAACAGCAGATCTGCCCCCTCCTCTCAAGCAGCTCCCCTCCTCCTCTCCAACTGCTCCTCCCCAGCAGCTCCTCATCCTCCTCTCCAGCAGCTCCTCCTCCCCCTCTCCAGTACAGCAGCAACCAGCAACAGGCAACAGCAAGGAGCCTACCAAATTATACTATATTCTGCTACTTGGACTGCCTACCAAATTATACTATATTCTGCTGCTTAGATTGCCTAGTTACCTACTCCCTCCGTTCCAAATTACTCGTCGTGGTTTTAGTTCAAATTTGAACTAAAACCACGACGAGTAATTTGGAACGGAGGGAGTACCAAATTATACTATATTCTGCTGCTTACATCTCTCTAAGGCGTCTGCCTTGCCTTATGCCTTAGCGCTTAGGCGGTGAGGCGCCCCCCAGCGCGTTGTCTCGCCTTACCGCCTTTAAAACATTGCCAGGCTCAACTACGAGTTGCTGGTGATGACCCATACCACTGAATGGTTGATTGAGAGACTCGTGGCAGATGTTCATAGAAGACTTACATGAATAACTTCTGGGATGAATCACCATGCAAGATCATATCATCAAATGATACAGACTCCCCTTCTTCATTGCCATCCAAAGGCCAACTGGCTTCACCACTACTAGCGCTTTTGAAAAGCCTCATTACAGGGCGGTATATAAGAAAAGCAACCTAGAATGAAGTAAAATCACTAAGATGTTAACTCACTGATGCGTGATTATACAATGAAAACCACTCACACATTAAAAATATATAGTGTGCAAGGTACGAGTGTATTACGTCTGGCTCGATATGATATTTATAAACCAAATCTTCCAACGGAGGTACAAGTTGAACATAGGTTGATGGAGTTACAGCACTTGAAAGAAACTCGGCATACTGAAGTAGTATTCCATGGCATCTATCAAACTGCTCACTAACCATCTTGATATACGTGGCATCTGCATTTATTATAATCCTGAGAATAATGCCAACATTATCAACTTTAAAAGACCAGTGCAAATGTAAAAAACTGAATATGACAGGCTTCTAAGCTAAAACATGAACCCCACAATGCAGATAATAAAGCTTTAGCTAATGGTTCTGGATATTTGCTTCCGCATAATCTAAATAAATAAATGCATAATTCCAGAAATATAGTCAAGAATTTCAATCATTAGGATACATCTATACTAACCGTCAGTATGCCATCTATATTACAAATATCATATTACATAACTACAGCAAGACTGAAGTCCACTTAGCAGAGGGAGCAGACAAAAATTAGGACCGGGGGGGAGGCACAGAGGATTTTGCAAGTTCAGATAAAATCTTACTTGGATCTGTGCTGGGCAATAAGCAGTAGTAGAGGAATTGCAAGTTTAGGTTCATCTTTTGGCAGCAGAGAATCCCGCAACTTGTTAGTAGACTTATTCAAGACCTGCAAAAAAAAAATGATTTGGTAAAATTGTTTTTGACCTTATTGGCAAATAAAGAAAGGAGCCTTAGTTCCTGATAAAACCTTATAGTTCCGTGTTGAGCCAAACAGTGAAGATTGAAGCCGCAGCGTTTCGCTCCCTGCCATACCATCAACCTGTTCATCAGTCATGTTCTCAGTGTACTGTACATTTGCCATTTGCTGAATGAGTTCCTGCATGTTACATCATTTTAAACTTCAGATTCATACAATACCAAGGCAGCAAGAAAGTTTTGACATAGCCAACAAACCTCAAGTACAACAAGCTCAGTGCCCAATCCTTTCTTCAGTTGATTTACTATGTATTGGAAAAGGCATTTTAGCTCCATGGAAAAATGCTTCTTGCATCTGATAAAATTTCTTGGTTCAGAATAGGAGCATATAAAGATTAAAGATAATAACAGTACTGAGAAGGGAAACACAAGCACCCCAGATATTAGAAAGATATACAACACTAGTAGAGATATTGCTTGCTTTTCTCAAAGCATAAAGATTAAAGACTTATTCTGAGAGTTGGACACAGTAATTATCCATCGATCAAAATTCAAGATCAAACGTGATAAACAAACAATAACAAGAATTTGGAGTCTTGGCAAATTGGTGATATCTTCGTTGTACAAAACTTCTACAGACATGATGTTAGAATGAGCAAACAAATGGGGAGAGGGCAACTCAAGATTCTGGACAAGATAACAGCCAAAGATCCTAGCTATAAAGCAAAAGGTAAACCTCTAAATATTTAGGTTATAAATCAATTACCTTATGTTGCATTAGCATACTAATATCATTGGCATGTTCGACATAATGTATAGTATGCTTAGCTTACTACGTGCGAATACGAGTAGAGAAGAATCTTTGTGATATTTATTGAAAACATCCTATGCAGGTATTCATTTCAGTTAGTTTGCTGCTAACCACTAAGATAGAGAAAAAAATATCATCAATGCAAATTTTGAATGGCAGGACATCATTGTTTGAGCCATATGATAAAAGCACTTACATGTGCCCAATAAGCAAGAACATAAATCACTAAATATCTCTGGATCATCATGTTTTAACTAAAAATTGTTCAGTACATCACATCATGTGTTGTGCAAATAATGTAATCACAGACAGGAGTCAAAACTACATACAAGTGTCCCCAGAATGATGCAAGACATTGAAGCCAATCCGACAGGTTAAGACCGTCATCTTTTACTTTCTCACGACCACCTTGGGCCAACCGTTCTATTACAATATATTGCAAGATATCATACTCCAGCTGTAAAAGAAGTATAATTAGACAACACTGTAAATTCAACTTATAAAAACAATTCAAAGACACAAGCAAAACAATTACAACCGACGCTAAAAAGGGTATGGGCATCTGTATAAAACATGCATCACATACACAGCTAATACCTGAGTCAAGTATTTAAAAGCATCCACAACTGGATTTATCATGTCCCTGTATGCTTCGACCTGAAAGTTGTGAATGTATTGTAGAGGTAAATAACTGAAACAAGTCAACGAAGGATTGCAATTATAAAGATGAACTTCCAGAATCAATGAATTATCATAATTAACCCAATAAAAATAATAGAAATCATTTGGCCAGACTCCTCTATTGCTTCATCAAGTGCTGTGTAGCCCTAAGGAGCATGCTCCCGCTGTTGCTTCATCAAGTGCTGTGTAGCCCTAAGGAGCATGCTCCCTCTCCATGTGTACACATTCCATTATATTACTAATATATAGAGCCTTAGGAGGCTCTGCCTTTTGGTCCCCCATATTTTTTGTCAGCACCATTATGATTAATTTACAAATTTAACAGTAATGAGAATATGATATCAGCATTCCCCTTAACATTGATCAGTTCCGATTTGACTACTCTCAAGTCTCAACCTCTATGTCCATTAACCACAACTGGATCCTTCAAGGGATAACACCAGAGGATGCAGTAACAGCAGACCAGCATTCAAGGGTCTGCTGCCAGTTTAGTTGATAAGGACACCATGGATCATACCCAATGGCAGATCTAGTGCACAAAGAGCTGATGTAGCCAGGGTAAACAACAATAGCGTGCCCACGTTCAGCATCTATGATAAAAAACATATAATGGATTTGGACACTGCCAGGTTGGCGTGAAGACATTCCACTGGTTCCAGAGAAGATACAAGAGCCAAATACAGTCTGAATGGAGCTGTCAGCAGATGTAACAATGATTGGTCATCTCCAACACAAGAGAACTAAAACAGGACAAGGGGAATAAGTTATTCGCAAGAAGAGCTTGCCAAAAAAACGTTAATTGCAGAAGATCACAAGTACCACAGCTGCTAGTCCAAATGGAGGTAGGGCCGCATGTTTCAGATATGACTGCAGTATCTATTATTGCATTGAATAAATTCTATGTGCACAGTTGGTTCAAAATACCTGTTGGACAATTGTCCGAAGTACAGTCATTGGATTTGCATGAGCAAGTTTAGCCACCATGCGGCCAAGCTGCTTCAGATTTTCCTTGGCCAGTCGTTTTAAGAGCCTTCTGGTATCCAGCTAATTGAGAAATTAAGCATGCTGGTGAATCTAAGGATCAAGTTAAAATGATAGGTGAAAGAAAGAAAACCCAAGCATGGAATAAGCAGGCAACCTTTGCTGTTTGCCTTGCAGCAAGGACAACTGGGTTTTGTTCAGCGTCCTTCTCCCACTCACCATACAAACGATAGCGTACCTAAACATGAACAGTGCCAGATTGGTTAAAAAGGTAGTGAAACATAACAAGCAACAATCATGAAGCATGGCAAACCTCATAAGGAAGAAGGGAAAGAACTCCCCATATCTCCATATCAACAGCAGGATTGGCAGGTATAAGTTGCAGTGAAGGAAGCAAGCATGACCCAAGTGCTTCTTCAATGTGAGATTCTGTAGACATCACACCTGCTGTACGGGCTGATTCTTTCGACGAGGCATGGTACGCCTTTAGCACTCTGCAAACCTGACAATGAACACAACAAATGCACCATGCGCCATTAAATAAACAATATCCAACAATTTTTGCCACTAGATGCTACAGGAGGAATTGCATAATTGCAAGCATAAGGTGTTCATAGTCATAGGACTTTCCCAAATGCTTTGAAACAAATGCAGCAAAACTTTTCTTGCCATATGAAAAAAGGTATACTCTGGTAACAAGCACAGGTGCTGTGTGCACCCATCCCTGGAACATGGAGCATCCAGTGGGGCAGCAGGACATCAAGCAGACCAAATAAGAAAAGAGTTCAACACTAAAAGATTTAACAGTACCTTCTGAAATAATTGTGTGTCACGATGAAGGTATGGTCCACAAACAGCAAGCATTTGGAATAACACTTTCGGCGGATGAACCAAATAACTTCGTGAAGAGACAGACGATGCATCTATCATGTGAGTGTCGAAGTTACGGGAGACTTTATGATGCGTTTGACAATATGCACTGTAGGCTGAAGAAATAGTCTTCTCAATAATTCTGCAAAAATGAAAGTAGAATTGAACAACATAAATCAGATCCGCAAAAAAAAAACATAAATCAGGGAACTCAAACATTGCATTACAAGAGACATACTCGGGCACACCATATAATATGTCATATTTCATAGAAGTACAGATAATATCACAATAGTATACATCTACTGAGGCTGCTGATAGAATATGCAGAGGAAGTTGACAAACCTAAATAAGCCATCACAAATTTCAATGTGCTCAACAGGATTTAGCTGTCCAAGACGTTCAAATAGTAGCTGTGCATGGTCCCTGGAAAATAACAGCAGAAGTCGATCAGTGAAATAATAACATGTCAAAGAAGAGGATGTGTTTACTGCAGGTGGAACTGTACCAAGTGACTATAACAAGGAATCGTTATTAAAAGAGACTTTGCAGTATATAATACAACATCCAAGATCAATGGCATGCAAGGTATACCAATCATGAACTGAGAGGAAACCAAGAAGAAGCCCAAGCTTCTGGTTCTTTTCTATCTCAGGGGCTCGCTCCTCAACTATATCATTTTCCATTTCCAATGCTGTGTATAAATCGATCGTTATTTCTTGCTTCTCGTCGTCCATAAGATCCTTTCCAGTAGCAGCAAGATTTATTTTGCCTATTTTAGTAGCCTGTGATCAAGAGAGAGATGAGTAAACTCCAAGTTGAATCCGATCTGTCAATAATTATTGAATTATACTGAAGATCAATGCAGACATAGCATAAATGTTAGACCAGATCTACATGCACAGTTTGAAATATTTCAAGTAAATTAAAGCACAGTTATACCATCCTACAACCAGTGGTGCGGCTGTATTAGTGTGTCTCTATGTTGACAGAGAGGTTCTTATACCTAGAGGTAACTGTAAATATGACATCCCTTTAAAGCCTAAACTACTAGATGACAATCAAAAGAATTGCATTATTACCACTCCAGTTCCAATTTCTATATATACTATATAGTGTACCAATTTTGAATCAGATCAGAGCAGCAATCCTAACCACTAGGCTCCTAAATCTAACAGTTGAGAGAAGTGGCGCATTCACAGCGGACAGTAGCCAAGAGCTGCCTCCGCCAAGTTCCGGAACCATCCACCGCCCTTGACAGAAAAAAAGGGCATGCCCCCCGGCCAAGTTGGAGCTTGAGCGGAGGAATGATCCACCGTCAGCTGCAACCAAGCTGATAAGAGACGCAACTATCCAAAGCCACACCGTCGCTGCACTACCATGTTGAGTAAGCAAAATTCGAGATGGGCATAATAGTAATACTTTGTTTGAGTGAAGTGGGGAGAGGGAGCGTCATTTTCAACGCACGCAAAGAGATGGAGGGGAGCCCGAACGAGAGATAAGATGTTGAAGGCAGCCATAGATAATGAAAATGACAGTGCAGCGAGCCATTGGGTGAGATGCGCGTGATGCTCTGGAGCTTGCAAGCACTGAACAGTGCTGCTACAGAGATTTGGGATGAGATCAATGGCAACAAACAAGAGAGTGCCACCACCTGCCTTATGGCCGCCGTGTCTTCGTTAATCACCGTCTGTTGCTGGGCCTGCGGGGCTTCTTAAAGTTAAGCGGCAAGGATAGCAAAGGGTGCTGGCATCGATGGCAAGCAGGATAGGGCAGGGATAAAGCCAGTGGTTGAATTCAATCTGAATCTCCATTACTAGGCGCTTACATCTGACAGTGACTGTGAGTTTAATCTGTACTGTACTTCAAATACATGGGGATGCTCACGATGGAGCACAACTAGGACAAAGATGCTGCTGAATCAGAGCATCCAGCCAGTGGACATCCTGTTGAGACTGGCCACTGCAGAGGGCGACATTCCCACTGCTCATGGCCGGCACCAAGTACAAAGCCAAGGACATCGACCAGAGGACGACACTGGAGTAGTCCAGCGGTGAAGTCAGGGAATTTGTTGCCAGCTTCACTGCGGCAAAGAAGGACAGAACATTCATGAGAAGATGGCACAGCGGTGGAGCAGAGGATGCAGATTTAGGGGCAGAAGAAGAGTTCAGTTGGTCCACATTGGCAAAGTCATGCTGGTAAAATAATCACGTCATGACTAACATGTCAGTTTTGCCATCAAACGAGGGGTTTGGGAGTTGCATTAATAATTAGCATGATAGTTATGGTTTCATGAAAAAATATCAAAGTGTGGCAACTGACTATTATTCCTCATAAAGTTGTGGTTCCAGTAAGAATTATCATGGTATTTGCTTAAACAGAACTTTACACAGTATTGTTTCCTTTTTCAAATGGTAGCCTTCTGTTACATCTAAGAGTCGAAGCATAAAATATAAGGTTGTTTAAAATCTGTGGTGGTATTTTTATTATTTGGGTGCATTGCAGCGGCATACATATAATTCTCATTTATAACCCTAAGAAATACAGCATTTAAAAAAAAACAGAATGAATTCAACTGGAAAACTACATACTAACCTCATCAATTTTCCTTGAAACAAAGAAGCCAAAATGCTCAAATGCCTCATCATCATTTGGAAGTAAATGAGCATAGCTGAAACAGAAGGCGTAAACGGGTCATGATTTATGAAGCATCTGAGGTGTAGTTGAAAAGGATATTCCTACACATATGATCCGGCAGCAACACTAATTCATATTGACACAGAATAAAGGACTCTGAAAATAAAAGCAAACAAGGACCTGAGACTACGGTTATGGTTAGTTGTTTAGTGAAATAATTAATAATATTTATACCAAATAGGATTATTTTTTCTCGGTATTGCAGTACCTTCTGAGGAAAATGACCTACCAATCCAGTACTGCTTGTAAGAGTCATCACATAGTTACAAGAAATGACCATCAAAATAAGAGCAAAAGTTGAAAAGGGCATCGCCAAAGGCATGATGTTAAAAGTACGAATTTTACATATATGTAAACCTTACAAAAAGTTTTTACTGTAGATCATTTTTTAGAACAAAATATTTTGGAAATATTTTGAAGGAGGATGTCCGAAATAACAGTTTGAGTTCAAGAAGTGTAGAAAAATACAAGGACAACTAGAAAACTTACAGGTTGTCAAGGTCTATAAGACCAGATTTGATCAACAGGGCTGCTATTCGGAAAAGACCAGATGGCACAGGGATGTTTACATCCAATTGTTGATAGTATTGGAATTTGAACCCCAAAATTTTAGCAGCATGAGACTGTAACAAAGATAAGTCATAAGATGGGCTCGATCAAAGTACTACTTGAAGTATGGTAATAATCTCTCTATGTATCTTGTTAAAAACTAACAGAATACCTTTGGAAAAAGAGGTATAAGCTGATAAAAGATACTGTTATCTGGATAGAGTTCAAAACATTCCAACACCTAGCAGGCAAACAAGGAAAAACATAATTACTTCGTAGGAATGACATACTTTTACAACGTCAGATAGTAATACCGGGATAAAAAGCGAAAACTCACAATGTCAAATACACGATTTGGGTCCAGGTCAAAATGTCCAATTAATGACTGCCACAAGAACATCATGTCATTACACAATATTGTTTGCATGCTCAAATCATAACATAGGAGTAAGAAAGAAAATTCCAACACCCAACCTTTACAATGCTGATAGTAGCTGAAGAAGCATTTTGGCTAGCCAAATCTGAGCCGACTTGACAAAGCAGGGTTACCTGAATTCCAGAAAAACAAAGGCAACTAGGTTAAAAAATACACCAAGCTCCAGTAAACCATTTTAGAGGCATCATTTGGAAACTAAGCTGAGGATGGAACTTAGCCGAAAACCCCTCATGATTGCAATTTAGTCTCAAATAATTTTAAACTAAAGTATAAGAGAAAGTTAGAACACGTGTGTGCGGATATATACATCTGTAACCACAATTACAATTGTTTGTAGAAGTATCTAGATTATAGAGTTTAACCTCTTGATTTGGTAGAACATGTGTTAAAAAGAGAAAGGCAAAATTGGCTGCAGGAAATTGCACTTGATTGATATTACCCGATTGTGTCACAGCCCAAACACTTAGACACATGATAAAGTTGTGTCCATTTGCTAGTAGACACCAAAGTGTGTAGTAGCAGACGATCATGGTTATTCTATAGTTTTTAGGCAGCAAAAAGTGTCCAGAAAATGACTACAACTTCGTAGTGTGTTTTGGTAATAACTGGTTTTGTGGTGCCTGGGCAGATGCTAATCAAGACAAGTGTTCTATAGCAATCTTTTCAAAAAAAAAAATTTGAGTACACAGGTTATTTGGCTTCCACTATTTTGCAGTCCAAGTATCCAACTCTGTAATTTTAGGATCCAATAATAAATTGAGGCCTAGAATTAGTTAATTGTTTTACAGACTCCCCTTGAACTACAGATATCCAGTTAGTAATAGGGATCAAATAAATTTGCATTAATTCAGGGCAGTACCGCTCGACAAAGCATCAGTGAAGAAAGTAGAAGCACACAAAGCACAAATTTATACATTATGCTACTCAATCCATATAGCACAAAAAAATAACAATGGCTACTCAATTTTTTCATAGAAATATGAATGAACCAATGTGCAACAACAACAAGAACAAAGGGTGGAAGTTTCACAGGCAGATATACGTACCAACTTGGCGTAGCCCTCACTTTCCTCTCTCAGAAGGTTGAATTTAGTTTGCTGATAAAGAAGTCGCGTGTTGACTCTGACCTGTTACCAATTATTACAAGCAGCCATTAAAAAAATGACCCAGTAAACAGGTAAAAAATGAAATGTTCAAAATAAGGAGAAGGATGTTGCACAGAAACCATCTTTAAAAGATATGTGCACTAATGTGACGTGGTATATTGTAATTCATGTGAGGACACACAAAATATCAGGAATCAATTATCACAACATGATATCCTAAGTCCTAACAACATGCATGGTATTAGTATGTGACACATACCTCCTTGGCTTTTAAATCCTGGCCCTTAGACTTACTCTGTTCAACCTCCCATAGGAACTCTTCCTTCAAATGTGCACATACAGGAAACAGAGACAGCATGGTGTCAGCTGCCTTGAATCATGAAAGGTGAACAACAAATACTCACTTCACATCGCTCTTGAAGAAGCCTAGGCGCAATCAATGAAGACTCCACGAATGACTTAGTCTGCAGCCAAGAGTATTTAAAGGAAACTAGTGAGGACTAAATCCTCACCCAAAAAAAGTAGGGGCGGTTGCGATACCCTATTTGCATACTAAAATTATGAATAGGTTTAGAAACGTCGAAAAGATTCTTTACCATTTTGACAAGACAGTTGCGATATTCACCAGAAATTGTTATCTGCACGTTACTTCAGGTCAGATCGACTAATAATGCAGCATTAAATGATTACGAGGAAATGGCAACACAAGCAACGGACTGGTAAATCCAAGTTACATGAGTCAAATAAATGCATCTTGGGCTTAGGCATCAACCATGGATCAAAGGTACAACCACGCTGATAGGTGGGAAATAAAAGGTTATTGATTGAAGTTTTATAATAGTGAGCACGATAATGAGTAAGCAAGACACACAGGTGTCAAGATATTTTCCGTTTTTCCAACATGGGAAGTGGCAAGAGATTGAACGAAGGATGGCATTTACATTTCTATCGACCCTGGTTGTTGGAAGAACAACAATAACATCGTAGCAGCATCTAGGTCAAGGCTGTCATGGCATCCCAGCGAGAGTCACAGAGACAACCACGCTTCAGGATGACATTGTCAACATGGTGTGCGCCATGTCAATATTCAGAAGACAACACATATTGGCCAAATTGGCACTTATAACTCATATTACAGGGAGAATGCCCATGGTTGAAATTCCAATGGTAGGGGAGTTCCAGACGGTTATTACAACTTTTCTACAGCCAAAAAGACCATCTATGTCTTGATTTGTGAGCCATATGCCACTTGCTGACCTAATATAATTCCCCACAGCCCCTTCCTCACTACAGCAGCCACACAGTCTTGCCTAACCACAGCAGCAGAGTACACAGCCCTCCCCTTTTCCCTCTACTGCTACACTCATCCTCACCTCATAAACCCAGCTCACCACAGCAATCGAGTAAATGGGGAAATGGAAGCTATGACAAAAGCCAGGAGGTGGAGGATTACTGTTTTCTAGCCCATGTTGGGGACCCCTCTTGGTCCTCGAGCCCAACGCCACCAGACCTGCCCGTCCCACTAGATTCGTTGGCCAAACCAAAAACCAGGAATCTCTGGGTGACACTCCCTGTCACCTGCCTCCGGCCGATCAGGTGCCAGTCGACGACTCGGTAACTCCTAGACAACAATGATCTTGGTAACTGTTTTCCGGTATATATCCAGAACAGTTCAATTTTAGACCGGTTTCATGAACAGGAGAACTAAAGCCACGCAGCGTAGACACTTCGATCGGTTCACCAGAAACTGAAAAGGAACATCACGGGGTTTTGTACATTATCACCTCGCTTAACTGTAAGATTATTTTGCACTTCCCACAGAAGCTCATCAGATATCTGCACTCTATCACTGCAGAGAGATATGCTGCTAGCTACAACTAGAATCCATGTTCATGTGCATAAGCATGCAAATCTAAACACTCCCGCCCTACAATTCGAATAACGATGAACAGGTTTGTGCTTTCGGCCATTATAAGGTTTGCTACTGTTATACCCAAAGCTGGTAGGTTCATGTTCATCAGTAAAAGCCTAATTTAAACCTTCTTTTCTGCTACAGTTTCAGTAGGGTACTTTTTCCAAACATAGCCTTTACAACTTGTCCAGAGCTACCACCCGGTATTTCACTTCCAGTGAGATAATTGTTCATCACCGAAACATCTTGCAATTCAACCAGGTCGTCACTTCAGCTGGCACAACAAGTAACACAGACTACAAACTGGCCCTCTCCAATCATTTTTTTTGGCCATTTCAGTTAAGCATTGCATACAGTGTTCCTCCCCACGACCACCCAATAGCGAAATGACTAATCAAATACCTTCCATCGAGCCACTCAAAACTAAACTAACTAAGCACCACATAGCAGCAAAGGAAAAAGGGGTGGAGAATACTCACATCCTGCCCTAGGTGGGCGACGATGTCGGCGAGCACCGAGCCGGAATCCTCCTGCCAAGCCTCCTCCGCGAACACCACCGAATCCAGCGCCGCCCGGCACTTGTGCGGCGGCAGGTCCCCGAGCACCTGCGCAACCCGACCAACGCAATCAGCCCGAATACGACAGGGAGAAAGCCAGCGAGCTGAGTACGGGAGCTCACCGTCGCCCAGCACAGCTCGTAGAGGAAGCGCGGCATAGGGACCGGATCGGGGATGCGGAAGGCGGCGGCGGACTGGCCCTTCCATTCGCGGAGGCACTCCTCGGTGACGTACTTGTAGTCCGGCGCCTGGAGCGGCGGCGGCATGGCAGCGGGCGCGGTGTTGGGTTTTGGAGGAGCTAGGGTTTCATGGGAGGTGGCGAGGTCTGAGGAAGGAGGAGGCGGTGGCGGCGGTGCTAGACGGGGATGAGAGACGGCGAGGGGCGAGGGGAGGGGTGTGCGAATGCGATACGCTGCGTGGTTTGGGCGTTCGGTTTATCCGATTTTGATTACCGGTCGGTTTTCCTTGGTTTTTTGCCTGCTCGGGCTTGGTTTTCCTTGGTTTTTGCCTGCTCGGGTTTCCAATATCGCAGACGAATTAATTTGGAGCAAAATGCATTCTTTTGTTTTGAGAGAGAGGACGAGTAAATTGCATTCTCAATCCTCCGACTTGTAGGTGTGTATCACTACGTATTCCAATACAACCTTGTTCAATCAGGCTCTCCACGACTAACCAAACGTTCAGGCTGTCCGGCAACCCATATCCAATTCATACATTGAGCGGATATAGGGAGGTTCGGACGCGCCCGAACACCTCCGTCAATGTCGTACCGGCCCACTATGGCCCACGCCGTCCCTACCACCGTCCTCACAGAAACCCCATCCAGTCGATGAGCCCACCCCACTTTGCTCTCAATCCTCTCGCCTTCTCCGCTCTCCTCCGCCTCCTCCTCTTCCACCCAACCTCCCCTCCACCATGGTCGGCTCCGACAAGATCGACCGGATGGTGCTGGCCGCCACCGACTCGTCGAACTCATCTAACCTGAATGAGAAAAAGCTCACACTCCGCATTGTGCTCTGGCACTCGCGGATGGACCGGGGTGGGGGCTCCTCCTCGACGGCGTCCCCGACGTCCTTGGGTGGGTAGCTCGTCCTCCGTGGCGGCCCAACTCCGCCCCGTGCTCTTTGCCATCCATGCGCGAGGCGGCAACAGGAGAAGCGACGCCCAACACCTGCTCATGTTGGGAGCCGCTGGGTGCCGCTGCCCGCACCCCAGCCCACCGGCGCGGCAGTGGTAGGTGGGATGCGTCTACCGCTAGGCGATGAAGGCGCCGGCGCAGGGCGAACCGAGGCACGGCCGCGGGTCGTCCAGATCTGTGTCGAAGCCGCTGTCGCCCACCCGAGGATGACGATGAGGCGCTTCGCCCACGGTGACATCCCAGGGTGATATATGTAGCCTCCGCAAAGAAGACGTTGCCAGCCCCCGAGTAGGCCAGGGCAACCCATGCGTCATTTTGGCGAACCAAATCCAGCGCACGCGAAGGGCCTGGCTAAATTTGTGCAAGTTCAAGATCCCTAGGCCACCAAGTTTAATCGAGTGGCACACCATGTTCCAAGGCACCTTGGAGTGCCCACCGAAACGCGTCCCAGCACCACGCTAGATGCCATAGCCACGCACGACGGAGCTTGTCAATTTGCTCCAGCTTCCACGCCGAGAGGGAAATGCAAGACATGAAGAAGATTGGGAGCGCCGAGAGCACATATTTGACAAGCTCTATCGTGCGTGGCTATGGCATCTGGCGTGGTGCCGAGACGTGTTCGCATGTCCCCAAATAAGGAATTCTACAAGCTTCACTAAATTCCTCGATGGTCATGCGAAAAGGATTTTCATATAAATTGAACATAACATCATGTGAAGTGTGGTGAGAGACATACTTGAATTTGTGCATAAAAGAATCAGTGAGATCATGGTACCGTGAGCACTTATCTGACACGAAGTTCGTCAGCTCGGCATTGTGCGCGTACATATCAAACTCTTCCTTAATACCGGCTCAATTCATGAAGGAATCGGACGACCACTCTCATGGATGCACAGGAGCTTCCTGCGGCGGTTCGAGGTCCGGCTCACGTATTACAAGCCTTGGAGAGCTCTTGCTCGAAGAACCACCGTGGAATATCTTCCTAAATAATTTATTTATCTAAAAAAATCTGAAAATTTTAGTACCTCAAAATAGAAGTGTACAAAACTTAACAAGATTGATAACAACTACTCACATAAGTATCTGAAGGTTATATCATGCATCAAAACTACTTTGGACCATAGAAATTCAACATGCAAGTTCATATACATGGTCACCATAACAGTAAAAAATTATAAAATATAAAACACTAGAACAAAAACTAATTGGACCATTGGAGGAGTCACGTACCGATGGCGAGGAGTAATCCGACATAACAGTTTCAGAAACGGAGCTCCGAGCAAGGAGATCGAAAATCGCAGGAGAATGAGCAAGAACATGGGTTTGAAAGCTATGGTGATTTTTTCTGGAGGAAGGAGAAGGCAATGGGTGGCTGGAATAAGTGAGCGGGCCCCTATGGGACCCACAAGCCCACTAGGCGCGCCCAGGGCGGCAGCTGCACCCTATGAGCTTGTGCCTCACTGGTGCACCACCTGTGGGTGTGTTCAGTGCCAAAAATTCTCAAATATTATGGAAAAATCATACTAATAATTTTCAGGCCATTCCGAGAACGTTTATTTTCAGGATATTTTTTATTGCATGGATAATTCAGAAAACATGATAATCATGGCATTTATACTTTTATTAACTTTAAATAACAAAGAGTAAATAGTGGGCACAATTGGTTGTGCTTACTAAATTCATCGTCCACATGTCCCTAAAAAAGAATCTATTAATAAGGTTGATTAAGTCTTATTAACAAACTATTTTTGAGTAATTTGAAACCGAAGAATTTTCGTATAATACTAGGTTATCTCAATGTGGATATGCATCTCCCCAACAATAAGAGTTTCATATTTCTTTTTGACTGAAGGAAGAGGAAATTGAAAACCTCCAATAGTGATTGTAGCATTTTTTTTCAATAATATTGATACTATTTACCAAACTTTGTTTCTTCGGGACATAAATCGTATGCTCATTACCATTGACATGAAAAGTAACCTTACTTTTGTTGCAATCTATAACATCCTTTGCATTATTCAAAAAGGGTCTACCAAGGATAATCGACATAGCGTCGTCCTCAGGCATATCAAGTATAAAAAAGTCTGTTAAGATAGTAACATTTGCAACTACAACAGACACATCCTCACAAATCCCAATAGGTATAGAAGTTGATTTATCAGCCATTTGCAAAGATATTTTTGTTGGGAAACGTTGCATGGAAAGCAAATTTTTTTCTACGCACACGCAATGATCTATCTACGGATATGCATAGCAACGAGGGGGAGAGTGTGTCTACGTACCCTCGTAGACCATAAGTGGAAGCATTTCACAACGTAGTTGATGTAGTCGAACTTCTTCGCGCTTCAATCGATCAAGTACCGAACGCACGGCACCTTCGCGTTCTGCACACGTTCAACTCGGTGACATCCCTCGCCTTCTTGATCCAACAAGACGTCGAGGTAGTAGATGAGTTCCGTCAGCACGACGGTGTGGTGATGGTGATGGTGAAGTGATCTCCGCAGGGCTTCGCCTAAGCACTACGAAAATATGACCGGGGTTGTAAACTATGGAGGGGGGCACCGCACACGGCTAACAATTGATGTTGTGTGTTCTAGGCACCCCCTCTTCCTCATATATATAGGTGGGAGGGGAAGGGGAGAGGCCAGGGCACGCCCTAGGGCTGGCCACCGACCCCCTAGGGGCTGCCTTGCTGTCACACCCAAGATGCGATTCTATCCTGATCACGTGATGAACTTGTGTTGGGGCACAACCGCATTTTGGGCGCTTAGCAAGATGGATATCATAACATCATACCATTATATAAATAGATGGGGATACATACAAGTCATACAGTAGCCACATGAATACAACAACATCATACACAAGACATCCGACTACGGATGAAAACATGAAAAGCACAACGACATCCATCCTGCTATCCCAGGCAGCCGACCAGGAACCTATCCCAAGACTGATGATGAAGAAGAAGAAAGAACTCCAACACAAGTAAACATCGCTCTCACGTCAAGTCATCGGAAACCTGCACCTGCAATTGTTGTTGTAGTATCTGTGAGCCACGAGGACTCAGCAATCCCATAACCATGGGTATCAAAACTAGCAAAGCTTAATGGGTATGGAGAGGTTAAGTGGTGATGTTGCAGCAGCGGCTAAGCATATGTATGGTGTCCAACTTACGAGTACAAGAATAAGATGATCATCTACGCAAACGATCACAAACTAGTAATGATCGCTAAGTGATCCTGAACTACCTACGAGTCAAACATAACCCCACCGTGTTCTCTTCTCAAAATGAAAAGAGACGGTCACGGTTACACACGCGGTTGGTGCATTTTATTTCGGATCCTCTGTCAAGTTTTCTACAACCGAACATTAACAAATTCCAATCTGCCACATAACCGCGGGCACAACTTTCGAAAGATCATAACCCTGCAGGGGTGTTCCAACTTAGCCCATCACAAGCTCTCACGATCAGCAGAGGTAAAACCTCTTATCTTATCGACAACCCGATCAGACTCGGAATTCCGGTGCACAAGAAATTTCGACAATGGTAAAACAAGTCCAGCAAGACCTCCCGACATGCCGACACCCTGTTAATAGCCACGCGTATCTCGTCTCAGGCCACGTCCGGATAGGTCAGCCTACAGGTATACCAGATACCTCGAGTTTCCCCGAGGCGGCCCGCAGTCTGCCCGTTTGGGACCAACACCATCAACACTGGCCCCCTGTATGTGGAAAAGAATCCTCGGGGACGCGACCCCCTATGGAAATTAATTAATTAATTAAGTTTTTTATTATGTTGCAAATTAAAACCAAAGTTGGGCTTTGCTAGAGGAGTTTTATTCAAAGCGAACTGTCAAGGGGTCCCATATCCCCAACTGTGTTAGGGACGCAAATTTAAGGAACATAACACCAGCTTATCGGTTCTTAAGGCGACATTAGTGGAACAAAACACCGAGCAAAAGGCCAAGCCTTCCACCCATTGCCAAGTATATATGTGCATTAATTATAGTAATAGATATATTGTGATATTCCCAAAATCCAAGATTCGGCATGGAGTAATCTTCATCTTCACCTGCAACTAACAACGCTATAAGAGGGGCTGAGCGAGCGGTAACTGATACGTCTCCAACGTATCTATAATTTTTTATTGTTCCATGCTATTATTTATGAAGTCTTGGATGTTTAATGGGCTTTATCATTCACTTTTATATCATTTTTGGGACTAACCTACTAACCCAAAGGCCCAGTCCAGATTGTTGTTTTTTTGCCCGTTTCAGGGTTTCGCAGAAAAAGAATATCAAACGGAGTCCAAACGGAATGAAACCTTCGCGAGAGATATTTTTGGAGAAAATCACGCACGAAGAACTCGAGAACCATGTCAGAAGAGCCACGCGGGGCCCATGAGGGTGGGGGCGCGCCCCCCTTCTCAGGGCGCGCCCCCTGCCTCATGGGGCCCCCGTGACTCCCCCGGTGCCCTCCTTCTTCCTATATAAGTCCACGTGCCCCAGAAACTCCGTGAATAGAGAAAAAACCCTAATTCCATCGCCGTACCTTCTGTTCCCTTGGAGATCCCTTCTTGGAGCCTGTTCCGGAGCTCCACCGGAGGGGGATCCATCATGGAGGCCTTCATCATCATCATCATCGCCCTCACCATGAGTTGTGAGTAGTTTACCACAGACCTTCGGGTCCATAGCTAGTATCTAGATGGCTTCTTCTCTCTCTCTGGATCTCAATACAAGGTTCTCCTCGATCTTTGAGGAGATCTATTCGATGTAATCTCTTTCTGCGGTGTGTTTGTCGAGATCTGATGAATTGTGAGTTTATGATCAAGGTTATCTATGAAAGATATTTGGTTCTTCTCTGAACTTTTTATGTGTGCTCATAATATCCTTGCAAGTCTCTTCGAATTATTGGTTTGGTTTGGCCTACTAGATCTATAGTTCTTGCAATGGGAGAAGTGCTTGCCTTTGGGTTCAATCTTGCGGTGTCCTTTCCCAGTGACAGTAGGGGCAGCAAGGCACGTATTGTATTGTTGCCATCGAGGATAAAAAGATGGGGTTTATATCATATTGCTTGAGTTTATCCATCTACATCATGTCATCTTGCTTAAGGCGTTACTCTGTTCTTATGAACTCAATACACTAGAAGCATGCTGGATAGCGGTCGATGTGTGGAGTAATAGTAGTAGATGCAGAATAATTTTGGTCTACTTGTCTCAGACGTGATGCCTATATACAATGATCATGCCTAGATAGTCTCATAATTATTCGCTTTTCTATCAATTGCTCGACAGTAATTTGTTTACCCGTAGAATATCGTTATCATGAGAGAAGCCACTAGAGAAAACTATGGCCCCCGGGTCTATTCTCAACATATCAATCTACATCTACTTTACTTTTACCACTTTTATTTGTTGTTCTTATAAACTAAAAATACCAAAAATATCAACTATCATCTCTATCAGATCTCACTTTCGTAAGTGACCGTAAAGGGATTGAGAACCCCTTATCGCGTTGACTGTGAAGTTCTTATTTGTTTGTGCAGGTGCGAGGGACTCGCGCGTGGTCTCCTACTGGATTGATACCTTGGTTCTCAAAAACTGAGGGAAATACTTACGCTACTGTGCTGCATCTCCCTTTCCTCTTTGAGGGAATACAACGCAAGCTCAAGAGGTAGCAAGAAGAATTTCTGGCGCCGCTGCCGGGGAGGCTCACGCAAAAGTCATATACCAAGTACCTATCACAAACCCTTATCCTTCTCATTACATTTATTTGCCTCTCGTTTTCCTCTCCCCCACTTCACCCTTGCCGTTCTATTTGCCCTTCTTCCGCCGTGTGTTTATCGTTCGCTTGCTTCATGTTTGCTTGTGTATGTTGTTGGATTGCTTGCTTGTCACTATGGCTCAGAACAATACCAAATTGTGTGACTTCTCCAATACCAACAACAATGATTTTATTAACACTCTGATTTCTCCTATTACCGATGCTGAATCTTGTGAGATCAATGCTGCTTTGTTGAATCTTGTCGTGAAAGATCGATTCTCCGGCCTTCCTAGTGAAGATGCCGCTACCCATCTAAACAACTTTGTTGATTTGTGTGATATGCAAAAGAAAAGGGATACAGATAACGATATTGTTAAATTGAAGTTATTTCCGTTTTCACTTAGAGATCGTGCTAAAACTTGGTTTTCCTCTTTGCCTGGAAATAGTATTGATTCATGGAATAAGTGCAAAGATGCTTTTATCTCTAAGTATTTCCCTCCTGCTAAGATCATCTCTCTTAGAAACGACATTATGAATTTTAAGCAACTAGATCATGAGCATGTTGCACAAGCTTGGGAGATAATGAAATTGATGATACGTAATTGCCCTACACATGGTTTGAATCTATGGATGATTATTCAGAACTTTTATACTGGCTTGAATTTTGCTTCTAGAAATCTTTTAGATTCGGCCGCTGGAGGCACTTTCATGGAAACTACCTTAGGAGAAGCTACCAAACTCCTAGATAATATTATGGTTAATTATTCTCAGTGGCACACCGAAAGATCTACTAGTAAAAAAGTGCATGCTATCGAAGAAATTAGTGTTTTGAGTGGAAAGATGGATGAACTTATGAAATTGTTTGCTGCTAAGAGTGCTTCTTCTGATCCTAATGATATGCCTTTGTCCACTTTGATTGAGAATAACAATGAATCTTTGGATGTGAATTTTGTTGGTAGGAATAATTTTGGTAATAATGCTTATAGAGGTAATATTAATCCTAGGCCTTTTCCTAGTAATTCCTCTAATAATTATGGTAATTCCTACAACAACTCTTATGGAAAGATGCCTTCTGAATTTGAAACTAGTGTTAAGGAGTTTATGATCTTGCAAAAGAATTTCAATGCTTTGCTTGAAGAGAAATTGCTTAAGGTTGATGAATTGGCTGGAAGTGTGGATATGATTACTCTTGATGTTGATTCTTTGAAACTTAGATCTATCCCACCTAATCATGATATCAATGAGTCTCTCAAAGCCATGAGAATTTCCATTGATGAATGCAAAGAAAGAACCGCTAGAATGCGTGCTAAAAGAGAAGATTATATTAAATCGTGTTCTTCTAGTTATCATGAAAATAAAGATGAAGATCTGAAAGTTATTGATGTGTCTCCTATTAGATCCTTGTTTTCTAGTATCAATCTTGATGAAGATAGGATTGGAGATAATTCTGCTTTAAGGTGTCCCAATGATTCGGAGTTTTTTTATCTTGATGCTAAAATTGCTAAAAGTGGGAGTGAAGAGATTAAAACTTTGCGTAGTGATGAACCCACTATTTTGGACTTCAAGGGATTCAATTATGACAATTGCTCCTTGATTGATTGTATTTCCTTGTTGCAATCTGTGCTAAATTCTCTGCATGCTTGTAGTCAAAATAAAGCTTTCACCAAACACATAGTTGATGCTTTGATGCAATCTTATGAAGAAAAACTTGAGTTGGAAGTTTCTATCCCTAGGAAGCTTTATGATGAATGGGAACCTGCTATCAAAATAAAAATAAAAGATCATGAATGTTATGCTTTGTGTGATTTGGGTGCAAGTGTCTCCACTATCCCAAAAACTTTGTGTGATTTGCTAGGGTTCCATGAGCTTGATGATTGTTCTTTAAATTTGCATCTTGTGGATTCCACTATTAAGAAACCTATGGGAAGAATTAATGATGTTCTTATTGTTGCCAATAGGAATTATGTGCCCGTAGATTTCATTGTTCTTGATATAGATTGCAATCCTTCATGTCCTATTATTCTTGGCAGACCTTTCCTTAGAACGATTGGTGCAATTATTGATATGAAGGAAGGAAATATTAGATTCCAATTTCCTTTAAGGAAAGGCATGGAACACTTTCCTAGAAAGAAAATCAAATTACCATATGAATCTATAATGAGAGCCACTTATGGATTGCCTTCAAAAGATGGCAATACCTAGATTTATCTTGTATCGTGCCTAGCTAGGGGCGTAAAACGATAACGCTTGTTGGGAGGCAACCAAACTTTATGTTTTTTGTTTTTGTTGCTGTTAAGGAATAAATATTGCATCTATCCTCTGATTAGATGTGTTTTCATGTTTTGTTAGTGTTTGTGCCAAGTAGAACCTTTGGGAATACTTGTGTGAAGTTTATGTGATCTTGCTGTGAAAACAGAATCGTTAGCGCTCACTAAAGTAGTCTTCAGGTTTTACTGGAGCGTGCTTTTTAGTTGATTCTTTTTTCAGATGATTGGTAGAAAAGTTCCACAAATTTACAAATTTATTTTCAATTTTTTGGAGTTCCAGAAGTAGGCGAAACCTGCAGATTACTACAGACCGTTCTGTTTTTGACAGATCCTGTTTTTCGTGTGTTGTTTGCTTATTTCAATGCATCCATGAGTAGTATTGGAAGATATGAACCATAGAGAAGTTGGAATATAGTAGGTTTAACACCAATATAAAGAAAGTCTGAATTCATTGCTGCACCTTTGAGTAGTGGTTTGCTTTCTTATACTAACGGAGCTCACGAGAATTTTTCTCTAAGTTTTGTGTTGTGAAGTTTTCAAGTTTTGCGTATTGCTTTGATGGACTATGGAACAAGGAGTAGCAAAGGCCTAAGCTTGGGGATGCCCATGGCACCCCAAGTAATTCAAGATAATCAAAAGCCTAAGCGTGGGGATGCCCCAGGAAGGCATCCCCTCTTTCGTCTTCATCCATCGGTAACTATACTTGGAGCTATATTTTTATTCGCAACATGTTATGTGTTTTACTTGGAGCGTCGTGTATAATTTGAGTCTTTGCTTGTTAGTTTGCCACAATCATCCTTGCTGGACACACCTATTTGAGAGAGTTAGATATGGCTTAGAAATTATTAGAACACTCTATGTGCTTCACTTATATCTTTTGAGTTGAATAGTTTTTGCTCTAGTGCTTCACTTATATCTTTTAGAGCACGGTGGTGGTAATATTTTGTAGAAATTGTTGAACTCTCATGCTTCACTTATATCCTTTTGAGAGTCTATTAAAACAGCATGTTAATGTGTTTAGGCTAAAGAAACTAGTCTTCACATGATAGACATCCAATGTCAATGTAGTAAAAAAATTCACACTAAGTGCATTGAATAGAATGAGATGTTGGATGCTTGGTAAATGTTTTGAGACATGAGGATAGTGATATTAGAGTCATGCTAGTGGAGTCATTATGAAATTGAGAAATACTTGTGTTAAGGTTAGTGATTCCCATATCATGCATGTATGGTGAACCGCTATGTGACGAAGTTAGAGCATAAGGTATTTATAGAGTGCCAACCTTTGTGTGGAGGTCGGGGGCGCGCGATGGTTAACTCCTACCAACCTCCCCCCTAGGAGCATGCGTTGATTGCTTTGTTTTGATGACTCGTAGATTTTTGCAATAAGTATATGAGTTCTTATGACTAATGTTGAGTCCATGGATTATACACACTCTCACCCTTCCACAATTGCTAGCCTCTCTTGTACCGCGCAACTTTCGCCGGTGCCATAAACCCACTATATATCCTTCCTCAAAACAACCACCATATTGTTCCTCAAAACAGCCACCATATTGTTCCTCAAAACAGCCACCATACTTACCTATCATGGCATTTCCATAGCCATTCCGAGATATATTGCCATGCAACTCTCCATCGTTCCGTTCATATGACACGCATCATATTGTCATATTGCCATTGCATGATCATGTAGTTGACATCATATTTGTGGCAAAGCCACCATGCATAATTTTTATACATGTCACTCTTGTTTCATTGCACATACCGGTACACCGCCGGAGGCATTCATATAGAGTCATACTTTGTTGTTGTAGTATCGAGTTGTAATATCGAGTTGTAATGGAAGTGTGATGATCATCATTATTAGAGCATTGTCCCATGGGAGGAATTGCTAAATCTATAAAGCCCCTCCGCAAAAAAGGAAAAAAAAAGAAAAAAAAAGAAAGGCCAAAGAAAAAAAAGGCCCAAAAAAAGAAAAAAAGGGACAATTTCTACTATCTTTTTTCCACACTTGTGCTTCAAGGTAGCACCATGTTCTTCATTGTAGAGAGTCTCATGTTTAGTCACTTTAATATACTAGTGGAATTTTCATTATAGAACTTGGCTTGTATATTCCAACGATGGGCTTCCTGAAATGCCCTAGGTCTTCGTGAGCAAGCAAGTTGGATGCACACCCACTAGTTTCTTTTGTTGAGCTTTCATTCATATTTAGCTCTAGTGCATCCGTTGTTGGCAATCCCTACTCACTCACATTGATATCTATTGATGGGCATCTCCATAGCCCGTTGATACGCCTAGTTGATGTGAGACTATCTCCCTCCTTTTTGTCTTCTCCACAACCACCTCTATCCCACCCATAGTGCTATATCCATGGCTCACGCTCATGTATTGCGTGAAAGTTGAAAGGTTTGAAAAGATAGAGTATGAAACAAATGCTTGGCTGAAATCGGGGTTGTGCATGATATGAATATTTTTGTGTGATAACGAGGGAGCATAGCCAACACTATATGATTTTGTAGGGATAACTTTCTTTAGCCATAGTATTTTGAGAAGACATGATTGCTTTGTTAGTATGCTTGAAGTATTGTTATTTCTTATGTCAATATAGACTTTTATCTTGAATCTTTCAGATCTGAACATTCATGCCACAATTAAGTGAATTACATTGAAAAACTATATTGGTTAGCATTCCACATCAAAAATTCTTCTTTATCATTTACCTACTCGAGGACGAGTAGGAATTAAGCTTGGGGATGCTTGATACGTCTCCAACGTATCTATAATTTTTAATTGTTCCATGCTATTATTTATGAAGTCTTGGATATTTAATGGGCTTTATCATTCACTTTTATATCATTTTTGGGACTAACCTACTAACCCAAAGGCCCAGTCCAGATTGCTGTTTTTTTTTGCATGTTTCAGGGTTTCACAGGGAAAAAAATATCAAACGGAGTCCAAACGGAATGAAACCTTTGCGAGAGATATTTTTGGAGAAAATCACGCACGAAGAACTTGAGAACCACGTCATAAGAGCCACGAGGGGCCCACGAGGGTGGGGGGGCACCCCCTTCCTAGGGCGCGCCCCCTGCCTCGTGGGGCCCCCGTGACTCCCTCGGTGCCCTCCTTCTTTCTATATAAGTCCACGTACCCTAGAAACTCCGTGAACAGAGAAAAAACCCTAATTCCACCGCCGTACCTTGTGTTCCCGTGGAGATCCCATCTTGGAGCCTGTTCTGGAGCTCCACCGGAGGGGGATCCATCATGGAGGCCTTCATCATCATCATCATCATCATCATCGCCATGAGTTGTGAGTAGTTTACCACGGACCTTCGGGTCCATAGCTAGTATCTAGATGGCTTCTTCTCTCTCTGGATCTCAATACAAGGTTCTCCTCGAAGATCCTATTCGATTTAATCTCTTTTTGCGGTGTGTTTGTCGAGATCCGATGAATTGTGAGTTTATGATCAAGGTTATCTATGAAAGATATTTGGTTCTTCTGTGAACTTTTTTATGTGTGCTCATAATATCCTTGCAAGTATCTTCGAATTATTGGTTTGGTTTGGCCTACTAGATCTATAGTTCGTGCAATGGGAGAAGTGCTTGGCTCTGGGTTCAATCTTGCGGCGTCCTTTTCCAGTGACAGTAGAGGCAGCAAGGCACATATTGTATTGTTGCCATCGAGGATAAAAAGATGGGGTTTATACCATATTGCTTGAGTTTATCCCTCTATATCATGTCATCTTGCTTAAGGCGTTACTCTGTTCTTATGGACTCAATACACTAGATGCATGCTGGATAGCGGTCGATGTGTGGAGTAATAGTAGTAGATGCAGAATCGTTTCGGTCTACTTGTCTCGGACGTGATGCCTATATACAATGATCATGCCTAGATAGTCTCATAATTATTCGCTTTTCTATCAATTGCTCGACAGTAATTTGTTTACCCGCCGTAGAATATCGCTATCATGAGAGAAGCCACTAGAGAAAACTATGGCCCCCGGTTTTATTCTCAACATATCAATCTACATCTAATTTACTTTTACCACTTTTATTTGCTGTTCTTATAAAGTAAAAATACCAAAAATATCAACTATCATCTCTATCAGATCTCACTTTCATAAGTGACCTTAAAGGGATTGACAACCCCTTATTGCGTTGGCTGCGAAGTTCTTATTTGTTTGTGCAAGTGCGAGGGACTCGCGCGTGGTCTCCTACTGGATTGATACCTTGGTTCTCAAAAACTGAGGGAAATACTTACACTACTGTGCTGCATCTCCCTTTCCTCTTCGAGGGAATACAACGCAAGCTCAAGAGGTAGCAGTAACATAGCCAAACAACATTTTGCTGGGATGGTGTCAAAGGTTAGATGTTTCATGGCAACAATGAGAGGCCGACAACAATAGATAGGCAGCGTGACACATAGCGATATCATCGAGACAACTAGCATAGTAATGATAGTAAAGGTATCCAAGGTGATGATCATCTTGCTTGAGATCCTGCTAGGAAGAAGAATGAGTCCATGAAGAAGACGAAGCCACGAAGACGAACCAAGCGTGGTCGAACGAATCCTCACGATCACAACGAAACAGGAACTAGCGAGAAGAAGCAAACAACACGGTAAACACACAACACATAACAAGACATGGTGCTCAACCAAGTATGATGCATGACAAGACTACATGATGCAAATCATGGCAAGAGATGAAGCATACAAGAACACAACAAAGCAAGTTTAAATGAGGCCGGAAACAACTTATAACAATTCCGGTAAGTCCTCATATGAAAATTTCGAAATTGTTCCAGATCTGAACAAACCTTATGTTAAAGTTGTTAAACAGCAATTTAACATGCACCATGATGATCTACACGAAATTCTAGTCAAGTTACATATAAAATTCATTTAAATCGGAGCTACAACCTAGAAGATATGAGCAAAACAAGATGAACATGGCAAAGATACAAAATGCATTCAAACACCAAGCACACATATTCAAAGTATGGATGCAACATGACATGATGCATCCACATGCAAAACCAAGCAAGTTTCATATAGAGCACGCTCGAAACGGAGCAACGGTTCAACACATACACACGAAACAAGTTTAAAGGACAAGCTGTCCACAACAGCAACTAAGAATATCACAAGCATCAAAACAACAAGCTACAAGTACAAGTACAAGATAGACACAAGCATGGAATGAACTCAAACCACAGATTACATGCTTCAAGAATCAACAATGATCGGGTTCATAGACATCAAGAGTCAACCAACATGATCAAGGCAACAAGCAAACTTTATATCACAAATTATGACTTAGTGGAAAACAGAGCATATACATGAGCAGAGTTAATAAGTTGGCATGTTTGAGGCAAAAAATAATTAAGCTACAACACAAGAACATGGCAAGCAAAAGCATGGCATGCTAGAACACAACATGGAGCTCAAAGAACACAAGATGGCATATACATGGGAGCAACAGGTTCATGGCATTCATCAAAACAAGATGCAAACATGATATAGCAGATTCTCAGACTTCGTGAAAATCTGGGAATACAACAACAACATTATGATGCTGACTTTGGAGGCACATAACAGTAAGCATATCAAGTGTAATAAGCAAGCAAAGATCATGAGCATGTAATAGGCATGGCATACTACAAATAACTCCATTGGAACAACTCCATAAGAGACATGGATTAATAACAATGAGCTTTGCCAAATTGAACATGCTATTGACAGGCTGACAGATATATTATCAAGCAACTTGAGAGCAAGAAAGAGAGAAGCTACAACAACCTATAATTGCAAACAAGGGCATGGATGGATAGAGCATAACATGGTCTTCAAGACATGGTCACTGGATATACCAAAAAATGCATGGATATGACTGTAGCATCAAGCAAACATGGCATCATGATATAACAGTTCCAGACTTAGCAGTTTTCAACAAGTCTCAGAAAACAGCAAACATTGACATGGCATATTTTCAAGCTTGTTGCACTGACCACAAGGCATATCATGAAAACTGGATTGCACCACGTCAAAGATGACATGATTATGCTCCTAACACATGTTGACATGATGCTCAAACAAAAATCACACAAAAAGATATGAAAAAGACAAATAGGCAAGTTATATCAAGTTTCAGCAGTTAACATCACTTAGCACTTTTGCAATAGAGATTATGGCATCAAGATGAACAGTAACATGCATACAAACTACACCATCATCTAGAGCATTCAGAGACGAACATTTTGACATATTATACACACAAAATGGACATACATGCACAAAGTTATCACATGAAGAAGATGCACACATAATGTATGGATTCTGGGACTTAGTCAAATTTTGGAAAAAACCCGAGCATAATATAACTAAAAGTGCACTGGGCGAAAAAAAGGACGGGTGCTCATTTTGGGCTTCGGCCAGGTGGAGGCCGGCTGGGCCTTGGCGCCGTGCTGGGCCGACGGGAGATGGGTGATAACCCACAAGTATAGGGGATCACAACTGTAACATCCCAAATTTTCAATTTGGAATGTTATACATAGATCATATTGCATTTGCATGTTTTTGCATTCTTGTTCGTGGAGTTCCTCGAAATTCTACGCAAGTCAAGGACCTACAGAGAGAGTTGGGAATTTTACCGTTTTCGTATTTGAGTTCGCTCGAATACCGGTACGAGGACAGTGTGATTCTAATTACTTTTCTCTCCTAAAAATATTTCTAAATACCAAAAATGAGCGGAGATAATATGATGTCTCCAAAATAACAGAAATATTGGAGGAAAAATGTTAAAATCACTTTTGGTATTTTTCCGGATTTATTCGCGGATTTATTTGCATAGGAAAAATGCGTGTTTTTCAAAATTGCATTTAGGTCCGGGAAAAATGTTCACCTTGTCCTAAATATTATTAGAGGACGGTGAAAATTTATTTCGGGAATTTTGGAGTCCGTTTGGTATTTCTTTCGTTAGTTTTTCTGCGCCGAGACTCTTTTAGAAAAAAAAAGGAAACCGACTAGGAGTCTTATTAGCCCAGGACTCCTGGGCTTTATAAGCCGCCCGAGCCGGCCCGAGACGCCCAGCCAGCCCGCCTCGCCCGCGCCACCGAAACCCTAGCCGCCCGTCACCCTAGCCGCCGCCGCCGCCTGCCGCGCCGCCGCCGCCGCCGCCGCATGCCGCCCCGCCGTCGCGCTGCGCCGCCGCCGCCAGCCCGCCGTCGCCCCGCGCCGCCACTCCGCCGCTAGCCCGCCGCCGCTGCAGCGCCGCCCGCCCCGCTGGAGTACCCCGCCGCCCACCGCCGGAGTCGCCGGAGTTCGTCGAGGTAGTTGCGGTTTTCTTTTAGAAACCGATCGGTTTAGTAATAAAACCGTAGATTCGTTTTTTTATTAGATTAGATCGGTTCGGATTTTTTTTCCAGTTTAGCTATTTAGCGGACGTTCGTCCGTACGTTCGTTTTAATGAACGGTTTTCGTTAGCCTGTTCGTCGTTTTTCTTTTTCGGGGTATTTATCCGCGGTTATTCCGATCGCGATTTCTGCCCTGATCTTGTTTCGCGTTTTTCTTTTTGCTCGAGAGTCGGAATCAGGTGATTCAAAATCTCAGATCTTCGTCTCAAAGCCCTCTTTACGTTAGATCAACTTGAACAAAGTTTTGACTACTGTAAAATTTGACTTTAGGCCAACTAGTAAACCGGAGCTCGTTTCTTTTGCAGTTTGAGTTTCGTTGCTTCTTTCGAGTTGATTCTTTTTGCAAACTGGAGTTCTTAAGTTGAACTTTCTGTTTAGATCTCTTATTTGAGTTTTACCCGTGCATTAGTTAAGTACTTATTGTATGCTTGTTTGATTGCGATAGAGTACCCGGAGTGCGCCGCTTGCTACTTTGAGTCTCTAGGTTTTGCGGATCATCAGCAAGGCAAGTAACACTTTGATCATACTTTCCAATTACCCAGTTTTCATTGCATTAGTCAAACCTTCACACATTGCATGAGTAGGATCAATTAACTTGTGGGATTGGGAAGTAGTTTGAGGTAGTATCTATTACCTGCATTACATTCAAACCTTTGGGAGTTACTTCTACGTTTGCTGTTAGGACATGCTATGCTCGTAGACGTGGATTGGGTGAGTGAAATCCATGACAGATGTGAGTTTGTTATTAATGGTTCAACTTAAGGTGGCAACATTAATACACATCTGGGTGGATTGAGGCATCTGGGTATTTGATGGCTTCTCGCCCCTCGTTGGTTACCCCAAGTGGAAGGTTTGAGATGCAGTGTAGCGGTAGTTTTCCCTTGGCAAAGATAGCAAGGATCGATTTCCCCTGAGACTCCCAGTTTCAACAAGAAGGTGTCAACTGCTAACGGCGCCAGATATTAGCAATCAACGTGGACCTGCACACAGATACAAATAAATTTGCTCCCAACGAGTACAGAGAGGTTGTCAATCCCTCCGGCCTTGTCGTTTACAAAGGATCAAACGCAAGTGATAATAGTGATAGGTAATGCTGCAAATAGTAAGTAAAAGCGGGAAGTAAATAGCGGATGTGATCAGTGATGGTAATATGGACCGGGGTCCCATGATGTTCACTAGTGATGTCTCTCTCCCAAAAGACGATAAAACAGCTATGTGAGGTAAACGAATTACAACTGGGCAATTGACAGAATTATGTGCGCAAACCAATGCTAACTATGTTGCAAGAAAGGTAGAGGTTCAAAGCATGGGCGGTACACCAAGGCAAGTAGATCGAAATCCATCTGCATCTACTACTAATCATCCACCTTGAGATATCTATCCAGAACATCTCGCTGGTATTAAGTTGCGAGTCCCACCCATAGTGTAAACTCAAAGCAACAGACAACTGCATTAAAAGAACTTTGCGTAAAGTAAACAATCCTTGCACCCGCGGACACAAGCACCGTTGTTTTCCCCCTTGTGGCAACAGCACATCCCCTAGACTCATGTTTCTGTCACTCAAGCTAGTCATCGAGGGGCATGAACCCACAATCAAGCATAACGTTCCCTCTTGGAGTCACTACCTACTACTTGGCCAAAGCAATAAATAGCAACGGAGAACATGCAAGAATTACTTACGAACATAAATATAAAAGAGGTAAATCAAATATATTACTCAAACACAATCTGAACATAATCTCACAATCCATCGGATCCCAGCAAACTCATCATAGCAACAGCATAAGGATTACATATGTGCCTCGATCATGTAGGGCAGCTCACGAGGTCTAATTAGTGAAGCACAAGAAGGGGAGGAGAACATCACATAGATACTGGTCATGGACCCATGGTCCAAGGGAGACTACTCACAACTCATCCGGGAGGCGTCCATGGTGGTGGAGAGGCTCCCGGTGGTGATCCTCCCCTCCGGCAGGGTGTCGGGAAGAGTTCTCCTGGTGCTCCCGATCTTGGAAGCGCGGCGGCGGTGGAACAGAGATGAGATCGTGAAAAAGGGTTCCCGTCTCGAGGGTTTTGGGACACGATATAAATATATGCCAAAGGGGGGCATCAGCGGAGGCCTGGGGGGCCCAGGCGCCCCCCCCGGCGCGGCCAGGAGGGGGGCCGCGCCACCAGGGCGCCTGGAGCCCTGGTGGCCCCCCTCCGGCTCTACTTCGGGTGCCGGGAAGCTTCTGGAACACTGATTTTTTATATAATTTTTCCGGGATTTTTCTGGCAGTTTTCGTAATGGGAAAACCTGAAATACAAAACAGCAGAAAACAGAAACTGGCACTGGGGTGCACTGAGTTAATAGGTTAGTCCAAATATGATCAAAAGTGTATGGAAGTGTATAAATATCATAGCAATATCACCCAAAAGAGGCATGGAGCAAGTAGAAATTATAGATACGTTTTGGACGTATCAACATCCCCAAGCTTAATTCCTGCTCGTCCTCGAGTAGGTAAATGATAACAAGAATAATTTCTGTGGTGACATGCTATTAACCATATAGGACTTTTCATAGTCATATGACAAAAGCTTACTGAGACAATGAATCTGTAGTAATTAAGTTGCCTCACGAGAAAATCACAAAGAACTGAAAGTTTTACAATATGATACTGAAACATCAAATAGATTTGTAATGAGCATGGTGTGCAAATATGATAAAGTGATATCTCGCTTGCCCCCTTTAGTGAAGCAAAACATAAATGCAGGGGCACCTCCAAGGTTTAAGTGATGACTAGATACAATGATTTCAAAATAAACGATATCACAATCATGCAGAAGACAATGCTACTTTGAGACAATGCACATTACACTCAGAATGACAATCATGCTCTCAGTAGTTGGTGCTTTAAAAGAAGGTGGAGACTCTCGAACCATGGCTTTTGTTGGCAAGGTTGAAAACCCGTAGTCGGAAACAAAGACAAAACATGTACCAGAGCTCTTGGTTTTAAAAACAGAAGTAATAATTATTTTTTAGATTATGCATGTTCCGTCAACGAATGCTAGCAGACAACTCAATCACTTCTTGAGATGGACAAGTTTCGAGGAACGGCTCCCGAATGAGGACGATCACATCCTCTTAATCTCCTTTGTTTATCACTGCCAAAGTTTTCTGATTTCTCATGAACAAAGCGTGAAGGAGGGTTTGTTTGTTATATTAATTTTGAGTCGGGCGCACTCTTTGCCAGTTTCTTCTCGTATTATGGGTTTGCACATTAGACATGCAATCCCGGGGTGAAGCTTGTCCAACTTAAAAAGATCATGAATTAACTACTACTTCCTCATGAACTAAAACAGAGGCACAAAATAGAAATGCATTTTTTTTTGAATAATTTCGAGATGGTACATGAAAGTCTCCGTTAGGAATGGCAGGTAAATACCATGTATAGGAAGGTATGGTGGACTCATATGGCATAACTAGTTTAAAGGATTTTGGATGCACAAGCAGTCAGTCCGCTTAGTACAGGTGGAGGTTAGCAAAAGACTGGGAGCGACCAACTAAAAGAGCAATGACGGTCATAATCATGCAGAGCGACAAAACAACATTGAATCAGGCATGGAAGTTATATCGCTACTCAGAAACAAAAGATCATCAAGGCTTGACAGACTTTCTTTACAGTGTTAAATATGCGTGAGCATACGCCAAGTCAATCAAAATAAATTCTTGAAGGAAGATATTACTAAACCATACCACATCATAGGCAAACAAATCATGTTGGTACTCCAATAACACATTGGGAACCCCCCCAGCTATTTGAGACTAACCATAAGAAAACATGAACTACTAAGCACCATTATGCACGTAGCATCTTTATCATAGACATATCAACCAATGCAACAGAAGCAAACTCTCTTAATAAGATAAGCATGATAACTAAAGAGAGTTCAAGCAACCAACTAAACAAAAGCTCTTTAAAAAGATAAGCATGAAAACTAAGAGCTAAGCATGATAGTAGCTGTTAAAAGACCAAGAACATACACAGCAAAGATAAACATGAAAATTCTATGTTGTGTTCTAGGTAGAAGTGGAGCATGTTTCTCTCCCACATAAAGAAAGCTGAGTTCCGACTCGTTATGAAAAGCTAAAGAAAAACTAAAAGCAAGACGCTCCAAGCATAGCACATAACACATGAAGTGATAAAAATATAGTGGAACGAAAGACGAACTGATAATGTTGATGGAGAAGGGGATGCACGGGGGCATCCCCAAGCTTAGACGCTTGAGTCTTCTTGAATATTTCTTGGGGGTGCATGGGGGCATCCCCAAGCTTGAGCGTTTGACACTCCTGAATCTTTTTATCATCTTCCCTCGCACACTTGAAAACTCCCTTCATACATAACTCATCATAATCTGATTAGCGATGTTAGTACCCATAATAAAATAATTGTTCCTTGCTGGAAATAAGGATATTCTTGAAGGTCTACTGTTTCTCAAGATTGCCAAAAGGTTTTTGCAAAGAAAAAGCAAGCTCAAGGTTTGCAAAATGAAGGAAAGGCAAAACAGGACAGAATCTTTGAAAAACAGAACAGTGGGTAGTAAATGATTTTTTCGGGGCACTTCTGCAACTCTAATAAAAAACTCAGAACAGATGCCCGAAAGACAATTGTATAGAGCACGCTGTCGAAAAAATTCAGACCAAAAAGATGATCTGGTGATTTTATACGAATTTTTCTGTCCAAGGACAGAATCTGTTTCCTGGACAGCACGTCACAACTTTTGAACTTTCTTGCAATCAGAGGCTAAACTTGGCACAAAGCTGAAAAGTAAAGATACAATGATGATGGTACAGTAGTAACAAACATCAAGACCACTAAAGCTGAAAGTACAAACTGAAAGCAAAGATAACAAGGGTTGTCTCCCTAGAACTCTTTCTTTATAGCCATAAAGATAGGCTTAAGACTTTAATGATGCTCTCGTAGGAATAAGAGTTGAAGAACAAAAGAGAGCATCAAGAAGCAAATACCAAACACATTTAAGCCTAACATGCTTCCTATGCATAGGAATATTGCAATACAATAATTCATTGAAGCACAAAGTAATAAGCATAGGAAGACAAAACAAGTGCAGCTTCAAAACCTTCAACATAAAGAGTGGGAACTTGATATTATTGAAATATCTATAAGCATATGTTCCCTTCTCATAATAATTTTCAGTGGGATCACGAATAAACTCAACAATATAAGCATCACATAAAGCATTGCTACCATGATCCACATGCAAAAAGCTATCATTACTCTTCATATAAGCAAAGTCTTTCTTATTAGGAATAGTGAGAGTAAAGCAATCATAACCATCATGCTAATCATTGTATTTAGGAGGCATATCATAATCATAATAAATTTTATCCTCAATAGTAGGTGGACTGAAAACATCATATTCATCATTGTAACCATATATAGGAAGCAAAGTATCATCAAAGTAAATTTTCTCTTCAAAAGTTGGGGGACTAAAAATATGATGTTCATCAAACGTGTCATCCCCAAGCTTAGAGCTTTCCATGCCATTAGCAATATTGATATTCAAAGAAAGCATACTAATAACATCACCACCATCATGATTGTTATGCAAATAATAAAGTTCCATAGGTTTTTTAATTTTCTCTTCAAACACATCATGTCCCAAAGCAAGGTAGAGCTTATAAAGCTCTCTCATATTTTTGTTGTTTTCCATTAAGCAAAACTAGTGAAAAGACATAAAGAAAACTGAAAGGTAAACTAACAAGACTAAAAAGCAAAGGTAAAAGATAGCGTGCAACTCCCCTATCTTGAAGAGTGGAGTCCCCGGCAACGGCGCCAGAAAACTTTGCTTGATGGCTTCTCGCCCCTCGTTGGTTACCCCAAGTGGAAGGTTTGAGATGCAGTGTAGCGGTAGTTTTCCCTTGGCAAAGATACCAAGGATCGATTTCCCCTGAGACTCCCAGTTTCAACAAGAAGGTGTCAACTGCTAACGGCGCCAGATATTAGCAATCAACGTGGACCTGCACACAGATACAAATAACTTTGCTCCCAACGAGTACAGAGAGGTTGTCAATCCCTCCGGCCTTGTCGTTTACAAAGGATCAAACACAAGTGATAATAGTGATAGGTAATGCTGCAAATAGTAAGTAAAAGCGGGAAGTAAATAGCGGATGTGATCAGTGATGGTAATATGGACCGGGGTCCCATGATGTTCACTAGTGATGTCTCTCTCCCAAAAGACGATAAAACAGCTATGTGAGGTAAACGAATTACAGCTGGGCAATTGACAGAATTATGTGCGCAAACCAATGCTAACTATGTTGCAAGAAAGGTAGAGGTTCAAAGCATGGGCGGTACACCAAGGCAAGTAGATCGAAATCCATCTGCATCTACTACTAATCATCCACCTTGAGATATCTATCCAGAACATCTCGCTGGTATTAAATTGCGAGTCCCACCCATAGTGTAAACTCAAAGCAACAGACAACTGCATTAAAAGAACTTTGCGTAAAGTAAACAATCCTTACACCCGCGGGCACAAGCACCATTGTTTTCCCCCTTGTGGCAACAGCACATCCCCTAGACTCATGTTTCTGTCACTCAAGCTAGTCATCGAGGGGCATGAACCCACAATCAAGCATAACGTTCCCTCTTGGAGTCACTACCTACTACTTGGCCAAAGCAATAAATAGCAACGGAGAACATGCAAGAATTACTTACGAACATAAATATAAAAGAGGTAAATCAAATATATTACTCAAACACAATCTGAACATAATCTCACAATCCATCGGATCCCAGCAAACTCATCATAGCAACAGCATAAGGATTACATATGTGCCTCGATCATGTAGGGCAGCTCACGAGGTCTAATTAGTGAAGCACAAGAAGGGGAGGAGAACATCACATAGCTACTGGTCATGGACCCATGGTCCAAGGGAGACTACTCACAACTCATCCGGGAGGCGTCCATGGTGGTGGAGAGGCTCCCGGTGGTGATCCTCCCCTCCGGCAGGGTGCCGGGAAGAGTTCTCCTGGTGCTCCCGATCTTGGAAGCGCGGCGGCGGTGGAACAGAGATGAGATCGCGAAAAAGGGTTCCCGTCTCGAGGGTTTCGGGACCCGATATAAATATATGCCAAAGGGGGGCATCAGCGGAGGCCTGGGGGGCCCAGGCGCCCCCCGGCGCGGCCAGGAGGGGGGCCGCGCCACCAGGGCGCCTGGAGCCCTGGTGGCCCCCCTCCGGCTCTACTTCGGGTGCCGGGAAGCTTCTGGAACGCTGATTTTTTATATAATTTTTCCGGGATTTTTCTGACAGTTTTCGTAATGGGAAAACCTGAAATACAAAAATAGCAGAAAACAGAAACTGGCACTGGGGTGCACTGAGTTAATAGGTTAGTCCAAATATGATCAAAAGTGTATGGAAGTGTATAAATATCATAGCAATATCACCCAAAAGAGGCATGGAGCAAGCAGAAATTATAGATACGTTTTGGACGTATCAGTATTCAAGTGATTGCCTGTTTTTCTTTTGGACCGCCACCCAGGCTCAAAGGGATCATGAGATTCTTCATGCTAGAAACTTCCGTGTGCAGCCACAATGCTATTATGGGCTCTAGCATAGTATGAGTAAGTTGTGCGAACTCTTACAGTGGTGGACTAGTAGATGTAGGGGATGTAGGTTGGTACAGTCCGCCCGATCGTAAGGTGCTAGCGCTTCTGAAAGACTATGTCTCGGTCATCCGTTTCTCAAACACCATGCAGTGCGAGAAACCAAACGGAGGCAATCGAGTCTTGTGGGAAAAGTGCACAAACCTCTGCAGAGTGTACAAACTGATCATGATTAGCCGTGTCCCCGGTTATGGACGTCTTGAGTATCTAGTACTTGGATTATCATGTGCATCTCATCCTGTTACTTTAATTTAATTTTGTTGGGTTTAATGATGAACTTTAATTGGGGTTGAGAGGATGTCTATCTTCTCAACGATGTTTCAACTACCATGATAGTTAATTAAAATGCATTCCTTTGAAGTAGGGAAAAATTGGCTTTACGCAAAAACTTAACCATAGAGCTTCCCACCAGCCATATTGCATATAGTATAGCTTACTTTCATTGCATCTCTTGTGTTACCTTGCCAGCATATTCCATGTGCTGACCCGTTTATCGGGCTGCAACGTTTCATGTTGCAGACTTTTAAGATGACGAGTAAGATGCCTTTTAGGTCGTGGTTCTATACTCAGTGATGCCGCTGGAGTTGATGGACTCACTTATCTTCCAAGCCTTCCGCTGTTATCGTGTTAGATGGCCTTCAGCCATATTATTTGTAATAATTTCATCGTTGGACTATCGATGTAATAAGTGTGTGATTGCTACTCTGTTATAAATCCTTCAAGTACTGTGCGTGTCAGCATTACTGATCCAGGGATGACACTGATGCACAGAGATCAGACTGTTTGAGGTCTGGTCGCTACAAGATGGTATCAGAGCACACGCTGACTATAGGACACGACCACTAAGACAAGCCCTAGAACACTATTCACTCTTCTCTTTCTGACTCCTCATCTTTTCTACTCTTTAGGATGGTGGAAGCAAAGCACAAGTTCATGCAACCGGATGATGATACTGTTGGAGATATGCCCTAGAGGCAATAATAAAAGTATTATTATTATATCTCCTTGTTCATGATAATTGTCTGTTATTCATGCTTGAATTGTATTGTACGGAAACAGCGATACATGTGTGAATACATAGACCAAAATGAGTCCCTGGTAGGCCTCTAGTAACCAGCTCGTTGATCAACAGATGTTCACGGTTTCCTGACCATGGACATGAGATGTCAGTGATAACGGGATCACATCATTAGGAGAATGATGTGATGGACAAGACCCAAACTTGAGCATAACACGAGATCGTATAGTTCGTAATGCATAAGCTTTTCAGTGTCAAGTATTTATTCCTTAGACCATGAGGTTGTACAACTCCCGGATACCGTAGGAGTGCTTTGGGTGTGCCAACCGTCACAACGTAACTGGGTGGCTATAAAGGTACGCATCGGGTATCTCCGAAAGTGTCTGTTGAGTTGGTACGAACCGAGACTGGGATGTTGTCACTCCGTATGACGGAGAGGTACCTCTGGGCCCACTCAGTAAGTCATCATCATAATGAGCTCAATGTGACTAAGTAGTTAGTCACGGGATGATGAATTACGGATTGAGTAAAGAGACTTGCCATGACGAGATTGAACAAGGTATTGGGAATACCGACGATCGAATCTCGGGCAAGTACCGTACCGATGGACAAAGGGAATAACATACGGGATTAAGTGAATCCTTGACACAGTGGTTCATCCGATGAAGATCATCGAGGAACACGTGGGAACCAACATGGGTATCCAGATCCCGCTGTTGGTTATTGACCGGAGAGTGGTCTCGGTCATGTCTACGTGTCTCCCGAACCCGTAGGGTCTACACACTTAAGGTTCGGTAACGCTAGGGTCGTAGAGATTAATGCACGTGGAAACCCGAAAGTTGTTCGGAGTCCCGGATGAGATCCCGGACGTCACGAGGAGTTCCGGAATGGTCCGGAGGTAAAGATTGATATATGGGAAGTCCAGTTTCGGCCAACGGGTGATCTCCAGGGGTCACCGGGAGTGTCCCGGGACCACCGGAGGGGCCCCGGGGGTCCACCGGGTGGGGCCACCCATCCCGGTGGGGCCCCTAGGCCGCAAGGGGATGTGTCCAGCCCTCAGGGCTGGCGCACCACCAAGGGAGGCCCACCTCCCCTGCGCCTAGGGATAAACCCTAAGGGGAGGGGGGGGGCACCACTTGCCTTGGGGGAGGGGGACTCCTCCCTGGCCGCCGCCCCCCCTTGCAGATTGGATCTGCAAGGGGCTGGCGCCCCCCCTGGCCCCCTATATATATGTGGGGGGGGGGGGAGAGGGCAGCCGCACCTCAGCCCTGGCGCCTCTCCCCCTCCCGTCACACCTCCCAACTCCTTTGCAGGGCAGCCCGGCGAAGCCCTGCTGCGATCTCCACTGCATCCGTCATCACGCCGTCGTGCTGCCGGATCTCTGACGACTTCTCCTCCCCCCTTGCTGGATCAAGAAGGAGGTGACGTTGCTGCATCGTACGTGTGTTGAACGCGGAGGTGCCGTCCGTTCGGAGCTAGATCATCGGTGACGAAGAACGTGAAGAGTACGACTACTTCATCCTTGCTTCGTTGAAAGCTTCCGCACGCAATCTTCATAACGGTATGTAGATGCACTCTTAGTTGCTCGTTGCTAGATGTCTCCATACTTGGATCTTGGTGAAGACATAGAATTTTTTTGATTTATGCTACGTTCCCCAACAGTGGCATCTGAGCCTAGGTTTTATGCGTAGCATCTTGGCACGAGTAGAACACAAAGCAGTTGTGGGCGTATGATCTTGTTCAACTTTCTTACCGTTACTAGTCAATCTTGATTCGGCGGTATTGTGGGATGAAGCGGCCCGGACCGACCTTACACGTACGCTTACGTGAGACTGGTTCCACCGACAGACATGCACTAGATGCATAAGGTGGCTGGCGGGTGTCTGTCTCTCCTACTTTAGTCGGATCGGATTCGATGAAAAGGGTCCTTATGAAGGGTAAATAGAAGTTGACAAATCACGTTGTGGTTTTGGTGTAGGTAAGAAACGTTCTTGCTAGAAATCCTATAGAAGCCACGTAAAACTTGCAACAACAATTAGAGGACGTCTAACTTGTTTTTGCAGCATGTGTTTTGTGACGTGGTATGGCCAAGAACGAAGATGTGATGAATGATATATGTGATGTATGAGATTGATCATGTTTTTGTAATAGGGAATCACGACTTGCATGTCGATGAACTTGACAACCGACAGGAGCCATAGGAGTTGTCTTTATTATTGTATGACATGTGTGTCACTGAATAACGCCATGTAATTACTTTACTTCGTTGCTAAACGTTAGCTATAGTAGTAGAAGTAATAGTTGGCGTGACGACTTCCTCAAGACACGATGATGGAGATCATGATGATGAAGATCATGGTGTCGAGCCGGTGACAAGATGATCATGGTGCCCCGAAGATGGAGATCCAAGGAGCAAGATGATATTGGCCATATCATGTCACTATAATTGATTGCATGTGATGTTTATCATGTTTTTGCATCTTGTTTACTTAGAACGACGGTAGTAAATAAGATGATCTCTCACTAAAATTTCAAGTAATGTGTTTCCCCTAACTGTGCACCGTTGCTAAAGCTCGTTGTTCCGAAGCACCACGTGATGATCGGGTGTGATAGGTTCTAACGTTCACATACAACGGGTGTAAGACAGATTTACACACGCGATACACTTAGGGTTCACTTGACGAGCCTAGCATGTACAGACATGGCCTCGGAACACGGAATACCGAAAGGTCGAACACGAGTCGTATAGAAGATACGATCAACATGAAGATGTTCACCGTTTTTGACTAGTCCGTCTCACGTGATGATCGGACACGGACTACTCGATTCGGATCGTGTATCACTTAAGATGACTAGAGAGATGTCATTCTGAGTGGGAGTTCATTAAAATTTGATTAAGATGAACTTAATTATCATGAACTTAGTCTAAATTCTTTACAATATCTCTTGTAGATCAAATGGCCCACGCTCCAGTTTCCCTCAACTTCAACGCGTTCCTAGAGAAAACCAAGCTGAAAGACGATGGTAGCAACTATACGGATTGGGTCCGTAACCTGAGGATTATCCTCATAGCTGCCAAGAGAACTTATGTCCTAGAAGCACCGCTAGGTGATGCACCCGCTCTCCCGGCGACCCAAGACGTTTTGAACGCCTGGCAGTCGCGTAGTGATGATTACTCCCTGGTTCAGTGCGGCATGCTTTACAGTTTAGAATCGGGGCTCCAAAAGCGTTTTGAGCACCATGGAGCATACAAGATGTTCGAAGAGCTGAAAATGGTTTTCCAAGCTCATGCCCGAGTCGAGAGATATGATGTCTCCGACGCATTCTACAGCTGTAAGATGGAGGAAAACAGTTCTGTCAGTGAGCACATCCTCAAGATTTCAGGATTGCACAACCGCTTGTCTTAGCTGGGAATGAATCTCCCAGATGAAGCGGTCGTTGACAGAATCCTCCAGTCGCTCCCACCAAGCTTCAAGAGCTTCGTGCTGAACTTCAATATGCAGGGGATGGAGAAGTCCATTCCCGAGGTGTATTCGATGCTGAAATCAGCGGAGGTTGACATCAAGAAAGAACATCAAGTGTTGATGGTCAATAAAACCACTAAGTTCAAGAAAGGCAAGGGTAAGAAGAACTTCAAGAAGGACGGCAAGCAAGTTGCCGCGCCTGGCAAGCCTGTTGCCGGGAAGAAGCCAAAGTATGGACCCAAGCCTGAGACAGAGTGCTTTTATTGCAAGGGAACGGGTCACTGGAAGCGGAACTGCCCCAAATACTTAGCAGACAAGAAGGCCGGCAACGTCAAAGGTATATATGATATACATGTTATTGATGTGTACCTTACCAGCACTCGTAGTAGCTCCTGGGTATTCGATACCGGTGTAGTTGCTCACATTTGTAACTCAAAACAGGAGCTGCGGAATAAACGGAGACTGGCGAAGGATGAGGTGACGATGCGCGTCGGGAATGGTTCCAAGGTCGATGTGATCGCCGTCGGCACGCTACCTCTACATCTACCCTCGGGATTAGTTTTGAACCTGAATAATTGTTATTTAGTACCAGCTTTGAGCATGAACATTGTTTCTGGATCTCGTCTTATGCGAGATGGATATTCTTTCAAATCGGAGAATAATGGTTGTTCTATTTATTTGAGAGATATGTTTTATGGTCATGCCCCGCTGGTCAATGGTTTATTTTTGATGAATCTCGAACATAGTGATACACATATTCATAGTGTAGATGCCAAAAGATGTAAAGTTGATAACGATAGTCCCACATACTTGTGGCATTGCCGCCTTGGTCATATTGGTGTCAAACGTATGAAGAAGCTCCATTCAGATGGACTTCTAGAGTCTCTTGATTATGAATCATTTGACACGTGCGAACCATGCCTCTTGGGCAAGATGAACAAGACTCCGTTCTCCGGAACAATGGAGCGAGCAACCAACTTGCTGGAAATCATACATACCGATGTGTGCGGTCCAATGAGTGTTGAGGCTCGTGGAGGCTACCGTTATGTTCTCACCCTCACGGATGACTTAAGTAGATATGGGTATATCTATTTGATGAAACACAAGTCTGAGACCTTTGAAAAGTTCAAGGAATTTCAGAATGAGGTTGAGAATCAACGTGACAGAAAAATAAAGTTCTTGCGATCGGATCGTGGGGGTGAATATTTAAGTCATGAATTTGGCACACACCTTAGAAGCTGTGGAATTGTTTCACAATTGACACCGCCCGGAACACCTCAACGTAACGGTGTGTCCGAACGTCGAAATCGTACTCTGTTGGACATGGTGCGATCTATGATGTCCCTCACCGATTTACCGCTATCTTTTTGGGGTTATGCTTTAGAGACTGCCGCATTCACTTTAAATAGGGCTCCGTCAAAATCCGTTGAGACGACTCCATATGAACTTTGGTTTGGCAAGAAACCGAAGCTGTCGTTTCTGAAAGTTTGGGGTTGCGATGCTTATGTCAAGAAACTTCAACCTGAAAAGCTCGAACCCAAATCGGAGAAATGCGTCTTCATAGGATACCCAAAGGAAACTATTGGGTACACCTTCTACCACAGATCCGAAGGCAAAGTCTTTGTTGCCAAGAATGGATGCTTTCTGGAGAAAGAGTTTCTCTCGAAAGAAGTGAGTGGGAGGAAAGTAGAACTTGATGAGGTGATAGTCACCCCTCCTGGACCGGAAAGTAGCGCAACGCAGGAAACTGTTCCTGAGGTGCCTGCACCGATAAGGGAGGAAGTTAATGATAATGATCATGAAGAAACAGATCAAGTTACTACTGAACTTCGAAGGTCCACAAGGGCACGTTCCGCACCAGAGTGGTACGGCAACCCTGTCCTGGAAATCATGTTGTTAGACAACAGTGAACCTTCGAACTATGAAGAAGCGATGGCGGGCCCAGATTCCAATAAATGGCTTGGAGCCATGAAATCCGAGATAGAATCCATGTATGAAAACAAAGTATGGACTTTGGTGGACTTGCCTGATGATAGGCACGCCATAGAAAATAAATGGATATTTAAGAAGAAGACAGACGCAGATGGTAATGTGACCATCTATAAAGCTCGGCTTGTCGCTAAGGGTTATCGACAAGTTCAAGGGATTGACTACGGCGAGACTTTCTCTCCCGTAGCGATGCTGAAGTCAGTCAGAATCATGTTAGCTATTGCCGCATTCTATGATTATGAGATATGGCAAATGGACGTCAAAACAGCATTCCTTAATGGCTTCCTCAAGGAAGAGTTGTATATGATGCAACCGGAAGGTTTTGTCGATCCAGAGAACGCTAACAAGGTATGCAAGCTCCAGCGCTCGATTTACGGGCTGGTGCAAGCATCTCGGAGTTGGAATATTCGCTTTGATGAGGTGATCAAAGCGTTTGGCTTTATACAGACTTATGGAGAAGCCTGTATTTACAAGAAAGTGAGTGGGAGCTCTGTGGCATTTCTCATATTATATGTGGATGACATATTGCTGATGGGAAATGATATAGAATTCTTGGAAAATGTAAAGGCCTACTTGAATAAAAGTTTTTCAATGAAGGACCTTGGAGAAGCTGCTTACATATTAGGCATCAAAATCTATAGAGATAGATCGAGATGCCTCATTGGTCTTTCACAAAGTACATACCTTGACAAGATATTGAAGAAGTTCAATATGGATCAGTCAAAGAAAGGATTCTTGCCTGTTTTGCAAGGTATGAGATTGAGTAAGACTCAGTCGCCGACCACGGCAGAAGATAGAGAAAAGATGAGTGTCATTCCCTATGCCTCGGCAATAGGTTCTATCATGTATGCCATGCTGTGTACCAGACCTGATGTGAACCTTGCCATAAGTTTGGTAGGGAGGTACCAAAGTGATCCCGGTACGGAACACTGGACAGCGGTCAAGAACATCCTGAAGTACCTGAAAAGGACTAAGGATATGTTTCTCGTTTATGGAGGTGACGAAGAGCTCGTCGTAAAGGGTTACATCGATGCTAGCTTCGACACAGATCTGGATGACTCTAAGTCACAAACCGGATACGTGTATATTTTGAATGGAGGGGCAGTCAGCTGGTGCAGTTGCAAGCAAAGCGTGGTGGCAGCATCTACATGTGAAGCGGAGTACATAGCTGCTTCTGAAGCAGCGCAGGAAGGAGTCTGGATGAAGGAGTTCATCACCGACCTAGGAGTCATTCCAAGCGCGTCGAGCCCGATGACTCTCTTCTGTGACAACACTGGTGCTATTGCTATTACCAAGGAGCCCAGGTTTCACAAGAAGACCAAGCACATCAAACGCCGTTTCAACTCCATCCGGAATTATGTTCAGGATGGAGACATAGATATTTGTAAAGTGCATACGGATCTGAATGTAGCAGACCCGTTGACTAAACCTCTTTCACGAGCAAAACATGATCAACACCAGAACTCTATGGGTGTTCGATTCATCACAATGTAACTAGATTATTGACTCTAGTGCAAGTGGGAGACTGTTGGAGATATGCCCTAGAGGCAATAATAAAAGTATTATTATTATATCTCCTTGTTCATGATAATTGTCTGTTATTCATGCTTGAATTGTATTGTACGGAAACAACGATACATGTGTGAATACATAGACCAAAATGAGTCCCTGGTAGGCCTCTAGTAACCAGCTCGTTGATCAACAGATGGTCACGGTTTCCTGACCATGGACATGAGATGTCAGTGATAACGGGATCACATCATTAGGAGAATGATGTGATGGACAAGACCCAAACTTGAGCATAACACGAGATCGTATAGTTCGTAATGCATAAGCTTTTCAGTGTCAAGTATTTATTCCTTAGACCATGAGGTTGTACAACTCCCGGATACCGTAGGAGTGCTTTGGGTGTGCCAACCGTCACAACGTAACTGGGTGGCTATAAAGGTACGCATCGGGTATCTCCGAAAGTGTCTGTTGAGTTGGTACGAACCGAGACTGGGATGTTGTCACTCCGTATGACGGAGAGGTACCTCTGGGCCCACTCGGTAAGTCATCATCATAATGAGCTCAATGTGACTAAGTAGTTAGTCATGGGATGATGAATTACGGATCGAGTAAAGAGACTTGCCATGACGAGATTGAACAAGGTATTGGGAATACCGATGATCGAATCTCGGGCAAGTACCGTACCGATGGACAAAGGGAATAACATACGGGATTAAGTGAATCCTTGACACAGTGGTTCATCCGATGAAGATCATCGAGGAACACGTGGGAACCAACATGGGTATCCAGATCCCGCTGTTGGTTATTGACCGGAGAGTGGTCTCGGTCATGTCTACGTGTCTCCCGAACCCGTAGGGTCTACACACTTAAGGTTCGGTAACGCTAGGGTCGTAGAGATTAATGCACGTGGAAACCCGAAAGTTGTTCGGAGTCCCGGATGAGATCCCGGACGTCACGAGGAGTTCCGGAATGGTCCGGAGGTAAAGATTGATATATGGGAAGTCCAGTTTCGGCCAACGGGTGATCTCCGGGGGTCACCGGGAGTGTCCCGGGACCACCGGAGGGGCCCCGGGGGTCCACCGGGTGGGGCCACCCATCCCGGTGGGGCCCCTAGGCCGCAAGGGGATGTGT
>LR738711.1:913764869-913781134 GCA_902687465.1 Secale cereale
GGGGGGGGGTTACCGGAACCCCCCGGGGGAAAGTTGGGCCCTAGTGGGCCTTAGGGAAGAAAGAGGGCAGCAGCCAGAAGGTAGCGTGCCCCCTCCCAAGGGGCAGTCCGAATTGGACTAGGGGAGGGGAGCGCGGCCCCTCTTTCCCTCTCATTCTCTCTTTCTCTTGGTGATTCCTACTAGGAATAGGATTGCAATCCTATTCCTAGTAGGATTGCACCTCTTGGCGCTCCATAGGAGGGCCGGCCGGCCTCCCCCATGCTCCTTTATATACGGGGGCAGGGGGCACCCTAGAACACACAAGTTGATCTCTCCAGCCGTGTGTGGTGCCCCCCTCCACAGAAACACACCTCGGTCATACCGTTGTAGTGCTTAGGCGAAGCCCTGCGCCGGTAACTTCATCATATCCATCATCACGCCGTCGTTCTGACGAAACTCTCCCGCGAGGTTCTACTGGATCAAGAGCTCGTGGGACGTCATCAAGCTAAACGTGTGCTGAACGCAGAGGCTCCATATGTTCGGTGCTTGATCGGTTGGATCGCGAAGAAGTTCGACTACATCAACCGCGTCACTAGACGCTTCCGCTCCCGGTCTACGAGGGTACGTAGACACACTCTCCCCTCTCGTTGCTATGCATCTGGTAGATAGATCTTGCGTGTTCGTAGGAATTTTTTTAAATATTACGTTCACAACAGTGGCATCATGAGCCAGGTCTATGCGTAGATGATATGCACGAGTAGAACACAAGTGAGTTGTGGACGCTACTAGTCATACTGCTTACCAGCATGTCATACTTTGGTTCGGCGGTATTGTGAGATGAAGCGGCCCGGACCGACATTATGCGTACGCTTATGCAAGACTGGTTCCATCGTTACGAGCACTCGTTGCTTAAAGGTGACTGGCGGGTGTCTGTCTCTCTCACTTTAGCTGAATCAAGTGTGGCTACGCCCGGTCCTTGTGAAGGTTAAAACATCACATACTTGACGAAACATCGTTGTGGTTTTGTATGCATAGGTAAGAACGGTTCTTGCTAAGCCCGTAGCAGCCACGTAAAACTTGCAACAACAAAGTAGAGGACGTCTAACTTGTTTTTGCAGGGCATGTTGTGATGTGATATGGTCAAGACGTGATGAGTTATACGTTATTGTATGAGATGATCATGTTTTGTAAAGTTATCGGCAACTGGCAGGAGCCATATGGTTGTCGCTTTATTGTATGAAATGCAATCGCCATGTAATTGCTTTACTTTATCACTAAGCGGTAGCGATAGTCGTGGAAGCAATAGTTGGCGAGACGGCAATGATGCTATGATGGAGATCAAGGTGTCACGCCGGTGACGATGGTGATCATAACGGTGCTTTGGAGATGGAGATCAAAGGCACAAGATGATGATGGCCATATCATATCACTAATATTTATTGCATGTGATGTTTATCTTTTATGCATCTTATTTTGCTTAGAACTACGGTAGCATTATAAGATGATCTCTCACAAAATTTCAAGGTGTAAGTGTTCTCCCTGAGTATGCACCGTTGCGAAAGTTTGTCGTGCTAAGACACTACGTGATGATTGGGTGTGATAAGCTCTACGTTCACATACAACGGGTGTAAGCCAGTTTTGCACACGCAGAATACTCGTGTTAAACTTGACGAGCCTAGCATATGCAGATATGGCCTTGGAACACTGGAGACCGAAAGGTCGAGCGTGAATCATATAGTAGATATGATCAAGATAAAATGTTCACCATTTAAAACTACTCCATCTCACGTGATGATCGGACATGGTTTAGTTGATTTGGATCACGTGATCATTTAGATGACTAGATGGATGTCTATCTAAGTGGGAGTTCTTAAGTAATATGATTAATTGAACTTTAATTTATCATGAACTTAGTCCTGGTAGTATTAGCATATCTATAGCTCGCGATGTAGCTCCCTTTTTGTTTTATATGTTCCTAGAGAAAACTAAGTTGAAATATGTTAGTAGCAATGATGCGGACTTGTTCTGTGATCTGAGGATTTTCCTCATTGCTGCACAGACGAATTATGTCCTTGATGCACCGCTAGGTGACAGACCTATTGGAGGAGCAGATGCAGACGTTATGAACATTTTGAGAAAAGCTCGGTATGATGACTACTTGATAGTTTAGTGCACCATGCTTTGCGGCTTAGAACCGGGACTTCAAAAACGTTTTGAACGCCACAGAGCATATAAGATGTTCCAAGAGTTGAAATTAGTATTTCATACTCATGCCCGTGTCGAGAGGTATAAGACCTCTGACAGTACGTTGCCTACAAGATGGAGGAGAATAGCTCAACCAGTGAGCATGTGCTCAGATTGTCTGGGTACTACAATTGCTTGAATCAAGTGGGAGTTAATCTTCCAGATAAGATAGTAATTGACAAAGTTCTCTTGTCACTATTACCAAGTTAGTAGAACTTCGTGATGAACTATAATATGCAAGGGATGACGAAAGTAAATCCCGAGCTTTTCGCGATATTGAAATCGGCGAAGGTAGAAATCAAGAAAGAGCATCAAGTGTTGATGGTTAACGAGACCACTTGTTTCAAGTAAAGGGCAAAAGGAATAGAAGGGGAACTTCAAGAAGAATGACAAGCAAGTTGTCACTCACGTGAAGAAACCCAAAGCTAAACTCAAGCCTGAAACTAAGTGCTTCTACTTCAAAGGAAATGGTCACTGGAAGTGGAACTGCCCTAGATACTTGGCAGATAAGAAGGATGGCAAAGTGAACAAATGTATATTTGATATACAGATTATTGATGCGTACTTTACTAGTGTTCATAGCAACCCCAGGGTATTTGATACCAGCTCAGTTGCTAAAATTAGTAACTCGAAATGAGAGTTGCAGAATGAACAGATACTAGTTAAAGGTGAAGTGATGATGTGTGTTGGAAGTGGTTCCAAGATTGATGTGTGAAAGTGCAACTAATCCCCGGGTGGTTTTGGCAATTAATAACAACATATATATCATTGAACTAATAGTTACTTGAGAATCATTTCAGAGAAGTTCAGTGATATGGGTATGGCAAGGACTGAAGAAGTGGACCCCTCAAAATGCTAAGGCAAGCATTGGCAAAAGCTCAAGACTCCATTTTTGGTTTAGTGATCCAAGATCACATTGAGTCCATAGGAAAAGCCAATACTATTAAAAGGGGATGAGGTTATGTTGATGATCTGGTTGCTCAAGTGCTTAGTGATGTATCTCCTTAAACTATTAGCAACTTTCACTGCCATATACACTCATAAGTAATCTCGGTCCCACCGATTATCCAAACTCAGTCACACCGAGATGAACCACCTCAGCCATAAGCCAAACCCTAGAAAAATCGGATATTCCGATTCTGAAATCGGTTTCACCGAAACATGGGCTGCCAAGCTTCTGTAACCTTCTGTCATCAAATCGGTGTCACCGAGATGATAAAGTCGGTCCCACCGAAACTGGCATGCTCTTGTCTTTGCTCGAATCAGACTAACCGAGATGGTATTTTCGGTCCCACCGAAAACCCCAACGTTCACATTATTTGAACTTTCGGTCTCACCGAGTTGTCCACTTCGTTCTCACCGAGATTGCTCAAATATGTGTGTAACGGTTGGATTTTGTGTGGAGGCTATTTATACCCCTCCACCCCCTCTTCATTCGTGGAGAGAGCCATCAGAAAGAACTACCACTCCTACCTTACATTTCTGAGAAGAGAACTACCTACCCTTGTGTTGAGATCAAGTTGCTCCACTCCCACCATATGAAGCTTGATCTCTAACCTTCCCAAGTTGCTTTCCACCCAATCCTTTCTTCCACCACAGCCAAATCAGTGAGGAGAGTTGAGTGTTGGGGAGATTATCATTTGAAGCACAAGAGCAAGGAGTTCATCATCATCAACAACATCTATTACCTTTTGGAGGGTGGTGCCTCCTAGATTGGTTAGGTGTCGCTTGGGAGCCTCCGTCATCGAGATTTGGAGTTGAACCAAGAAGCTTGTAAGGGCAAGGAGATCGCCTACTTCGTGAAGATCTACCCCGAGTAAGGCTAGCCCTCCGTGGGCGTAGGCCATGATGGAATAGACAAGGTTGCTTCTTCGTGGACCCTTCGTGGGTGGAGCCCTCCGTGGACTCGCACAGCCGTTACCCTCCGTGGGTTGAAGTCTCCATCAACGTGGATGTACGATAGCACCACCTATCGGAACCACGGGAAAAATCACCGCGTCTCCAAAATTGCGTTTGCTCTTCTCCACCTCTCTTTACTACATGTGCAATTTACTTTCCGCTGCCTATACTCTAGAATTACATGTGTAGGGTGATCCTTGACTTGATCATAATTGTGAATCTGCCAAAAACTGTTCTTTGTCTAAAGGCAGAATTTTTATATTTACAAGTAGTCTAATCACCCCCCTCTAGACATACTTTCGATCCTACAAGTGGTATCAGAGCTTTGGTCTCCATTGTTTTGGTTTCCATTGCATTGGACTCCATAAGCTTGGTTTCACAACCTAGGAGAGTATGGCGTCTAGTGAGGGTAATTTTCGCAGAGGTCCTTACTTTGATGGTACAAATTTTGCTAGTTGGAAGCATAAAATGAAAATGCATATTCTTGGTCATAACCCAGCCGCATGGGGCATTATTTGTGTTGGTATGCAAGGTGAATTCTTCGAGGAAGGAAAAGTTCCGGATCGCGAAGCTACACCGGAAGAATTGCGGATGTTGCAAAACAATGCTCAAGCTTGTGACATTCTCTTCAATGCTTTGTGTCCCGAGGAGTTCAACAAAATCAGCCGTCTTGAGAATGCTAAAGAGATTTGGGATACTTTGGTTGAAATGCACGAAGGTACCGAGTCTGTGAAGGAATCAAAGCTAGATATTCTTCAAGGTCAACTTGACAAGTTCAAGATGAAGGATGGTGAAGGAGTCGCTGAAATGTACTCTAGGCTTGCTCTCATCACAAATGAGATTGCCGGCTTAGGAAGCGAAGAAATGACCAACCGATTCATCATTAAGAAGATTCTCAGAGCTTTGGATGGAAAGTATGACACCGTGTGCACTTTGATCCAAATGATGCCAAACTACAAGACTCTCAAGCCAACTGAAGTCATTGGAAGAATTGTTGCTCATGAGATGACACTTAAGGATAAGGAAGAGCTTCACAACAAGTCAAGTGGTGCTTACAAAGCTACAAGTGATGCTCCCACAACCTCAAGTGACAAGTTAATTTCCAATGAAGAGATAAGCCTAATGGTTAAGAACTTCAACAAATTCTACAAGAATAGAGGCAAAGAAAGAAGCTCAAAGTCTAGATCATATGATGAAAAGAGATCTTCTAGTCGTGATCGAAACTGCTACAATTGTGGAAGACCCGGACACTTCTCAAATGAGTGTACGGCTCCCCACAAGAGAAGAGAAGAATCTCCAAGAAGAAGAGCAAGAGATGAGTCACCTCGGAGAGAGAGAAGGAGTAGAGATGATCGTTATGAACGAAGACCCTCTCGGAGAAGCAAGGATTCGGAGAGGAAAGACAAGTCATCAAGAAGCTACACAAGAAGAAGACATCAAGCTCATGTAGGTGAATGGGTCTCCGGCTCCGACTCCGACAATCAATCCGATGGAAGCTATCACTCCGACTCCGACTATAGTCAAGATGAAGGTGTTGCCGGACTTGCACTCGTATCCTCCAACTCCAACTCCTACGACTTATTTGATTCCCCAAATGAGGGAATTGGAAGATGCTTCATGGCTAAAGGTCCCAAGGTAACACACCCTGAATTCATTGACTTTGATAGTGATGAGGATGACTTGCTTGGTGAAGATGAGCTCTTGCATGATAAATCTAGTGAGCTTAGTAATGATGAAAATGCTAGTAGTCTTTATAGTCGAGAAGAGTCGAATGACAATGCTATGAAGGAGATTGAGCGTCTAACTAAAGAACTAAACACTCTTAAGTTAGCTCATGAAACAACTCAAGAAGATCATAGAGAGCTCCTAAGATCTCATGAGAAGCTACGCTTTGAGAAGCTCACTCTAGAGCAAGAACATGAGTTTCTAAAAGCGATCAATGACGATCTTCGAAAGAAGAGTTCTTCATATCTTGCCAAACGACTTCTCTTGTCTAATTTCTTGCCACCTATTAAGACTAAGCATGACAAGCATAAGAAAAATTCTTCCTCTAGTAGTAACAATAACCATGTTAAATCCAATGTTGTTGCTTCTAGTAGTTCTCTTGATTCCACTAACAATGTTTCAAGCCAAGTTACACTTGAGCAAGAGAATAGTTTATTGAAAGGGATCATAGAGAAAGGTGTCTACAAGAGCCTTGCCGGAAGCAAGAACTTTGAGGAAATTGTTCGCAAGCAAGGAAGGCACCGGAAGAATCAAGGAATTGGTTTTGAGCGAAAGTTCAACGCTGAAGGTGTTGAGTGGGAAGAAGGTCAATATCCTACTCCACAGTTTGTTTCTCAAAAGGAGAAGTATGATCCTACTTCTTCCAATGTGGAACAAGCTCAAGATGACCTTCCACCACAAGACCACAAGCTAAAAGCCAAGGACAAGCTTCAAGAGGAGATTGATGCATTCATTGAAGCACCTCAAGCAATGGTCAAGTGGGTTCCCAAGGAAACGTCAAGTTCTACTTCGTCGAGCTCAACTACAACCCCAAGGATTCCCATCAAGATGATGTGGATCCCGAAGAAGAAGAACTAGAGTTCTTGAGGGTGACTCCGCCAACATACTTCACTCACATTCATTTTGGCAAAGAACTTGTGCAATCAACTTCCATATCGTGCACTAGTTCATGGAGTCACAAACCCTCTTGTTGGTAAGTCAAGGGACAAGGTAATCATTGCTTTCATGGACATCATCTATTGTGAACTGCAATCTATGTCCATGGATATCCTTGTTTGTTCCTTGTGGGACTAACCCATGTAGGTATTGAAAGTGCCCGAATCCAAAGGATAGCTCCCAACTCTTGATGATCTCCATCAACATTGAGCATCCACATCTTCAACATCTACATGAAGTCTTCTACGACAACCCAAGGTTAGTTTGACCCTTTAAAAGGGGTTCTCACATCTAGGGGGAGCTTTGCTCTAAAAAAAATTGAGCTAAAGCATCTTCAAATGATGTGAACACATCAATGCTTTATGTAAAAGTGGTAACCCCACTTGTGCTTAAACGATGAGTATGACCTATGATCAAATGTTCTCATTTGGCTCCTAAGTCAATATACTCATATAAAGATGACCTAGTCATCGACAAATTGTGTGTTAATTGCTAGAGTTTTGGTTGTGCATGTTTGACACATATTTCATTTGCTATCTTATTGTGTGAGCATGTTGGATGCATGATTTTATCCATTCGAGGACATCCATTTGTTGTTTTGGTTGTTTTGATTTTTCTGACCAAATGGATGGACAAGAATGCCTAAGTACCTCCCCTAGCTATCTATGCTTTCTTGTCTCAAATTCTATTCATGCTTAAATCACAAACTTTGAACAAGTCATTTTCGGACCCTCCGAGTGAGGAGCACTCGGAGCCACCGATCTGTCAAGGGCTAAATTTCCAAAACCTTCTAAGTGATTTCGGTCAGACCAACTCACTCAAACTCGGTCAAACCGAAAGCATTTAGACTGATCTAGGTTTCGTCTCGGTGAAACCGAGTTGTGATTTTCGGCGTGACCGAAGTGCATAACTGCCTAGCAGTTATCCATCTCGGTGCCACCGAGTTTTACAACTCGGTCCCACCGACAGCAAAGGGATATATATACCAAGGGCCGCGCGCGTTGATTCCTCCTTCAAACGTTTCGCCCCCACATCCCCTGCTGCCGTCGCCTTGATCCCCGGATCATCGCCGTCGTCGCCTGTGCGCCCACGCCGCAGGTCTCCATCGCCGTCAACGGACATCTCCTCCGCGCCGTTGCCGCCGTAGAGAAACTCCACCAAGTTAGGGTGAGTTTTGATCCCACTCGTGCTCCCATCTCCGATTCAATGCACGTTTGGATTGCCTAGTATCTTGCCACGATTGAAATCTTCCTGTACACCAGATTGGTTCGTTTGAACTAGATTCGAGTAAAAATTTTAGGGTTAGGTTTCCACGGAACACATCTCGGTAAAACCGATTTTATAATTTCGGTGTGACCGATTTGGCCTCTGGCCATTGCACTGCACCCTTCGGTCCAACCGAGTTGTGCAAATCGGTGTGACCGAAATGTATTTTTTGTGAAACCCTAGTGTTTTCGGCAGGACCGAAACCCACTTCGGTCAAACCGAAAGTGGTGTGCCAAGCTCCTGTTTAACACTTCGGATTCACCGAAACTCAAACTCGGTCTGACCGAAATGTCTTCTGTGAAAACTTAAAACTAGAATTTGAACTCATTTTTTTGCAAAAACTTCTGCAGTTTGTGATAACTCTTCTTCTCTGCCTATACCTTATCTATTCACAGGTTGTCAGCCATGTCAGATGCCAGTGATAGTCAGAACAGGTCAGAGTCACCCATTGCAGACATTCCAGAGGCAGACACTAGTCCTGAGACTAGTAGCCCATTTGATGATGGTGAGAGGAGTACACCAAGTGGCATGCCTCCTGCAGCCACCAGAGCTAGAAAGGAGAAGAATTCCGATGATGAGGATTCTGATTTCGTTGTTGAGGAAGAAGTGACCTCCAAGCCTAAGAGGAAAGTTGTTGCCAAAGAGCAACAAGGTCAGCAATCTAAGAAGGGCACCAGCAAAGTCAAGCAGTCAACTGTTGCCAAGAAGCTGATTTTGGGAGAGGCAGCTCCAGCAAAGCCTGCTGCCAAGCCCAAGAGGACTACCAGAAACATTCCAGCGTCTGAGAAGAACAAGGATGATGTGCCACCAGCTGAGTCTGATGAGGAAGGACAAGTTTTGCTGAAACTCCGTCCAAAACTGCCACTTCACAATGATGCTCATCCTCAAGCTGAGGACATGAAGGCAAGGAAAGATAGAGGTCTCAGGCTATGGAGACAAGCTGACCCATATGCCGTGAGGAGAAGAACTGCTGTAGATCCCAGATTTCACACCAGAGAGCAGCAGGACTTCTATGAGACCGTGCTGATGGACAAGAAGCCCATAGTCGCAGACACTAGATATGTTAACTGGGAATACATTGACAGCGAAGAGCACAGAGACTTCTTTCCACATGTGCATGAAAGCTTCACTGCATGTGGCGTTGCAGAGTTTGTGGGTCAGAAATTGACCAGTTGGAACGATGAGATGATTATGCAATTCTATGCCACAGCTCATTTCTATCCTGATGGAAAGATCACATGGATGACTGAAGGTCAAAGGTATTCTTCTTCTGTTGAAGAATGGGCAGAAATTCTGAATGCTCCAGTGCAACGAGAAGATGATATTGATGTCTATGGGATTCCAAAGAAGAATCATGAATCCATGAAGAACATGTACAAAGAGATTTCGGCAGAGGATTTGGAAGTCTGGAAGCTCGGCTCAGTCTACCATCTCCAGGCAGGCTTACCTACCACTAATACTATTTTGAGGCATATCTTGATGCCCAAGTCTGGAGATCATCGCATGATCAGAGGATATTCTATCAACATGCTGCATATACTTGATGAGAAAGCACCTTTCAAGGTGATGGACTTAATGGTAGAGACCATTAAGAGGACTGCAGCTGACCAGAAAAGGTCATGTGGATTTGCCCCACAGATTCAGATGCTTATCAATGCCAAGTTTGGCACGGGCAAATTCTTGTTGGATAGAAAACATTTACCCCTGCAGCCAGAGCATGAAGACAATGTTGTTGTGATGGACGAGGAGGATCCGACATCTGTTGAAGGTCAAGCCAAGATCGAAGCTGCTAAGAAAGCCAAAGCTGACAAAGAAGCAGCAACAGCAGCAGCTAAACCAAAGAGTTTCAGAGAGCAAATTCTTGAAGCTACCCAAAGGATTGAACAACGCCTGGCCAGCATTGAACAGTCTCAGGAGAGCTTAGAGAGGATTGTTGACGAGAAGATCCACGCTCTGGACGTGAAGCTGACTGAAATTCAAGTGACCGTCAACAAGCTTGAGGCAAGACTTTGAGGAAGCAAAGCAGGACAAGGCAGAGCTTATGCATGAGTTGCAGGATGACTTAGTCCAGGATTCTCATCGACAGACTGCTCCGGTTCCCAAAGGATCCCGATCAGCTGCTATTCCAGTGACTGACACCAGGACCACAGTTCCAGCAGTTACTCCAGCTACAGCTCCAGTGTCCACTCCTCCAGCACAGACATCATCTGAAGTCTTCGCCGATGCCGTCATATCTACTCCGACATCAACCCAGACGGGAGCCGCCAGCAGAGTCCACAGTGACGTTTAGCTCTATGCTTTTTCGAACTTTTTGGTAACTTGTTGCCAAAGGGGGAGAAATTGTATAGATCATAGGGCTTCGAGAGAGAGAGAGAGAGAGTGCTGTTATCTTTGCGCTTTTGCTCTTTCGTTCTTTTGCGGTTTCTTTGAGATACTTTTGGTTTTCGAGACATTCAGTGTGATTGATACTCCGTTTGATGCTACCTTAATGAGTGCTTGGTCGTACTATGCTTTAATGTGTGCTTAATGCTCATCATATGCCATTCCTATCTTGTATGACTATTTACTCATGTCTTGGTGATTGGGTGCATGTTGTTCATTCTTATCATTTTGTGCGCTCCACCAAGATGTATGTGACATGGAAGAGTGACCCATGATCCTAATCGATTGTGCATTTGCATTCAAACGCAAATCTTAAATAATGCACAAATTTAGGGGGAGCTCTTGCTTATCACATACTTCTCAAAGCGACGATATTATTCATTGATTATATCTCTTGTCGAAGCTTTGATCTATATGTTGTCATCAATTACCAAAAAGGGGGAGATTGAAAGTGCAACTAATCCCTGGGTGGTTTTGGCAATTAATAACAACATATATATCATTGAACTAATAGTTACTTAAGAATCATTTCAGAGAAGTTCAGTGATATGGGTATGGCAAGGACTGAAGAAGTGGACCCCTCAAAATGCTAAGGCAAGCATTGGCAAAAGCTCAAGACTCCATTTTTGGTTTAGTGATCCAAGATCACATTGAGTCCATAGGAAAAGCCAATACTATTAAAAGGGGATGAGGTTATGTTGATGATCTGGTTGCTCAAGTGCTTAGTGATGTATCTCCTTAAACTATCAGCAACTTTCACTGCCATATACACTCATAAGTAATCTCGGTCCCACCGATTATCCAAACTCAGTCACACCGAGATGAACCACCTCAGCCATAAGCCAAACCCTAGAAAAATCGGATATTCCGATTCTGAAATCGGTTTCACCGAAACATGGGCTGCCAAGCTTCTGTAACCTTCTGTCATCAAATCGGTGTCACCGAGATGATAAAGTCGGTCCCACCGAAACTGGCATGCTTTTGTCTTTGCTCGAATCGGACTAACCGAGATGGTATTTTCGGTCCCACCGAAAACCCCAACGTTCACATTATTTGAACTTTCGGTCTCACCGAGTTGTCCACTTCGATCTCATCGAGATTGCTCAAATATGTGTGTAACGGTTGGATTTTGTGTGGAGGCTATTTATACCCCTCCACCCCCTCTTCATTCGTGGAGAGAGCCATCAGAAAGAACTACCACTCCTACCTTACATTTCTGAGAAGAGAACTACCTACCCTTGTGTTGAGATCAAGTTGCTCCACTCCCACCATATGAAGCTTGATCTCTAACCTTCCCAAGTTGCTTTCCACTCAATCCTTTCTTCCACCACAGCCAAATCAGTGAGGAGAGTTGAGTGTTGGGGAGATTATCATTTGAAGCACAAGAGCAAGGAGTTCATCATCATCAACAACATCTATTACCTTTTGGAGGGTGGTGCCTCCTAGATTGGTTAGGTGTCGCTTGGGAGCCTACGTCATCGAGATGTGGAGTTGAACCAAGAAGTTTGTAAGGGCAAGGAGATCGCCTACTTCGTGAAGATCTACCCCGAGTAAGGCTAGCCCTCCGTGGGCGTAGGCCATGATGGAATAGACAAGGTTGCTTCTTCGTGGACCCTTCGTGGGTGGAGCCCTCCGTGGACTCGCGCAGCCGTTACCCTCCGTGGGTTGAAGTCTCCATCAACGTGGATGTACGATAGCACCACCTATCGGAACCACGGGAAAAATCACCGCGTCTCCAAAATTGCGTTTGCTCTTCTCCACCTCTCTTTACTACATGTGCAATTTACTTTCCGCTGCCTATACTCTAGAATTGCATGTGTAGGGTGATCCTTGACTTGATCATAATTGTGAATCTGCCAAAAACTGTTCTTTGTCTAAAGGCAGAATTTTTATATTTACAAGTAATCTAATCACCCCCCCTCTAGACATACTTTCGATCCTACAATGTGATCATCATCGCACACTCCCTATACTTTCAGGATTAGTGTAGAACCTAAATAAATGTTATTTGGCATTTGCGTTAAGCATGAATATGATTTGATCATGTTTTTTGCAATACGGTTATTCATTTAAAGTCATAGAATAATTGTTATTATGTTTACATGAATAAATCCTTTGATGGTCATACACCCAATGAAAATAGTTTGTTGGATCTCGATCATAGTGATACACATATTCATAATATTGAAGCCAAAAAGATGCAAGGTTAATAATGATAGTACAACTTATTTGTGGCACTGCCGTTTAGGTCATATTGGTGTAAAGCGCATGAAGAAACTCCATAGTGATTGACTTTTGGAATCACTTGATTATGAACCACTTGGTGCTTGCGAACCGTGCCTCATGGGCAAGATGACTAAAACCCCGTTCTCCAGAACAATGGAGCGAGCAACAGATTTGTTGGAAATCATACATACTAATGTATGTGGACCGATGAGTGTTGAAGCTCGCGGCAGGTATCGTTATTCTATGACCTTCACTGATGATTTGAGCAGATATGGGTATATCTACTTGATGAAACACAAGTCTGAAACATTTGAAAAGTTCAAAGAATTTCAGAGTGAAGTAGAGAATCATCGTAACAAGAAAATAAAGTTCCTACGATCTGATCGTGGAGATGAATATTTGAGTTACGAGTTTGGTCTTCATTTGAAAAATTGTGGAATAGTTTCACAACTCACGCCACCCGGAACACCACAGTGTAATGGTGTGTCCGAATGTCGTAACCGTACTTTATTAGATATTGTGCGATCTATGATGTCTCTTACCGATTTACCACTATTGTTTTGGGTTATGCATTAGAGACAGCTGCATTCACGTTTAATAAGGGCACCATCTAAATCCATTGAGACGACGCCTTATGAACTGTGGTTTGGCCAGAAACCAAAGTTGTCGTTTCTTAAATTTTTGGGGCTGCGATGCTTATGTGAAAAAGCTTCAACCTGATAAGCTCGAACCCAAGTCGGAGAAATGTGTCTTCATAGGATACCCAAAGGAGACTGTTGGGTACACCTTCTATCACAGATCCGAAGGCAAGATATTTGTTGCTAAGAATGGATCCTTTCTAGAGAAGGAGTTTCTCTCGAAAGAAGTGAGTGGGAGGAAAGTGGAACTTGATGAAGTAATTGTACCTTCTCACTATTTGGAAAGTAGAACATCACAGAAACTAGTTCCAGTGATTCCTACACCAATTAGTGAGGAAGCTAATGATGATGATCATGAAACTTCAGATCAAGTTTCTGATGAACTTCGTAGATCAACCAGAGTACGTTCCGCACCAGAGTGGTACGAAAACCCAGTTCTGGAAGTCATGTTACTAGATCATTATGAACCTACGAACTATGAGGAAGCAATGATGAGCCCAGATTCCGCAAAATGGCTTGAGGCCATAAAATCTGAGATGGGATCCATGTATGAGAATAAAGTATGAACTTTTGTTGACTTGCCCGATGATCGGCAAGCCATCGAAAATAAATGGATTTTAAGAAGAAGACCGACGCTGACGGTAATGTTATTGTTTACAAAGCTCGACTTGTTGCGAATGGTTTTCGATAAGTTCAAGGAGTTGACTACGATGAGACTTTCTCACCCGTAGAGATGCTTAAGTATGTCCAAATCATATTAGCAATTGCCGCATTTTATGATTATGAAATCTGGCAAATGGATATCAAAACTGCATTCCTGAATGGATATCTCAAAGAAGAGTTGTATATGATGCAACCAGAAGGTTTTGTCGATCCTAATGGTGCTAACAAAGAGTGCAAGCTCCAGCGATCCGTCTATGGACTGGTGCAAGCATCTCGGAGTTGGAATATACGCTTTGATAAGGTGATCAAAGCATATGGTTTTATACGGACTTTTTGATAAGCCTGTATTTACAAGAAAGTCAGTGGGAGCACTACATCCTTTTCTGATAAGTATATGTGAATGACATATTGTCGATCGGAAATGATGTAGAATTTTCTGGAAAGCATAAAGGAGGTGTTTGAAAGGAGTTTTTTCAAAGAAAGACCTCGGTGAAGCTGCTTACATATTGAGCATCAAGATCTATAGAGATAGATCGAGACACTTGATAAATTTTTCAATAAGTACATACCTTGACAAGTTTTTGAAGTAGTTCAAAATGGATCAGTCAGAGAAGGAGTTCTTGCCTGAGTTGTAAGGTATGAAGTTGAGTAAGACTCAAAGCCCGACCTCGGCAGAAGATAGAGAAAGAATGAAAGTCATTCCCTATGCCTCAACAATAGGTTCTATAAAGTATGCCATGCTGTATACCAAACATGTTGTCTACCTTACCATGAGTTTGGAAAGGAGGTACAAAAGTGATCCAGGAGTAGACCACTGGACAGCGGTCAAAATTATCCTTAGTTACTGGATGACTAAGGAAATATTTCTCGGTTATGGAGGTGATAAAGAGTTCGTCGTAAAGAGTTACGTCGATGCAAGCTTTGACACCAATCCAGATGACTCTAAGTATCAATCTGGATGCATATTGAAAGTGGGAGCAATTAGCTAAAGTAGCTCAGTGCAGAGCATTGTAGACATAGAAATTTGCAAAAATACATACGGATCTGAATGTAACAGACCCGCTGACTAAACTTCTCTCACAAAGCAAAACATGATCACACCTTACTACTCTTTGGGTGTTAATCACATGACGATGTGAACTAGATTGTTGACTCTAGTAAACCCTTTGGGTATTGGTCGCATGGCGATGAGAACTATGGGTGTTAGTCACATGGTGATGTGAACTATTGGTGTTAATCACATGGTGATGTGATCTAGATTATTGACTCTAGTGCAAGTGGGAGACTGAAGGAAATATGCCATAGAGCCAATAATAAAGTTATTATTTATTTCCTTATATCATGGTAAATGTTTATTATTCATGCTAGAATTGTATTAACTGGAAACTTAGTACATGTGTGAATACATAGACAAAACAGAGTGTCCCTAATATGCCTCTACTAGACTAGCTCATTGATTAAAGATGGTTATGTTTCCTAGCCATAGACATGAGTTGTCATTTGATCAATGGGATCACATCATTAGGAGAATGATGTGATGGACAAGACCCATCCGTTAGCTTAGCACTATGATCGTTTAGTTTTACAGCTGTTGCTTTCTTCATGACTTATACATGTTCCTATGACTATGAGATTATGCAACTCCAGAATACCGGAGGAACACCTTGTGTGCTATCAAACGTCACAAGTAACTGGGTGGTTATAAATATTCTCTACAGGTGTCTCCGAAGGTGTTCGTGGTGTTAGCATAGATCAAGAATAGGATTTGTCACTTCGAGTGTCGGAGAGGTATCTCTGGGCCCTCTCGGTAATACACATCATAATAAGCCTTGCAAGCAAATGACTAATGAGTTAGTCAGGAGATGATGTATTATGGAACGAGTAAAGAGACTTGCCGGTAACGAGATTAACTAGGTATGGTGATACCGACGATCGAATCTCGGGCAAGTAACATACCGATGACAAAGGGAACAACATATGTTGTTATGCGGTTTGATAAAGATCTTCGTAGAATATGTAGGAGCCAATATGAGCATCCAGGTTCCGCTATTGGTTATTGACCGGAAATGAGTCTCGGTCATGTCTACATAGTTCTCGAACCCGTAGGGTCCGCACGCTTAACGTTTGATGACGATCGATATTATGAGTTTATGAGTTTTGATGTACCAAAGGTAGTTCGGAGTCTCGAATTAGATCACAGACATGACGAGGAGTCTCGGAATGTCCGAGACGTAAAGATTGATATATTGGACGACTATATTCGGACACCAGAAGTGTTCTGGAAAGTTTCGGAATTAACCGGAGTGC
>LR738711.1:913781190-913791596 GCA_902687465.1 Secale cereale
GAACCCCCCGGGGGAAAGTTGGGCCCTAGTGGGCCTTAGGGAAGAAAGAGGGCAGCAGCCAGGAGATGGCGCGCCTCCTCCCAAGGGACAGTCCGAATTGGACTAGGGGAGGGGGCGCGGCTCCTCTTTCCCTCTCCTTCTCTACCTCTCTTTCCTTCCCCCCCTCTCTCTCTTGGTGATTCCTACTAGGAATAGGATTGCAATCCTATTCCTAGTAGGATTGCACCTCTTGGCGTGCCATAGGAGGGCCGGCCGGCCTCCTCCTTTCTCCTTTATATACGGGGGTAGGGAGGCACCCTAGAACACACAAGTTGATCTCTCCAGCCGTGTGCGGTGCCCCCATCCACAGAAACACACCTCGGTCATACCGTTGCAGTGCTTAGGCGAAGCCGTGCGCCGGTAACTTCATCATATCCGTCACCACGCCGTCGTGCTGACGAAACTCTCCCACGAGGTTCTACTAGATCAAGAGCTCGTGGGATGTCATCAAGCTGAACGTGTGCTGAACACGGAGGCTCCGTACGTTCGGTGCTTGATCAGTTGGATCGCGAATAAGTTCAACTACATCAACCGCGTCACTAGACGCTTCCGCTCCCGATCTACGAGGGTACGTAGACACACTCTCCCCTCTCGTTGCTATGCATCTGGTAGATAGATCTTGCATGTTCGTAGGAAATTTTTAAAATACTACGTTCTCCAACAGTGGCCCCTCTGGTCTTGATTCTTTCATCAATATTTTTTATAAATTCCAAAAATATTCTCCGTGGATTTTCAGGTCATTCTGAGAACTTTTATTTTTGCACAAAAATAACACGATGGCAATTCTGCTGAAAACAGCGTCAATCCGGGTTAGTTCCTTCCATTCAAATCATGCAAGTTAGAGTCCAAAACAAGGGCAAAAGTGTTTGGAAAAGTAGATACGTTGGAGACGTATCAACTCCCCCAAGCTTAAACCTTTGCTTGTCCTCAAGCAATTCAGTTGACAAACTGAAAGTGACAAAGAAAAACTTTTACAAACTCTGTTTGCTCTTGTTGTTGCAAATATGTAAAGCCAGCATTCAAGTTTTCAGCAAAGATTATGACCTAACCACATTCACAATAACATTTAGGTCTCATGTTCACTCATATCAATGGCATAATCAACTAGCGAGCAATATTAATAATCCTCAGATGACAACACTTTCTCAAAACAATCATAATATGATATAACAAGATGGTATCTCGCTAGCCCTTTCTGAGACTACAAAACATAAATGCAGAGCACCTCTAAAGATCAAGGGCTGACTAGACATTGTAATTCATGTTAAAAGAGATCCAGTCACAGTCATACTCAATGTAAATTAATAGCAATGCATGCAAATAACAGCGGTGCTCTCCAACTGGTGCTTTTTAATAAGAGGATGATGACTCAACATAAAGTAAATAGATAGGCCCTTTCCAGAGGGAAGCAGGGATTTGTAGAGGTGCCAGAGCTCGAGTTTTGAAATAGAGATAAATAATATTTTGAGTGGCATACTTTCATTGTCAACATAACAACCAAGATATCTTGATATCTTCCATGCTACACACATTATAGGTGGTTCCCAAACTGAATGGTAAAGTTAATACCCCCCACCACCAACAAGCACACTCCACAGCTGGCCCGAAACAACGGGTACCGTCCATACCAACAACAGTCCTGGGGGAGTTTTGTTTGCAATTATTTTGATTTGATTTGAGCATGGGACTGGGCATCCCGGTTACCAGCTATTTTCTCGTGAATAATGAGCGGAGTCCACTCATCGTGAGAATAACCCACCTAGCATGGAAGATATAGACAACCCTAGTTGATACATGAGCTAATCGAGCATACACAACAGAATTTCATTTGAAGGTTTAGAGTTTGGCACATACAAATTTACTTGGAACGGCAGGTAAATATCGCATATAGGAAGGTATGGTGGACTCATATGGAATAACTTTGGGGTTTATGGAAGTGGATGCACAAGCAGTATTCCCGCTTAGTACAAGTGAAGGCTAGAAAGAGACTGGGAAGCGACCAGCTAGAGAGTGACAACAGTCATGAACATGCATTAAGATTAATCAACAATGAGTGCAAGCATGAGTAGGATATAATCACCATGAACATAAATATCGTGGAGGCTATGTTGATTTTGTTCAACTACATGCGTGAACATGTGCCAAGTCAAACCACTTGAATCATTCAAAGGAGGATACCACCCTATCATACCACATCACAAACCATTTTATTGGCATGTTGGCACACAAGGTAAACTATTATAAACTCCTAGCTAATTAAGCATGGCATGAGGAACTATAATCTCTAATTGTCATTGTAGACATGTTTCATTCATAATAGGTTGAATCGGGAATGATGAACTAATCATATTTACAAAAACAAGATAGGTCGAGTTCATACCAGCTTCTCTTATCTCAATAAGTCCATCATATATCATCATCATTGCCTTTCCCTCGCACGACCGAACGGTGTGGATAGTAATAATAGTGCACGTGCATTGGACTAAGATGGAATCTGCAAGCATTTAATACAAGGGAGAAGACAAGGTAATATGGGCTCTTGGTTAAATCAACATTAATGCACATGAGAGCGACTCAACATTTTCATCATGGTCTTCTCCTCTAGACCCCCAAAGAAAAGAAAAGAAATAAAAGTATTTACACGGGAAAGCTCCCAACAAGCAAAAGAAGAACGAGCAATCTTTTTGGGTTTTCTTTTAGTTACTACTACTACAAGCATGGAAAGCAAACTAGCTAAAAGCTACAACTAATTTTTTTGTTTTTTCTTAAGGTTTTCAAACACACAAGAAAAAGACTTAGAAAAGAAAATAAACTAGCATGGATAGTGTCAGGGATATGGTTATTAGGTATAAACCGGATATTGTAAACCGGCTTAGTTATATTATACTTGGTTTTAATATTTTAGTAGAGATTACGGCCCATGAGATTTCAAGGCCCATGTATAGAAGTATGGTTCGTAAACCGCCAAGAGATGTAACTTGAGAGATAGGAAAGAAAAGACAGAGATCGAGGCGGACACGATTATGAGCCGGCCTCGGGACTCTGTAAACCGGACCAGGCGTTGCCTCTATATAAAGGGACGGCCTGGACGGTTCGAGGACAGGCAACAAACAATCCGTCGAGACACAGGCAAAGCGAATCCGCTCCCTGTAAACCGACGCCCAAGCAATACCAAACCAACTAGACGTAGGCTTTTACCTTCTCCGAAGGGGCCGAACTAGTATAAATCCTTTGTGTCCTTTGTGTGCCATGAATCCTTTCAAGCTAACCCGTGTGATGGTTCCATCATCAAGTCCGCTAAACCGGACATCTGCCGTGTTATTTCCACGACAGTTGGCGCCCACCGTGGGGCCTGCGCACGATGGTTTCGAGTTCTTGAAAGGCGGCTTCGAAGGGTTAAAGGGTTACGCAGTCGGCCGGATGACCAAGAGTCGTCGTGGCCGGATCTACATCGACGACGCGGGGTGGGGACCGGAGGCCGATTCGATCGAATACGGGTACCGGGTCCCCTTCGGCAGCATCCAAGTCTTCATCGGCAAAATTGGTGAACCGGGACCTGAGCCGGACACCCTCCCCAACATCGTCGAGCCGGCTCAGCGTACGAGCTCGGCCCGGATTCAGCCTGCCATGAAGCACGTGTTCGTTGGAGCAATTCACGGAGGCCGGGCCGAGGACGGATCGGAATCTGATGGTGCAACAGTCGTCTACTCAGATGACGAATCTTCGTCCGGGGAAACTGAATCTCTGTATTAGTTGCGGGACGGCCGGTCTGAGGGCGAGTCCGATGGAAACAGTATTCCGGGCCCCTTTGACCCGCCAAACCGGGTGGCGGTCTTCATGGCCGGTTCACAACCCCCGGTGAACGGAACGACAGCAGAAGCTGGTGCAGGGGGAAGCGGTTCAAATCCCTCCCTTACGGAAGTTCTATCCACCTTGATCGAGGAGTTCACAGCTAAGGCAGTGGAGGTCGTAGCTCCAGCAGACAAGGCGCAACATGATGGAGCGCTTCTTCAGTTGAAAGGTCGGATCGATCAGTTAAAGGAGGATTTAAAGGCGGAAGGAGAGATGATAGCCATCAGACAAGCAGAGTTGGATGATCAAGCTTTTCATCTGAGGATGGAGCAGGCTTCTGTGGAAGGAGTAAGGGGGCGAAAGTATCGGTCCCGCCTACCGCCGGGTTACGAATCCGCGAATTTGTTCAGGACACCTGGGGCTGGGGCCAGTATTAATCCGGCCTTAAACCGGAGAACACCCCCGGCTCGGGATGAGCCGGATCAACGACCCGCCGCAGAACAGGAGCGTCGGATTACATCGGCGCCTTATGTTCCTGTCCCCCCAGGGCACTATTCAAACCCTTTGGATAATATTGCTGCAGCGGCAGCGCGGTTGGCCGCTTTACCCGTGGAAGAAACGTCTCCGGTGGCTATAGAGGCGCGCAGGGCCCAGAAGCTACTTAACACGGCATTAATACAGCAGCAAGCGTACTCTCATAGCAGGGAAAGGTTACATTCAACACCACGTCCCAACCGAAGTTATTCTAGACATTGGGAGGAGCCAGAAGTGTCTAGCAGGCAGGATAATCCGGCAAGGGCGGAGATGCCAGCCCCAGACCTAAACCGGCCTAGATCGGAGGCCAGAGAGGAAGTTCGTCAATCAACGCCGGTTCACACAGCCGCTACAGGGACAGGAGCTACAGCGAGTGGTTTCGGGATACAATGTCTTGTCCCCGCTCTACGGAGTGTTAAGTTGCCCAAGGATTTCAAAGGACCTCGCAAGGTACCTAATTACACAGCTGATTTACCGCCCGAAGCTTGGGTGGAAAGTTATGAGATGGCCATGGAGATGCTAGACGTGGATGAATCAGCTTGTGCCAAATATTTCACTATGATGCTTGAGGGCACGGCCCGGACCTGGTTAAAGGCGCTACCCCCGAATTCTATCGGGTCATGGGGGGAGCTGCGCAGTCAGTTCATCAAAAACTTCAAGGATACATGCAAGCAACCGATGTCAGTGATAGATTTAGCAGCCTGTGTGCAAGGAGAGCAGGAGTCTACAGCAGCTTGGGTACGCAGAGTGGCAGAGATCTTACACTCTTCGAATGGTATTAATCCCAGTACGGCAATAGTGACGTTGGAAAACAATTGCCGGTTTGAATCTTTAAAGTTAAAGCTCGGACGGCTTAAACGGGACTGTAATGACATGGGGACTTTAATGAGTGCCCTGGTGAAATACGGAGACTCAGATAATACCAAATATCCGGAAGCAGAAGGAGATAAAACGGGGAAGGCCAGCAAGTCTGGTAAACCGGCGCCGGTTAATCCGGTTACTTCAAGCTTTTTGGGTAAACGGAAGGCAGAAAATAGTTCCGATTTTGTTGCTAATGCACAGGTTCAAGGCGGTCTTCAGGTTAATCCGCAGGGTTCCACTCTCCAAACCGGCGGAGGAAACCCGGGTTGGGAGCAGGATTTGGATCAACCCTGTCTAAAGCATAGCGGAAGAGGGAGGATTGCAAGGCATACTATAAGAGAGTGCATACCCTTTATGAAAGCAGGGAATGGCCGTTTTAACCCTCCTAGCCGGCCCCCGAACGGCGGTTCAGGGCCCGGGTTTTATGGTTCGGGTTATCAGGGGAACAGCTCCGGATCAGGATATAGGGGCAATAACGGCGGTTATCAACCCCGACCAGGCGGCCAAAATAGTCAAGGTGGTTACAATGGTCAGGGAAATCAATCACATCATCAAGGTGGTTACAACAGTCAGAATAATCAGCAGCAGGGCCAAGGGAGTTATAATAATCAAGGAAGCCAGCAGCAACAACGTCCGCAACAACAGCAGCAATCCGGATACCAGAGTAATCCGAAGGAGTTGAGCAGCGGTCAATATCATGTTTTCACCACGAGTTTATGTAAGAGAGACCAGAAGGTTTTAAGGCGGACTGTTAATGCGGTAGAACCGGCGACGCCACAATTTCTCCGATGGTCAGAGCAGCCCATTGTATGGAGCAGAGAGGACCACCCGTTACGGGTAGATAATCCGGGACATTTAGCCTTGGTGGTAGCACCTCAGGTGGGAGGATACAAGTTTACTAAAGTCCTCATGGACGGGGGTAGCAGTATCAATATATTATATTACGAGACCTTCCGTCGTATGGGTCTGACAGATAAAAAGTTAAGAACATCAAACACAGTGTTTCACGGGGTGGTCCCAGGTAAGTCAGCTTATCCAGTTGGTAAGATTGACTTAGAAGTTACCTTTGGAGATGAGTATGATTCCAGATCGGAGATGGTCACTTTTGAAGTTGTCAAAATCAAAAGTCCGTATCATGCTCTGTTTGGAAGGACGGTTTATGCTAAATTTATGGCTAGGCCATGTTATGTTTATTTGCAGCTTAAGATGCCGGGTCATAAGGGCACGATCACGGTTCATGGCAGTCGAAAGATAGCGGTGGAATGCGAGGAAGGTGATGCAGCTTATGCAGAAGCGGTGTGTGCCACGGAAGAGTTAAAATTTTATAAAGATAATGTTGATCCGGCAGATATGACTCCGCTGAAGAAACCAACTACCGAGCATGATCCGGCTTTGAAGTTCAAGTCAGCGGAAGAGACTAAGCAGGTTGATTTTGTGCCTGGAGACTCGTCTAAGCAGTTCACCATCAGTGCTAACCTTGATCCCAAATAGGAAAGCGCGCTCATCGAGTTCATCCGTGAGAACCGGGATATCTTTGCATGGAAACCTTCTGACATGCCAGGTATACCGAGGGAACTCGCTGAGCACAAGTTGAATATTGATCCGAAGTTTAAACCGGTAAAACAGTATCTGTGCCGCTTTAATGAAGAGAGGCGCAAGGCTATAGGAGAAGAAGTGGCCAGACTTTTGGCGGCAGGGTTCATAGTGGAAGTTTTTTATCCGGAATGGTTGGCTAATCCGGTGCTGGTTCTAAAGAAGAATGGGAAGTGGAGGATGTGTGTGGACTACACAGACCTCAATAAAGCTTGCCCGACTGATCCTTTTGCTCTACCTCGCATTGATCAGATTATCGATGCCACAGCAGGGTGTGAGCGGCTGAGTTTTCTGGATGCATATTCAGGTTATCACCAGATCAAGATGGCAGTTGAAGATCAAGAGAAGACAGCCTTCATAACCCCCTTTGGTGCTTTTTGCTATGTGTCTATGCCCTTTGGGCTCAAGTGCGCACAGGCAACTTATCAGCGTTGCGTTCAGAATTGTTTGAAAGGGCAGATAGGAAGGAACGTGCATGCTTATGTGGATGACATCGTGGTCAAATCAAAGGAGGAAAGAACAATGATAGAAGACCTCAGAGAAACCTTTGATAATCTTCGGGCTTACAGGATGATGCTTAATCCGGAGAAGTGTGCTTTTGGTGTTCCGGCTGGTAAGCTTCTGGGATTCCTGGTCTCGAACAGGGGAATAGAAGCCAACCCGGAGAAGATCAAGGCCATCACATCTTTGACAAAACCGGTTTGCATCAATGATGTTCAGCGCATAGCTGGCCGGATCACGGCGCTAAGCCGGTTTATCAGTCGCTTGGGAGAAAAGGCGATCCCACTTTATCAAATGTTGAAGAAAACGGACCGGTTCATTTGGAGTGATGAGGCAAATACAGCGTTTGAGAATCTGAAACAGCAACTAGCAAAACCACCGGTTTTAGCTGCTCCCATTGATAAGGAACCTTTGCTGTTATATGTTGCTGCGAATACACGGGCAGTCAGCGTTGCGATTGTGGTTGAGCGCAAGGAAGCAGGGAAGGAACATCCGGTTCAGCGCCCGGTTTATTATGTGAGTGAAGTACTCATCGAGTCTAAGCAAAGGTACCCTCATTGGCAGAAGTTGGTATATGGGGTGTTCATGGCAAACCGGAAACTGAAGCATTATTTCCAAGGGCATCCAATAACTATGGTTAGTTCAGCTCCGTTGGGAGACATAATCCAGAACAGGGAAGCTACAGGCAGGGTAGCCAAGTGGGCTATTGAGCTCAGTCCGCATGAGTTGAAGTATGTACCACGTACTGCTATAAAATCTCAGGCATTGGTTGACTTCATCAATGACTGGACAGAATTGCAGACTCCTGAGGAGAAGCCGGATCTTACTTATTGGACGATTCACTTCGACGGTTCAAAGCAGTTGGAGGGCTCGGGGGCTGGAGTTGTTTTAACTTCCCCCAGAGGTGATAAATTTTGTTATGTCCTCCGGTTATTGTTTCCTTGTACTAATAATGCAGCAGAATATGAAGCATTGCTTCATGGTTTGCGATTGGCAAAGGAGATGAATTTGAGCCGGGTTAAGTGCTTGGGCGATTCAGACCTAGTGGCACAGCAAGTTTCGGGCAAGTGGGATTCAAGGGATCCCCTCATGGCGGCTTATCGGCGAGAGGTTGAAGCGGTCGCAGGATACTTCAAGGGGTATCAGGTGGATCATATAGACCGGCGGAGGAATGAAGCGGCCGACGCTTTAAGCCGGCTAGGGTCGCAGCGTAAACCGGTACGACCAAATACCTTTTTGGATGAATTGCACAGTCCTTCGGTTCAAGTACCTTCGGAGAACGACATAGCTATTCCGGACCCGGAGGCACAATTAGTTGCGGCACTCCATATTATTCCGGATTGGACGTTACCCTATTTGGCATACTTAAGCCGAGGAGAGTTACCGGAGGACGAAGACGAAGCACGGCAGATAATCCGGCGTTCCAAGTCTATGACAATTGCCAACGGAGAGCTGCACCATCGTAGCACTTCTGGAGTGTTTCAACGATGTGTTTCAGCTGAGGAAGGTTGTGAGATTCTAAGAGAGATTCACGAAGGGGATTGTGGACATCATGCCGGATCAAAATCTTTAGTGGCTAAAGCATTCCGACATGGCTTTTATTGGTTAACCGCGCATGCAGATGCGGCGGACCTGGTCCGAAAGTGTGACGCTTGTCAGAAGTTCTCAAGACGTGCCCTTGTTCCGGCACAGGAACTCCGGATGATACCAATAACTTGGCCTTTTGCAACTTGGGGGCTTGACATGGTTGGTCCTTTCAAGAGATCCCAAGATCAGAAAACTCATCTACTGGTAGCAGTAGACAAGTTTACGAAGTGGGTTGAAGCGGAGCCTATAGGCAAGTGTGATGCGGCAACAGCGGTCAAATTCATCAAAAAAGTAATATTCCGGTTTGGTTTTCCACACAGCATCATCACAGATAATGGCACCAATTTATCTCAGGGTGAGATGGAAGAATTCTGTCAACGAGAGCATATTCGTTTGGACGTGTCTTCTGTGGCTCACCCCCAATCCAATGGTCAGGCAGAAAGGGCAAATCAGGAGATTTTGCGAGGAATCAAACCCCGGCTTATGACACCTTTGCAGAGAACCCCAGGTTGTTCGGTTGAAGAATTACCATCTGTCCTTTGGAGTATTAACACTACACCAAACCGGTCTACAGGTTATACACCTTTCTTCATGGTTTACGGCGCAGAAGTAGTTCTTCCAAGTGACATACGCCATGATTCACCGAGGGTAGCGGCCTATGTGGAAGCTGTTAATGAGGAGTCAAGACAAGACGGTTTAGATCGGTTGGATGAAGAGCGTGATATAGCTGCAGCACGGTCGGCGATTTATCAGCAAGATCTGCGCAGATATCATAGCCGCCGGATTAGAACCAGGACATTCCAGGAGGGTGACTTGGTACTTCGGCTTATCCAAGATCAAACAGATATGCACAAGCTATCCCCGTCGTGGGAAGGGCCCTTTGTGGTCACCAAGAATTTACACAACGGTTCATATTACTTGGTGGACATTCGAGAACACAAGGATTCACGGACATCAGAAGAGGAGACGAAGAGGCCGTGGAACATCGCCCATTTACGGCCATACTACACTTGAGCTATGTGCTCCAATGTATCCTATGTATATATTATGAATACTGAATAAACTGGCACCCTCGGTAAACCGGGGGCTCAGCCCTTTCTCCATATACACAAATCTTGTGACAAATAACCATATCAGTTTGTTATCAAATATCATATTTCAATGTTGGCCGATTTAGAAACTAATCTTTGCAGGGTATGTGAAGGAGCGGTAGAACTCTCGGGAACAAGAGATTATATCCGGTTCAAGAAGAGAAAAACCCCATAAAAAAGCAAAACCCACAGACTCAGGAGGAACCTTAGAGGCCCCTTGGGACAGTCGGTTTGCCCACGTCCCATTGATTGGCTTGGTTTGTGTTTACGATTCCTTGGGCCCTCTGAACAGTTGATACGCTCACGTTCAGGGATGGCTGAGCCCCTTGGGACAGTCAGGTTTGCCCACGTCCCATTGATTGGCTTTGTTTACGATTCTAATCGGCCCTCTGAACAGTTGATACGCTC
>LR738711.1:913791963-913887534 GCA_902687465.1 Secale cereale
ATTGATTGGCTTTGTTTACGATTCTATCGGCCCTCTGAACAGTTGATACGCTCACGTTCAGTGATTGGCTAGGCCCCTTGGGACAGTCGGTTTGCCCACGTCCCATTGATTGGCTCGGTTTTTATTTGCGGTTCTATCGGCCCTCTGAACAGTCGATACACTCACGTTCAGTGATTGGCTAGGCTCCTTGGGACAGTAGGTTTGCCCACGTCCCATTGATTGGCTGAACCTTGCTTTGAGCCTGGCAGCTCTTTGAAAAAGCCTCGATTACATGGTCTGATTTACAAAAATTGTGTGTTTCTTGGTGTTTTTTGTGTTTTATAACCTTTTAAACCGAGTGGAACAGCTCCTGAAGTTGACCACCTATCTATAAAGTAATAAGTCTGGGTCATGAACACCAGCGAGAATTAAACCGGCGTTCATCATAACCCGGATCGACCTTCATGATGAGTCAATAGATGGGGAGTACATGATCAGTTATAATGACCGGTGTTTTTTAAACCGGCCTGGTTTTGACCATAAGTCACCAGTATGAGACAAAACAATGACCGGAGTTTATTAACCCGGCCCAGTTGTGATCAAGCCCGGTGTTCATTAAAACCCGGATGGCGTATCAGGTACAAGCTACAATTTTCTGAAACAAGATGAGCCAGATTTATCGACAAGATGGACCGAAGAGTTTCAAGTGTTTATCAGGATTGATGAAGACCGATTAAGGTGACTTTAACATCCTGACCGGTTTAAGGTATATAGGCTACATACATCTCAGAAGAAAGCAGCCGCATCAGGCAACGGATCAACGGATGAATACTTCATAAAGATAAAATGTCGGATCACAGCACAATAAGTTTCAGCTAAACCTATTACAAGGCATAAAAGCCCAATAGTTGGAAACATTGTTTGACGGAATAACAATCATGGTTACAGCAATGGCATTTAAGATTGTGCGTCTCCTTGCTGAGATGGCTGGCCACCGTCTTGATCCGGAGTGACTTCATCCTCGTGAAGCGGTTGGAAGTCCGGTGCACGCCAGTCAATCTTTGCCAAGGCACGGAAATATACTTCATCGTTGATAAGCTCAACAGGATCAATATCAGGAGCAAAGGTGTGAGGACGAACCGGCGGAATTAAGTTTACAATATCGTAAACCGGTCGCTCCACCCGCTCGTTCTGCAGGTTATATGATGGATGATATCGCGACAAGTCAGACTCCACCGCAAGCTTGCTGGCGAGGGGACGCATCTCCTTTGTCAGAGCATAAAGATCTTTTTCTTTGAAAGTTGAACCGTCCTCCTTGGTATCAGGAAATCCGGTTAACACCTCCTCCGGATCAAGGTCCGGGACCCAAGCTTTAGCCCTCGTAAGGGCCAGAAGAGCACCTCCTCGAGCGGCCGATTTCTTAACCTCTTCAAGACGAGCCGGTAGAATGGACAAACTATTCAAGGTATCTTGGATAGTTGAAGGAGCCGGTTTACCAAATGAAGTGGCACTGATAATCCGTTGCGTTCCGGAGTATAACTGTTCGACCAAGGTATAGCAGGCTTTGAGTTTTTTCCGTAAGTCGTCCCCAAGATGGGAGACACGGCGTCCTACATACAACAATAAAAGTTAAACCGGTGCAAGTCACAGGTTACAAAGATAAAGACAGGAGTTCAGGTTATGCTTACCAAAAATAGCAGAAGTCATCAAGTCAATTTGGCGCTTTAACCCGGTCAATTCTTCAGTAACCGGATTAAGTGCTCCTTCGGCATCCTGAACACGTTTCTCAAGATCTTTTTTCTGGACTTCAAAAGTAGTCCGCTCCTCGTCAAAGTACTTCTTCAAGTCTTCAGCAGTCTTTAAACTCACTTGAAGTTCTCTCTTAGCCTTTGAAGCGGCTGACTCAGTCTCCGTAAGCCGGCTTCGAAGTTCATTGATCTCCAGAGCATTCCGGTTCAGCTCAGCCTGCAGACAAAGTTCAAAAGCATGATTAGAAATTACAAGTCTCAAGCACACAACCAAGTTGTCTACTTGACACTTGGGGGCTAATGGCAGTTGAAGTAATACAGCAAAGACAATTTGAAAGTACAAGTCTCAAGCACACAACCAAGTTGTCTACTTGACACTTGGGGGCTAATGGCAGTCGAAGTAATGCACCAAAGACAATTTGAAATTACAAGTATCAACTACATAACCAAGTTATCTACTTGATACTTGGGGGCTAATGTATGGATCAGCAGTTCAAACTACAAAGTTCCGGATCACCTTCAGTAAAGCAGCTAAACCGGAACTTGGGGGCTGCTATGAGATAAAGATACGTCAAAAAAGCAAAGTCAGAAGAGGAAACTTACTTCATATTTTTCTCTCATCAGGTTCACCAGGCTGGCTTCATAATCCCGGCTGCTGTGGAGCCGGTTCAAATATCCGGAATAGATATCTTGAGCACTCATACTAGAAAGACTGGATATATCAGTACTCCACTTCCCTTTTTCTTGGGCTATCTTTTCCGCTTTAGCTGTATGTTTTGCTAAAACGGTGGGTTCAGCTGGAGCAACATAAGCAGCGCCAGTAACCACAACATCAGGAGAAGTGGGTACATTGGGAGGAATAACTTCAACTTGAGCCGGATCAGGAGACGCCGGGTTAACTTGAGGAGAATTAACCCGGGCCGGACTTGGTGGATCTTGGACGTTTTCTGTAACAGGAGTTTCAAGAGCAGGTTCTTCAACCGGAGCTGCAGGAGTACCTTCTTGTGACGCCCGAGACCGACGTCCCAGAAGATTCCAGAAGATTCCAGATGTTCCGGGTTGCCCGTGTGTTTCTTTTGAGCTTGTGTTATTTATTATTTTTGCATCATGTCATCATGCCATCATGTCATTTTAATTTTGTTGCATCTTAACCTAAAAAAATCGTGTGGACCTTCGGTCCATTTAAATCGAGGGAAGAATGTCTTCTCTTTATAACATATGAAAGCCTCCTAATAATTATGGAGCTATATTAATAAATATTCCAATTTGTTGGAATCACCAGAACACACTTGCATTTTTCCCCATGTCTCTTAATTCTAGTTTCTCCGTAAAACCTTGCTATATTCTTTCCGTTATTTTCGAGGCTCCTCTAAATCTAGACTCCTTTTAAACTCCTTGAGGCAAGCTATTTATTTAGTTTGCACTTCCTTTGTGTTGGAACTATTTTTGTTGGGTTGGTAATATCCCGTAAAGCCTTATAAAAATGTTCCATATTTTATTTTCTGTTCTGGCCTCTTTTCTTATTTTTCTTTTGCACTCTTTCTATTTTTTATTTCTGTTAAGGAAATTAAAAGAGGAAGAGAGGCCCAGCCTTCCCTCTCCTCCTTCCAGCCCATCTGGGTTCCCAGCCTCTTGGGCCTCCCTGGCCATTTCCTCTTCCCAACCAGCCACTTTGGCCCAACCTGGCCCGCAGCCTCCCAAACCCTAAGCCCGATCCCCTCCCCTCGTTTTCCTCCCTGTGCGCCGCCGCCAACCCCATCGAACCCGCTCGTCCCTCTCGCCCGGTGCGCCCCGACCCCGTTTTCCCTCAGCCTCGATCTCCCTCTGTCGCCGACCCATCTCCCTCGATCTCCTCTCTCTACTCCCTCCTCCCGAGCGCCGAACCCTGTGCTTCGATCCCCTTCGCGCAGCCGTCGCGCGCCCGTCTCCATCGCAAGGCAAGAGGACCGAGCGCTCCTCCCTCCGCGCCGTCCTCCTCGCGCCACGGGCCGGCCACCAGCTCCCTCCTCCGCGCCCAGCGAGCCGACGGGCAGGTCGGGAGCCACCCCGACGCGCCGGCCGTCCTCCGGCGTCCTCCTCTGCCTTCCGCCGCCGCGCCCGTCTTCCCCGTCGTCCACCGCAGGCCCGCGCCGCCGAGCCTCTTCTCTGCCGCGACCTGTTTACATGGCCGCCTCGCCATCTCCTCGTCAACGCCTAGGAGCGCCCGGAGCTGTGAGTCCCTGCGCCATCTTCCTCCGTGCGCCAGGTCGGGGCCCTGAGCGCCTCTCCTCTGCGCCAGCGACGCCGTGGCCGTAGCCCCGCAGCCGTTTCCCTCCATCCAGCGCGCAAGATCCCGCGGCCCCTGCCTCGCAGTGCTGCTGCCTGGCCGCGCTGTTCCCGCCGTGCTGTAGTTTTGTTTGTTTTGTGTTGCTTCTGTTGAGTTGACAGGAGAACCGTGTACGAGACCGAGATCCGTGTACCCCTTCGAGTCGCCGACGACCTTCTAGTTCGACTACACGGCGACAAAAGAAGTGTACATCTACGTAACAAGTTCGACTACCGTCGACAAGACCGAGACATCGAGTACCACGACGACCCGAACGACTACCGTCGCCGAGACCCTCAAGTACCTCTACGGGAAACGAGCTCGTGAACGGCTACGGAACAAGTACCACTACATACGGAACGACTACCGTCGCCGGAAGCGCCAAGTACCACGACTACTCGGAGACTCCAAGTACCCCTACCGTCGCCCCGTGTACCTCTACGGAACGACTACTTCCTCTTCGGAAACGAGAACGACTACTTCCCTCTACGGAACGACTTCTTCCTCTTCGGAAACGTGAACGACTCCTTCCTCTACGTCTCGAACCGCTCCGAGAACGCACGCTTCGAAGGTATACCGAAATGACCCGTGGATGAACGCTCGTGCTTGTTGTGTTGTATGAAATGTTTCACTTGTGCTTCGTGCCCGTTGTGCCCTTTTGTCATGTTCCTCGGTTGCCTCGTCACCGACTCGTGGGAACCCGGTAACGGGATCGCCCACCTCTTTTCATCTCGTTTGACTCGCTCACGCCATCCATCTTTTGCACCGGTCTCTCCCGAGTTACCGGAACCGAGTTGTTGCCTTTGCATCATTTCGGATCGTTTCCGTGGCACCCTTTCCTTCCACCACGGTGACAAATGCTTCATATCTTGTTAATTGTCAACCTTTTATTAAAATTGCATAAACTTAATCATGTCATCCGCATCATGATAACAACATGAGAATGTTGAATTGTTGTTGCTTTATAATTATTAAACATGCTCATGAGGATTTTCCGGACATGTTGTTGTTCTTCTCCGGCCTCATTTAAATTGCCTAGATAGTGTAGTTTTAATTATGCTTCACCTCTTGCCATGTTAAAAACATTTAATCTTGTCTTGTAAATAACGAGAGTCATTTAAATAATTATCATGTGGTGTTTCGTCAATATGCAACTCGTTGCATATTGAGCTCCACTTAACTTGTAGTATTTGTTTGTGCACTTGCCATGCCATGCATAATTAAACCGGACATGCATCATACTTGTTTGCGCATCGTATGCCATGTTTATGCTTGTGTGTTTACCGTGTTGTTTCTTTCTTTCCGGTTGCTTCTCTTGTTAGCTTCGGTTTCGTTCCGGAGTTGTGAGGATTCTCTCGACTGTGTTGCTCCGTCTTCTTCGTGGATCCGTTCTTCTCCCTTGTGGAATCCCAGGCAAGATGACCGAACCCGAATACCATTACTATCTTTGCCTATTGCTAGTAGTCTCGATCTATAGTTTTGCCTCGATGCCCATGTCTTTCTTGTCAGCCTCCTACTTGTAACCAATTGCCATGTTTAACCACCCTACCTATGCAAACCGTTGCTTGGCTATACGTAGGCTTTGCTCAGCCCCTCTTATAGCATTGTTAGTTGCAGGTGAAGATTGAAGATGCTTGCTTCATGATGAAGTTTGGTTGGGTTATATCACACTATATAAATGCTTAAAAATGAAATCACCTATATACTGGCAAGGGTGGAAGGCTAAGCCTTTTGCTTGGTGATTTGTTCCACTCATGCCGTTAGGAACCGTATAAACCGGTGTTATGTTCCTTGATTATGCGTTCCTAACACGGTTGGGGTGTATGGGACCCCCTTGATAAACCGCTAAGTGCTAAGTCTTTTCCAGCAAGTCCCAACATTGGTACTATTTGCCTAATAACAAACTAATAAAACTTGAATGGGACTAGCTACCCCTTTCATCTTAATTCAAACCCCCTGGGCCAGTGCTCGATTTGAGTGTTGGTCCAAACTAGAGTCGTGTGCGGGGCCCCCCTTGGCAACTTGGGTATTTCGGCCACTGTACGCTGTGCTCATCCGGTCGTGGCCTGAGACTAGATACGCGCGGCTACTATCAGGGTGTCGGCACGCCGGGAGGATTTGCTGGATTAGCCTTACCTTAGTTCGGTTTAACTTGAGCACGGGATTCCGAGAATACTCGGGTCTTCCCACCTATGGAGTTGCGACTTCGCGGATCGTGGGCTTGTGATGGGCCAAGTTGGAACACCCCTGCAGGGTTTGAACTTTCGAAAGCCGTGCCCGCGGTTATGTGGCAGATGGGAGCTTGTTAATTCCGGTTGTAGATAACTTGACACAATGTTTCAATACACTACCAGCGTGTGTACCGTGACTGTCAATTTCCGAATAGGGATTCGGGAGTTGAACACGGCGGGGTTATGTTTGACCGGTTTTAGTTAGGATCACTTCGTGATCATCTTTCGACCGATGCTCTTCTCTTCTCGCTCTCTTTTACGTAAGTTAGTGCTAGTTGCTGCGGCAGACTCTTGTTTGTTCCTTCACCTCATTTTTCTTTCTTCAGCCTTATCCTCACCCAAGGCTTAAATAGTCGTGTTACCCGGGAACGGGATTGCTGAGTCCTCTGTGGCTCACAGTTACTTCACCACACCAGATGCAGGTTCAGCCGAGGTTGATGCAGGAGTTGGATCAGTTCTTCACCAGGAGCTCGATGAAGAGAGTGACCGTTTGCTTGAGACGTTTCGATGTTCAGTAGTGGTTTCTACTAGGATTCGTTCCTGACCTGTGGCTTTATGTTGTTTTGGTATCTTTCTTTTGGATCTTCACCCGTAGTCGGGTTGTGATGTTCTGAATGATGTTTGCTTATGTAATGTATTGTGTGAAGTGGCGAGTGTAAGCCAACTATCTCCTTTTGCATTTAATCCCTCTTTTACATGAGTCGTGCAAAGATACCAAACTTGAGATCATTCTAGGATGGGCTTATACCTTTAAGTCGTGCCTCGACACGTAGGAGGTATAGTCCCATCCTGGGCATTACACTTCTGGAGGAACAACTGTGGACGGATCAATCACCGGTTCATCAGCAGAAGGGTCAGCAACAGGCTTATTCGCCTTGGGCTTTTTGCTGGGTTTCGGTTTGCTAGAAAACATGCAAAATAAGTTAGCATTATAAAAAACGAGGGGTGTCATAAACCGGAAGAGGTGAAGAGAGTTACCCCGGAACAGTCTTCAAAGGAGGAAGCTGTGTAGCGGTCGATTCGCCGGAAGAAGACAGCGGAGTTTCCTGATAGTCAGGATCAGACGGTTTAAGGGGTTTTCGGATAAGTCCGGCCTTGGGATGAAGAGGAGTCGGAGAGAGTATCACCTCAGTGTGGCGCTTTCGAACCGGAGTTAAGGAGATCCCAGATGACTCCACTGCCAGGCCACTTTGGCGAGTGGTCCGGCGAAAGGCTTCGTGCTGTTGCTTCTTCAAAGTAAAGTTAGGGTCTAACTTAGCATAAGGATGAGAAAATTGATATTTCCTGACGGTCCGACGGCTTTTTTGAGGAAGAGGTTTTGAATCAGAAGAAATAAGAGTTACCTCAATCTCAGTCGGGTTATCACCTTCAGGCAGTTCCTGTGAAAAGGTATCATTAGATATGATTACAAGTATATGAAGGCGAGAATTTAAACCGGAGTAAAGCGTACCTCGGAGTCCGGATCATCATCCTCAGAAGGAGAACCAGCATCGACGGCTGCTTTCCTCTTTTTGTTTGCAGGGGTTTTCCGACGAGCCTGCTTTACGGGTTTTTCCTGAGGCTTTCTCCTCCAGAAGGGGTCATCAGCCTAATTGAAAAAGCAAGGGCAATTGAAAGAGGGTTCAAAGAGGACGGTTTACAAAGTACAGGGCAAAGAAAAACTTACTTCAGGCAGCTTATTCTTCTTAAAGTATGGGGCCAAGCCAACTTTAGCGCAATCTGTTAAGGAAGGATTGACAATCTTCTTGGCTGACTCCACTACCTCTGATTCAGAAAGCTTATCCTTAGTAAACCTCTGAGGATCATCCGGTTTACCAGAGTATTTGCACATTAGCTTAGGACGCCGGCTTAAGGGAAGGATGCTCCAGGATAGCCAGCAGCGAAGGAAATCAGTGCCGATAAGACCATTTGCCATAAAAGCTCTCAGCTTGGAGAGCTGTGATGAGAACCGGGTCCGTTTAGCAGCGCTAAGCCGTTGTGGCAAGGGGTGATTCGCCGGAATACGAGTTTCGCGATAACCCGGCAAAGGATTTTCACCTTCAGGAGAAGTGTCTACACAATAAAACCAGGACTTGTTCCAATCTTTTGGATGAGTATGTAAAGCGGCGTGAGGAAAGACTACATCCCTCCTTTTCTGAATACTGATCCCACCAAGTTCTTGGTGAGGTCCGCTGGTAAATTCAGTGCGCCGGTTTGCATGAAAGAAATCCCGGAATAAATCAACTGAAGGTTCTTCTTGCAGATACACTTCAGAAAATACTTGGAAATCGCAAATGTTTGAAACAGAATTTGGTCCGATATCCTGTGGGTGCAGCTGGAAGGTGGCAAGAACATCCCGGAAAAATCTTGAACCGGGGGGAGAGAAGCCTCTAGAGATGTGGTCCAGAAACACGATGACTTCCCCGGATCTAGGAGTAGGAGGGCATTCATTACCCGGAGCACGCCATTTTAACTCAGACTGAGGGCCTAATGTGCCGATTTTAGACAGCTTGATTAAGTCATCCTCAGTCACGACGGAACGGACCCAATCGCAGGAGACATACTGCTTAGCCATTGAACAAAGTGCTGAAGAAGATAAAATACAGAAACGGATTATGAAAGCACAATGATCCGGGATCTACCTATGAAAATTACGCAACGGTTTAAACTGAGGACTAGTTGGCATGGTTAAACCGGCAATCATAAAACAAGTTATATCATTTCCGGTTTATGGCAGTTGAAGAGTAATAGTTCAACCATTGCGTCAGTTTACAGAGTTTTTCAAGAGCAGGGCATATCAACTTAAACCGGAACATACTTAGCGAATCTACCGAAGAGAAAAACAGGTTTCCGAAATATTGCTAAGGGGGAAAGATCTGAGTGTGCTGAGGAAAAGAAACTAATCTAAGAGTATGCAAGAAAAGCTACACAGACTTTATACTAAAAAGATGTATTTACATACCAGACAGGAGCAATGAAGATTCGACGCATCTACAGCGGAGTAAAAATGGAGAAGATCGAAAAGCAAAATTACTACGAGTTACGGGCTCAAAGAACGAACAAGACGAAGCTTTGCTGAGAGTTCTAATGGCGGAACGGATAAATCTACAGCATTATAGACGGTGAGATCTAAGCTAGTATTAAGCGGAAGATCTGTTGACTAGGGCCTAAAGGTCACAAAAACTCTATGAGGAATATATCTACGAAGAGGCGAAGCTTTTGTTGGAAGCCCTAATGGCGGAAGAACAGGGAGAAGCGCTGGCAGATGCAGATCAACAATAAGGAGGATGAACATACCTGGGACAGCGAGAGTCGACGGCGGAGATTGATCTGGTCGAAGCTCAGGTTGATGCAGCGGCCGGGCGAGGACTAGAGATCCGGCGGTTGTCGGCGGCGGTTTGAGCTTGGGCGGCGACGAAGGAAGAAGACGCAGGAAGAGGACGAAGTGAGAAGGAGATAATGAATGGGGGGTGGCAGTATTTATAGCCAGGAGTCAGATCTGAAACGACAAGTGCGAGAATCGAGGAGACAGAAAATCGGATAAAGATCCCGTGACGCCTCGATCTTCGGGATAACCCTTAAAATACGCTACAGTACAGCTCACGGCATTAAATGCGGAGATGATGTCATTGTCAGACTTTAATGATCTTGGAGGATGACGTCAGAGCCGGTTTACAAGAAGATGAAGATAAAGAAGAAAATTATACAAGACAAAGAAGACTGATGTGAACAAGTTCAAATCATTCTGGGGCCTAATGTCAGGGATATGGTTATTAGGTATAAACCGGATATTGTAAACCGGCTTAGTTATATTATACTTGGTTTTAATATTTTAGTAGAGATTACGGCCCATGAGATTTCAAGGCCCATGTATAGAAGTATGGTTTGTAAACCGCCAAGAGATGTAACTTGAGAGATAGGAAAGAAAAGACAGAGACCGAGGCGGACACGATTATGAGCCGGCCTCGGGACTCTGTAAACCGGACCAGGCGTTGCCTCTATATAAAGGGACGGCCTGGACGGTTCGAGGACAGGCAACAAACAATCCGTCGAGACACAGGCAAAGCGAATCCGCTCCCTGTAAACCGACGCCCAAGCAATACCAAACCAACTAGACGTAGGCTTTTACCTTCTCCGAAGGGGCCGAACTAGTATAAATCCTTTGTGTCCTTTGTGTGCCATGAATCCTTTCAAGCTAACCCGTGTGATGGTTCCATCATCAAGTCCGCTAAACCGGACATCTGCCGTGTTATTTCCACGACGGATAGTATAATGAAAAAGTATGAGCACCGACAACTAAAATGAGTGTGTGAACATGAATGTAATGTCGGTGAGAAATACGTTCTCCCCCAAGCTTAGGCTTTTGGCCTAAGTTGGTCTATGGCCATTGCTGGCCTGGCGGATATCCAAAGTCGTAGTTGGGGTTGTACTGCGATGTAGCGGCTATTGCCTGACGAGCTACAACTTAGAGACGAGCCGCTTCCGTCCTCTCCTTATAATCGTTCGCCTCCTCCCTGGTTATAACATATCTCCTTTTTGCCTGGAAGTTAAAGAAAGTAGGAGCAGGAAGGGCAACATGGACGGTGCGCTGTCTGTCAAAGATTAGTCGGTACTGAAGGAATTGTTCATTCCTCTCAACAAACTGATGGCGAAACATAGCATTATAATCTAGATAAGTAGGAGGCAACTTCATATCATTTTCATGTATGGGTACACGAAGATAATTAGCCACACGAGTTGCATAAGTTCCACCAAACAAATCTCCACTTAACCCATTAAGATGTAACCTTCGTGCAACAATGGCCCCCCAAGTTATATTTTTATCACCTAATACCACACTCTTGAGGACACTAAGGTCTGGAACGCACATGTGGCAAGCCTCATCTTTACCATTAATGCATCTACCAATGAAGGGAGCAAAATAATGTATGGAAGGAAAATGAATGATCCCTATGGTAGCTTGTGTGATTTCTCTAGATTCCGCCACAGTAATACTAGCTAGAAAGTCTTTATATTCATATTTGCAAGGTTCACTAACATTGCCCCACTGCAGGAGCTTACAAGCAATATTAAAATCTTCTAGGTCCATGGTATAAGATTTATCATAAAGATCAAATAAAACAGTGTGAGAATTGCGTGAGGATGTAAATTTAAACCTTCTCACAAAGGAATCAGTTAGGTAGTGGTACTGTGGGCACTTATTTGACACGAAGTCCTCAAGATCAGCATTACGCACATACATGTCAAATTCATCCTTGATGCCTGCCTGGATCATAAACTCCTCTGATGGCCATTCACAAGGCCGCACTTGAGCTTCCCTCGATGGTTCATCATCCGGCTCACGTATCGCGAGCCTTGGTACTTGCTTCCTTGAGGAACCACCTTGGTAAATTTTCCTATGCATTTTTTCTCTGAAAAATTTCTGAAATTTTAGTGACTCCAAATAAAAGTGAACCAAACTCAACAAGATTGATAGCAACTACTCCCACAAGTGCCTAGAGACTATATCATGCATTAGAACTACTTGGGACCACATAAATTTGACATGTAGGCTCAAGAATAGGGTCACCTAAGCAGCAAAAAATTGCAATAAATAAAGCACTAGAACAAAAACTAATTGGACCATTGGAGGAGTCACCTACCGAAGAACAATCTCCCCAAATAGTTTTGTGAATGGAGCTTTGAGCAAGGAGATCGAAAATGGCAGCAAAACGAGCTAGAACATGGGTTTGAGCTATGGGAGGATTTTTTTCTGAAGGAAGACGAAGTGTGTGGGTGCTGGAATAAGTGGAGGGGGTCCACGTGGGGTCCACAAGGCAGGGGGGCGTGCCCTAGGGGGGTGGGCGCGCCCTGGACACTCGTGGCCAGGTGGTGTGGCCCCGTGGTGTGTTCTCAGTGCCAATAATTCTTAAATATTCCACAAAAAATAATATTTCATTTTCGGGACATTTGGAGAACTTTTATTTTTGGGGTATTTTTTATTGCAAGGATAATTCAGAAAACAGACAAAATATATATAATTTTTGCTTTATTTAATATAAATAACAAAAAGTAAAAAGAGGGTACAGAGAGTTGTGCTTTCTAACTTCATCCATCTCGTGCTCATCAAAAGGAATCCATTAACAAGGTTGATCAAGTCTTGTTAACAAACTCTTTCCAAATAACATGAAACCGGAGAATTTTCGAATAACACTAGGTTACCTCAACAGGGATATGTATGTCCCCGACAATAAGAATATCATATTTCTTCTTGACAGTAGGAAGAGGGAATTCAAAACCTCCAATAGTGATCGTTGAAATTTTTCCAATAGAATTGGTACTTTGGACTTGAGGTTGTTTCCTCGGAAAGTGCACAGTATGTTCATTACCATTAACATGAAAAGTGACATTGCCTTTGTTGCAATCAATAACAGCCCCTGCAGTATTCAAAAAGGGTCTACCAAGGATAATCGACATACTATCGTCCTCGGGAATATCAAGAATAACAAAGTCCGTTAAAATAGTAACGTTTGCAACCACAACAGGCACATCCTCACAAATACCGACATGTATAGCAGTTGATTTATCGGCCATTTGCAAAGATATTTCAGTAGGTGTCAACTTATTCAAATCAAGTCTACGGTATAAAGAGAGAGGCATAACACTGACACCGGCTCCAGGATCACATAAAGCAGTTTTAACATAGTTTCTTTTAATGGATCATGGTATAGTTGGTACTCCAGGATCTCCTAGTTTCTTTGGTATTCCACCTTTGAAAGTATAATTGGCATGCATGGTAGAAATTTCAACTTCCAGTATCTTTCTTTTATTTGTCACAATATCTTTCATATACTTAGCATAAGGATTTGTTTTAAGCATACCAGTCAAACACATACGCAAAAAGATAGGTCTAATCATTTCAGCAAAGCGCTCAAAATCCTCATCATCCTTTTTCATGGATGGTTTAGGGGGAAAAGGCATGGGTTTCTGAACCCATGGTTCTCTTTCTTTACCGTGCTTCCTAGCAATTAAGTCTCTTTTATCATATCGTTGATTCTTTGATTGTGGGATATAAAGATCAACAGCAGGTTTAATCTCTACATCATCGTTATTACTATGTTGAGCATCAACATGAACATCATCATTAACACTATCACTAGGTTCATGTTCATTACCAGATTGTGTTTCAATATCAGAAATAGAAATATCATTGGAATTCTCAGGTGTGTCAACAACAGGTTCACTAGAAGCATGCAAAGTCATATCATTTATATTTTTCTTCTTCTTAGAAGGACTAGGTGTATCAACATTAGTTCTGTGAGAATCTTGCTCAATTCGCTTAGGATGGCCCTCAGGATACAAAGGTTCCTGAGTCATTCTACCCCCTTTGGTCATATCTCTAACATCATTATCATTTTTCTTATTATTTAATTCATTGAGCAAATCATTTTGTACATTAAGTACTTGTTCTGCTTGAGTGGTAACCATAGAAGCATGTTTATTATGAGTTTAAGTTCACCTTTAACTCTAGACATATAATCACTCAAGTGTTCAATCATATAAGCATTACGTTTCAATTGTCTACCAACATAAGCATTGAAGTTTTCTTGTTTAACAATAAAATTGTCAAACTCATCTAAGCATTGGCTAGCAGATTTATTATGAGGGATATCACCTTCATCAAATCTATAGAGAGAATTTACCTTTACTACTTGTGTCGGGTTATCAAGACCATGTATTTCTTCAATATGTGGTAAATTCTTAACATCTTCATCTTTAATACCTTTCTTTGCCTCTTGCATATCTTCAGGACTGAGAAATAGAATACCCCTTTTCTTCGGAGTTGGCTTAGGAGTTGGTTCAGGAAGTGTCCAATTATTTTCATCACTCAACATATTATTCAATAGAAATTCAGCTTGATCAATAGTTCTTTCCCTGAAAACACAACCAGCACAACTATCCAGGTGATCTCTGGAAGCATTGGTTAGTCCATTATAAAAGATATCAAGTATTTCATTTTTCTTGAGAGGATAATCAGGAAAAGCATTAAGTAATCCGAGAAGCCTCCCCCAAGCTTGTGGGAGACTCTCTTCCACAATTTGCACAAAATTATATATTTCCCTTAAGGCAACTTTTTTCTTACGAGCAGGGAAATATTTAGTAGAGAAGTAGTAAATCATATCCTGGGGACTACGCACACAACCAGGATCAAGAGAATTAAACCATGTTTTAGCATCACCCTTTAAGGAGAACGGAAATAGCTTAAGGATATAATAGTAACGACTTTTTCCTCATTGGTGAATAGGGTGGTTATATCATTCAGTTTAGTAAGATGTGCCACAATAGTTTCAGATTCATAGCCATGGAAAGGATTAGATTCAACCAAAGTAATTAACTCAGGATCGACAGAGAAATCATAATCCTTATCAGAAATACAGATAGATGAAGTAGCAAAAGCAGGGTCATATTTCATTCAATCATTCAAAGACTTTTCTTTTAGCTTAGCTAATAGTTTCTTAAGATCATATCTATCTTTGCAAGCCAAAAGATCTATAACAGTTTCTTCATCCATAACATAACCCTCAGGCACAACATGCAATTCATATCTAGGGGTGAATTTTCATCATCACTTTCATCAATATTATCAGTTTCAATAATTTCATTCTCTCTAGCCCTAGCAATTTGTTCATCAAGAAATTCACCTAGTGGCACAATATTATCAAGCATAGAAGTAGTTTCATCATAAGTATTATGCATAGCAGAAGTGGCATCATCAAGAACATGCGACATACAAGATTCAATAGTAGGTGTAGGTGTCGCAAATTTACTCATAACAGAAGGTGAATAGTGTGCAGAGCTAGATGGCAGTTCCTTACCTCCCCTCGCAGTTGAGGGAAAGATCTAGGTTTTTTCGTCTCTCAAGTTCTTCATAGCGATAAACAGATACAAATCCCAAGTGACTCAAAGAATATAGCTATGCTTCCCGGCAATGGCGCCATAAAATAGTCTTGATAAGCCACAAGTATAGGGGATCGCAACAGTTTTTGAGGGTAGAGTATTCAACCCAAATTTATTGATTCGAAACAAGGGGAGCCAAAGAATATTTTTTTTTGACTATAAACAGTAGGGTAAAACCCCACTGCAATTTTTAATTATTAAAATGTCAAAATACAGAGTGAGTCTGAAAAGGCTTGAGGTAAGCCTAAAGAACTAGTAAAGAGACTAGAAAACTAATAAAGAGACTAAAAAAGAAGAAGAGAAAAGAAAGGAAGAAATAAAGAAGGCTTTACAAGAGGCTTTGAAGCCAAACAGAAAATTGTCTATCATACTTCTTCTTCATTCTGAACTTGAGAAGCTTTAACTCTTCCAAGAAAATGAACTTCCACCCTTGGAAAGAAGGTGGGATGTTTTCAAAAACCTTATTGTTTCTGGTTATCTAGATGGCCCTTGCTCCAAGGATTATGATTTCCATGTAGAAAGGGTATCTTAGTTTGTCCTTAAGGTCTTGGAACGCTTCTAACACAGACAAGTTTGGTGTTCTTGTTGGACAGATGAAATCCCAGCATTGTTGAACAGATTGGCAGCCCCAAAAGAGGTGATGAAGAGTTTCTTCTTGCTGGCATCCACCAACAGCACAGTTATAATCCTCTAGCACAAAATTCTTTCTTCTAAGTAAATTCCTTGTGTTGACTATCATGTAGAAGTTGCCAGAAGAACACTTTATGTTTTGGCTGACATGAACTCTGCCAGATCCAATTGAAGTGTGGAGGTGTCTGCTTGTATCCAATTAGAGCTTTATATGCTTTGATGGAGGAATAGTGTTCATTCCCCCAAATGTAGCTCCAAGTGTCAAATGTGTCTAAGTACTCTGATTGTCTCATGGAAATGCAAATGTCTTCCATCTATAGGAATTCCTCATATGCTTCAGTTGTCAGAGGGAGAAAAAATAGGTCCTGTAAGTACTCAGTCTGCAATACTTGTTGTACATTTAGTTGAGGGTTTCTGACAAAAGAGAATAAGTGAGGGAATTAGTGCTTAAGTATTGCTTGGCTCCATAAGTCCTCCCAGAAAAAAACACTGACTCCATTCCCCACATTACATCTAGCAATAGCTTTGTATTGATCAATGAGAGCTAAGTTGGATTTCCACCAGAATGATCCTACAAACTGCCCCTGGTAATCTCCCATCACTATAGTATGATTCCCAGATAAGATTGACCCATGGAATGTCATGTCTGTTGAATAATTTGTGAAGGTTCTTCATGAGCAAGGTTTTGTTGTGTGTGTAGATGTCTAGCACTCCTAATCCCCCTTGATCTTTGGGTCTGCATACTGTTTGCCATGCTACCAGAGCATGTCTTTTGTCCTCCATATCAGGTCCTCTCCAAACGCAGTGTCTCAAATATTTGATGATCTACTTTTTAATTGTAATAGGTATGTCCAAACAGCACATGAAGAATACTGCTAATGAGGTTATCACTGATTTGACTAGTAGAAGTTTACCAGCTTGTGTCATGAATGTAGAGATACCAGCAACTCTTTTGGCAATCCTGTTAACTAGGGGAAGGCATTGCTCCCCTATTGGTTTGTAGATCCCCAATGGCATGCCAAGGTAAGTAAAGGGGAACTGACCTCTAGCACATTGCAAGGTGTTAGTGTAAATTTCAACCCTGTCTTCAGCAATGTTCAAAGGTACCATGATTGATTTTCCATAATTTACTTTGAGCCCAGTTGCAGTGGCAAAAGTATTCAGAAGTGCCTTCAAATAGAACAATTGTCTAGCATCAGCTTGCATAACCACCAGAGTGTCATCTGCATATTGCACAATTGGGAAATGTGGGAATGATCTGATTTGATGTGGAGCAGTGATCATGTTTAACCTCATGGCTTTGTTAAGAATGGATTGTAATAGATCAGCAGCTAGCACAAAACCAAGGGAGAGTAAGGATCTCCTTGTCTTACTCCTCTTTTTATGTAATTTTTTTACCAGGTACACCATTCAGTAATACACCAGAGGATGCAGTTGTGAACAAAGTTTGCATCCAAGAAATCCATTTCTCTCCAAAACCTTTTGCTCCGAATATATCAATAATTGCATCATGTTCTATTGTATCAAAAGCCTTCTCAAAATCCAATTTGATTACTAGGGTTTCCTCTCTAGATTTATGACATTGATGAATGTATTCATAGGCCCATCCTAGGCAGTCCTGGATCACTCTATCTTTGAGGAAGCCATATTGATTGATATGCACCATTTGTAGGATAACTTGTTGTAGTCTATTTGCCATCAATTTTGTGATGATTTTCAGAACACTATTTAGCAGTGAGATAGGCCTGAAGTCATTGGGTGAGAGTGGTACCTCTGTTTTTGGCACTAGAGTAATGTAAGAGGAATTAATGCTCTCAAGATTAACATTCTCAGCATGAAATGCCATAATAAGCTCAAAGACATCAGTCTTAACAATATGCCAACAGCTTTTGATAAACTCATTATTGAATCCATCTGGCCCTGGTGATTTATCTGCAGGTAGCTTTTTGACCACATCTTCAATTTCTTCTTGGGAGAAAGGTTTTTCCAGATCACTGAAGAGTTGTGTCTCTATAGTGTTTTCATAGAGGTCTCTTAGGTCAAAGTGCATTGAGTGTCCATTAGATTGTCCCAATCTAAGTTTAAAAGCTTCCCATAGTATTGCAGCCTTGCCATCATGATCTGTTACTTCCACTTGGTCTTTGTTCAATAGCATAGCAATCTTATTGTGCCTGTGGTTAATAGAGGCAGTAGTGTGAAAGAATTTTGTGTTCTCATCACCGAACTTGACTCCTTTAATTTTACCTCTCTGTTTCCAGTAAATCTTCTGATCATTGAGTACAGTTAGTAAATATTCCTTGAGCATAGTTCTGCAGTTATTTTCATACACTGATAGGTCTCTGTATTCTTCAATCATGTCCCAAAGAAAGATACAGTCATTTAGGTCTGAAATTTGCTTCTTATGACAGGCAATGTTTTTGGACCAAAGTTTAAGAGCTCTTCTGACATTTTTGAGTTTAGCATTGATCTTCTGTGCACAGTCTGTATGACCCACTGGGATATTCCAAGCTGTTTGAACCACCTGTTTAAATGAGCTATGGTTAATCCAATAGTTCTCAAATCTGAACACCTTTGATTTTGGAATATTTGTGCCTATTTTAAACATGCAGGGAAGATGGTGTGAGATTGGTTTGGCCATGGGAAGGGCCAAAGTATCTGGGTAACAAGTCATCGAAGAAGCAGAGGTGAAGAACCAATCTAGTTTTTCTAGGAGTGGGTTGTCCTGCATATTGCTCCAGCTGAACTGTCTGCCCTTGAGTGGGAGTTCAATTAAGGGCAGTTCACTAATAGCCTCATTAAACATAAGCATCTCATTAACATCCCCTCCAGGTCTATTTCTGTCTTCAGGTGTTCTGATGAAGTTGAAGTCTCCCATGATAATCCAATCTACTTCAATAGGCATTTGTATATTACCAAACCAGTCAATGAACTCAATTTTTTCTTCATGATTGCAGGGACCATAAATGTTTGTGAGAATCCAACTTTTAGAAGATGATCTACATGTGAACTGAATTGATTGGGAGAACTTGTTTTGAAACACTAGTTCTCCAGCAAATAAGGATCCATTCCAAGCAGTGAGAATACCTCCTGAAGCCCCAATAGATGGTAGGAATTCAAATTTATTGAATCTTTGAGGGCACACTTTATGAATATAAGTTAAATCAAAGGTTTCTCTCTTAGTTTCCTGCAAGCATATAATCCCAGCAGCACTTTCCTCTATTTTCCGTCTAATAGCCAGCCATTTGTCTGAGGAATTAATACCTCTCACATTCCAATTTAAGATATTAGTTCTGTTGCTATTCATTAGAAACCAGAAGAATTATTTTGTGATCATCAGGGCCCATCCCCTGGTGACAATCCCAAGCCTGAATGGTAGTGAGATTCACATAAAGAGCAAGATATCTTGATTCAGAGAGAGTATGGCACCATTTAGCAGAGTCATAGGGCCAATAATACCCTATCAACCAGAAATGTGATTCAAAGGTTTTCTCAGCATGAGATATAGTAGTAGTGTCTCCCATAGTATAAAAACACAACTTACATTCCAGCAGGGTAGCATTAACATGTAAAAGGTGCCATTCAGTGCAAGCATCCATTGTGCAGTAGTTGCAAAGATTACAGTTTACTCCAAACATGTGACATCTTTTAACCAAAAGAGGATAACAGATCATGCTGCTATCTATTACATGTTGATACTGTAGATTCATCATCACACATATTTTAGCTGACTGTGTCCCTAGTGGCCTTGGACACCTGGGCCACCTCTTCTTGTCCCTTCTTCTTTGGTTTCTTGGACAACTTCTCTTGTAGCTCATCCTCAGCAACCTTACAAAAAGACTTGGTCAGGTTTTTAACCACTGAGTGTAACACCCCAAATTTTTAACCACATTTTTATTAAATAAAATTTGGCTAGAAATAAAATTTTGAATTATAATAGGTTCTTTAATAATTTTAGAGCCTTTTCTATACCTGTCCTTCAAAAATCTTCTCTTCATATAGTAAATTTTTTTGGAAATAATTTTATGGGCTCTGGTTGTATCTTGAGTCATTTCATTATTTGTTTGATAACATTAGAAATTATTTTCATAATAAAATTTTGCCTTAGAAAATTCTTTTAATAGCTTTTTCAATATTTTAAATGCTTCTGTTACACTACAACTAATTTAAATAATTCTTTAAAAATTCCACCATAATTCTGAGAGGTCTTATGGTGCCTATATGTCACTTTGGTGCAAAAACCCAACTTGGTGTTTTGCAAAATCTGAGTGAACCATCCTCCTTTTCATTTCTGTCCATTCTCAAGGTTTCTACTACAACCCCATTATTTCTTGCTCCAAAAATTCTGAGCCTTGGCCATCTTCTTGTTCTCCTTACCAAACCCTTAAGTCCTGAAGATCAGCTCCATTGGAATTTCGTAAGTCCACCAAAAACCCCTCTGAAGTTTCTGTCCAAAACTGAATTTCAGTAAAACTTGCATTAGCAAGTTTTCTCTTTTCACAAACTAACTCCACCATCATCTCTGTCATCCAATGAGACATCATACTGCCAATTTTCACACCCAACACAACTCTCTACGTAGCCCTATCATTTCATCAAACACCCTGTGGGCATGGCAGGAAATTGGCCTCTCTCTTAACTACATTGGAGACTTGCACTTTTGGCCAAACCAGCATGACCATCATTCCTCTCATGTCTAGAAGCACCATCCTGCTAAGTTGCAACGTGTTCGAATGCCTGTAGATGCCATTGGCATTTTGCCGAACACATGGTGCGCGTGTCCAGAGCGCGACCAGAGCGCGTGTGTTGCAGCCACCGGCATCGCGCTCCTGGCGATCTCCTGCTGCTTCCCCCTCTCGACTTGGTCCTCCCCTGGGTCAGCACAATCACCCCAAAGCTCGCCGACACCTCCGTTTGTCCCCTAGCGCTGTCACCGCCGCCCCTGGACGCGTGGCTCGCCTCCGAGCCAACCATGGCGCCCTGCCATTACTGCGGGCCGCCACCGCCCACACCAAACCCCTCCATCACTCCTCCTTGGCTCCTAACGCCGACCCGGCCACCTGGTGCTTCCCGAGCTCATCCACCTCGCACCGACCCTGCCGACCACCGCACCTACTCACCGGCCTCACCCGCCACCGTAAATGGCCGCCGCCTCTGTCCGCTGTGGACGGCGCCGTCCAAATTACCTGGCACCTCCCCGAGCCGCCAGCACACTCCCCTATTAACTCAGGCCGGCCACCGTCCCCTACCGACCCCCACCGACCATGCCAGCTACCCCAAGCGCCATCAATGGCGAGGTCCGCCGTGGCCGTTCTCTGGACATCGCGGAACCGACCTCCTCGCGCTATAAAATGCCCCCTGAGGCCGCTGCACTCCTGGCAATACCTCCCTCTCCCCCTCACCAACCCTCCCGTAGAGGCAGAACGACCGAAAACGGTCGTCTTCCCCAACTCCAGTAGCTTCTGCCGCCACCATCCCCTCGATGGTTCCGACGCCACCAGAGCTTCCCCCTCCCCGATTTCTTCACCACTCGACTCCTGGACAACCCACCGATCCATCCCCCTCGCCAATTCCATCGGAACAAGCTCAGGGGCAAAAGCCCTCTCCCACCCGAAGCTTCCCTCCGCCATGGTCGAAGCGCTGCTCAACCTCGAGCCCTCTGGCGACCCTGTCTCCATCCCACGGACGCGGCCCATCCTCAGGAACACGCCGGTGTAGTCGGGGTCGCGAATGGAGGTCCCTGCCGCCGGGGATCACCGCCGGAGCCCCGCCCCTGTCTCTGTCTAGACGTACGCGGGAGAAAGGAGATGCACCCGACAAGAGGGGCCCGCTCGTCAGCGGCACAAGCCGCGGCCCCCCGCCGTTTAAGTGGAGGCGGTTTCCTCCCGGAGCCGTTTCCGCGCGAAGAAGGCGTATTCCGTGGAATACGCCATCAACGTCAGCACCTCTCCCCGCAGCCAGATGACTGGGCTCGGCCCAGTGGCGCCGTGGAGCTAAACAGCGCTCAGGGCGCGATTCTGTCCTTTCTTTTTATCATTTCCAGTAGCTCTCAAATAATTCCATAGTAGCCATTTCTACTCTAATATTGGTAACAAAAATTTCTGTAGGTTTCTAAAATCATGCTCTGTTTATTTAAAATTAAGTGAACATTTTTACTGTGCATAGTTTCTGTTTAATGAATTTAATATTGCTTTTAATCATGTTTTCCATCTTAGTAATTCCATAACTAATTCAAATATGCTCTGAATTAATTAATTCTTTTTCTGTTATTTTTTTTAAACATTCCCTAGTTTATTTTAGTATTTATTTCAAGAGTATTTGAAATACTTTTTAGTGCTGTTTTTGAATTATGTGGTGATTTAGAAATTTTTGAAAATAGGAATGGAGGGGAGATAATATTTTCAAACTTGTGGAGTGCTCTCAATACTTCTGCATGCTCAAGGCAAGCATCTTGAACACTTGATATGGTGAATGTTTGCTAGAATATTTGATGCATGGTTCTTAATAAGAATTTCATATGAGTAGAAATATTTCATGCATGCATGTTCATATAATTATTTCCTCTTGCATGCATTTTGCAACATGCATAGTTTGTGAGCATCCAGGAGTGTGCTCCTGTTTTGGACGTGCCGGTGGGCACGGGCCCTTTTGACACGGTGGTGTCACGAGATATTTGTGGAAGCAGGCAAGGGTTGTGGCCCTGTCCTGGTGACACTGTGAAAGAATGTTTTGTTGTGCTAGCCACTGCAGGGAACATAAGCCTCCTGAGTCGACCGTAGATCGAGTCTTGTTCCGGTAACCCCCATACTCGTTCCGTGCTGCCACTAGTCCCTGCCACAGGTTGGGTATGGTTCAGTAAGTTGATAACCCCTTTCCATGCACACACCGTACAGAGGGCTACGATGAGGGTTTCCATTGGCCATGGACTAAATCCTGTCATCGGGTCAGGGAGCATGGGTGTTTCCGGCTGTCGTGATGCCGAGAGGGAGTGTACCCTTGTAATCCGCGCGTATAAATAGTGATCCCATGCTTTTGGAGGTTGTAGCCTCCCCGACTTAGAGTTTTTCTGGAACGATGCTTTGGGTGATTCCTGGCATCTGGACGGATTTTCTGGTGTGTGCTGGTTAGGTGTGTTTTCAACCCAAAGACCATAATGGGAATTAGTCAGTGTCACGATACTGACTAAAGAAATCCTATACTTGTGGGTAAAGAGTACACCCTCTGCAGAGTTTAGAAACCTATTCGAATAGCCGTGTCCGCGGTTAAGGGCTACAGTCTGGGTTGGTCAAGTGTCGGTCTTAGAGTCGGTCTCCGGAGGAAATATTTAAAAATTGAGCATGGTTATTTTGCAGGATAATTATCGTTGTTACTGGTGTTACCATGAGTATATTTGATGATATGATTATATTTGTGAACTAACCCCCTGCTCTTATTTTACTTTCCAGAGTGTCTCAGGGGCTGGCTAGACTACCCCGGACACTCGCCTTTATTTTCAAGTCCTTTTGTGGCGTCCCTCGAGTGTCAGGCGGTTTATCACGCCACTACTCTTGTGGACACCCGACTGGCATTTCTTTTCAAGTCCTTTCGTGGCGTTGCCTGAGTTCTCGGATGGTATCGTCCGATTACTCTTTTAAACACCCGACTGGCATTTCTTTTCAAGACCGACCGTGGTGTCACTTGACATCCGACCGGCATTTCTTTTATATTTTATTGATGCTAATATTGATTTTCTGCACTAACTATTATTCACCATGCCATGTTTTAATTCCTGTCAGCATGCATGTAATATAAGTCTATCATGAGTACATGCATATAGTTTAATTCATCATGACCATATAATTGTTTGCTGCATTTGTTATATCATTTGTCCATGATGTTTGCGAGTACATTCAAACGTACTCACAGGCTTGTCCCTGGCTAATTACTTGGTCAGGTTAGGGGTTCTACAAGGAGTACCACAGTGGCGTCCGTGCGAAGCCTAGGAGTTCAGCCACGTGGGATAGGAGTTATCCGGGTCAGCTGTTCCTATGGGAATGGAGCCCCATCGATGTGGAGATCCACAAGCCAATTCCTTCATCCACCACCGGAGTCATTGTTGTATCAGTAGACCTATATGGTCTTGTATCAAATTCTTGTAAATGCTTGATAATCTGTAACAAGGATGTGTCCACCAGTAACAGTAATCCTGGGCTGGTGATGACACTAGGGGTTAATTTCTGGAATATTGTGTTCCCGAAATCCGGCCCCGACAGCCTTGGTATCAGAGCCAGGCTGACCATTGGCTAATCCTATCCTAGCCTGGTCACTATCCCTAGGTTTCCACACCATCCACATCTTTTCCTGTCCACAGTCAAGTCTATCCCATCCACAGTGGCAACCGACATCTTTTGATAGCCGGTGCCCAACCTATCAGTCTATCCATAGGCCGTGTGCCTGTGCCAAGTCCTGAGCTTTCCCATCCACAAGCGTGCGATGGAAGACTCGGCTGACTTATAAAGGAAGCCTTACCCCAAACTCAACGCATCACAGCCTCATTCCCAGTTCGATATCCAACCACCAAGATGCCAGGCCCCGTCGTTCGCAACGAGACCACCGCAGTCGAGCTCGAAGGCTTCGTAGCCATCCTCACCAATCTCACCCGTCGTGCCTTCGGCATCGACGAGCCGCCGGAATATGTCGTGTACCAAGAGCACACGAGTAATTCCATCCATCACTTCTGGGCCACGGTGCACCTCTATGGGAGAGGCATCACATCGGAGCGCCCCTACCGGTTCACCGGGAGGACGACCTCCGAAGAGCCCCAAGCCATCCAACTTGCAGCCCGAGAGGCTATAGTTCATCTTCGGCACCTGTCGCCGAGGGTTAACTGCCGCTCATTCTACTACTACCCTAGTCGTGAAGGCTATGGTAGCCCGACCCAGGTCGCCAACGGGGACCATGAGTCGGACCCTACCCTGGTGCATCTGGTGCGCTACCTGAGAGCGCAAGAGGTACTATTTGACCAGGTCACTCTTGATCTGATTGAGACCCGCAGGACGCTCGCTCTCCTGACCCCGGCAAGGAGCGAAGCCGCACCCGCCCCCGACACCCCGATAGTGCTGCTTGGAAGGCCGGTTGAGCCCCCAAATTCTGACCATGTCACCTACCCGGGCAATGCCATCGCCTCACCCGGGGAACTCCGTCGTCTCTTGGAGGCCTACTCCAATGGGACGGTGACCTCGACACCCCACGAGGGACACCACCGCTACTCCAGCCCTGTAGCTCCCCATCCTACCCCGGCCAGCTCCGATGCGGAAGCGCACGGAGACGACTCGGCATCCGCAAGACGCGCCAGGATAGATATCAACCAGGTGGACTGAGTCCACCAGAACTGTTGTCAAGCCCTAGTGGCCCGGTTTATCCTTTATTTTCACGGTAGCAGTTGTGTAGCATGTAGTGTTTGTTTGCATGATGTGATCTTGTTCTGTTTGTATGTCATGAATATATTGCCCTGTTTGCATTTTGCATATGAGTGTTTTGTTTGTGCGGTATGCTTTTTAATTCTTCCGGCCTTAACAAATCTCGAGGACGAGATTTTCTTAAGGGGGGTAGAGTTTGTAACACCCCAAATTTTTAACCACATTTTTATTAAATAAAATTTGGCTAGAAATAAAATTTTGAATCATAATAGGTTCTTTAATAATTTTAGAGCCTTTTCTATACCTGTCCTTCAAAAATCTTCTCTTCATATAGTAAATTTTTTTGGAAATAATTTTATGGGCTCTGGTTGTATCTTGAGTCATTTCATTATTTGTTTGATAACATTAGAAATTATTTTCATAATAAAATTTTGCCTTAGAAAATTCTTTTAATAACTTTTTCAATATTTTAAATGCTTCTGTTACACTACAACTAATTTAAATAATTCTTTAAAAATTCCACCATAATTCTGAGAGGTCTTATGGTGCCTATATGTCACTTTGGTGCAAAAACCCAACTTGGTGTTTTGCAAAATCTGAGTGAACCATCCTCCTTTTCATTTCTGTCCATTCTCAAGGTTTCTACTACAACCCCATTATTTCTTGCTCCAAAAATTCTGAGCCTTGGCCATCTTCTTGTTCTCCTTACCAAACCCTTAAGTCCTGAAGATCAGCTCCATTGGAATTTCGTAAGTCCACCAAAAACCCCTCTGAAGTTTCTGTCCAAAACTGAATTTCAGTAAAACTTGCATTAGCAAGTTTTCTCTTTTCACAAACTAACTCCACCATCATCTCTGTCATCCAATGAGACATCATACTGCCAATTTTCACACCCAACACAACTCCCTATGTAGCCCTATCATTTCATCAAACACCCTGTGGGCATGGCAGGAAATTGGCCTCTCTCTTAACTACATTGGAGACTTGCACTTTTGGCCAAACCAGCATGACCATCATTCCTCTCATGTCTAGAAGCACCATCCTGCTAAGTTGCAACGTGTTCGAATGCCTGTAGATGCCATTGGCATTTTGCCGAACACATGGTGCGCGTGTCCAGAGCGCGACCAGAGCGCGTGTGTGGCAGCCACCGGCATCGCGCTCCTGGCGATCTCCTGCTGCTTCCCCCTCTCGACTTGGTCCTCCCCTGGGTCAGCACAATCACCCCGAAGCTCGCCGACACCTCCGTTTGTCCCCTAGCGCTGTCACCGCCGCCCCTGGACGCGTGGCTCGCCTCCGAGCCAACCATGGCGCCCTGCCATTACTGCGGGCCGCCACCGCCCACACCAAACCCCGCCATCACTCCTCCTTGGCTCCTAACGCCGACCCGGCCACCTGGTGCTTCCCGAGCTCATCCACCTCGCACCGACCCTGCCGACCACCGCACCTACTCACCGGCCTCACCCGCCACCGTAAATGGCCGCCGCCTCTGTCCGCCGTGGACGGCGCCGTCCAAATTACCTGGCACCTCCCCGAGCCGCCAGCACACTCCCCTATTAACTCAGGCCGGCCACCGTCCCCTACCGACCCCCACCGACCATGCCAGCTACCCCAAGCGCCATCAATGGCGAGGTCCGCCGTGGCCGTTCTCTGGACATCGCGGAACCGACCTCCTCGCGCTATAAAAGGCCCCCTGAGGCCGCTGCACTCCTGGCAGTACCTCCCTCTCCCCCTCACCAACCCTCCCGTAGAGGCAGAACGACCGAAAACGGTCGTCTTCCCCAACTCCAGTAGCTTCTGCCGCCACCATCCCCTCGATGGTTCCGACGCCACCAGAGCTTCCCCCTCCCCGATTTCTTCACCACTCGACTCCTGGACAACCCACCGATCCATCCCCCTCGCAAATTCCATCGGAACAAGCTCAGGGGCAAAAGCCCTCTCCCACCCGAAGCTTCCCTCCGCCATGGTCGAAGCGCTGCTCAACCTCGAGCCCTCTGGCGACCCTGTCTCCATCCCACGGACGCGGCCCATCCTCAGGAACACGCCGGTGTAGTCGGGGTCGCGAATGGAGGTCCCTGCCGCCGGGGATCACCGCCGGAGCCCCGCCCCTGTCTCTGTCTAGACGTACGCGGGAGAAAGGAGATGAACCCGACAAGAGGGGCCCGCTCGTCAGCGGCACAAGCCGCGGGCCCCCGCCGTTTAAGTGGAGGCGGTTTCCTCCCGGAGCCGTTTCCGCGCGAAGAAGGCGTATTCCGTGGAATACGCCATCAACGTTAGCACCTCTCCCCGCAGCCAGATGACTGGGCTCGGCCCAGTGGCGCCGTGGAGCTAAACAGCGCTCAGGGCGCGATTCTGTCCTTTCTTTTTATCATTTCCAGTAGCTCTCAAATAATTCCATAGTAGCCATTTCTACTCTAATATTGGTAACAAAAATTTCTGTAGGTTTCTAAAATCATGCTCTGTTTATTTAAAATTAAGTGAACATTTTTACTGTGCATAGTTTCTGTTTAATGAATTTAATATTGCTTTTAATCATGTTTTCCATCTTAGTAATTCCATAACTAATTCAAATATGCTCTGAATTAATTAATTCTTTTTCTGTTATTTTTTTAAACATTCCCTAGTTTATTTTAGTATTTATTTCAAGAGTATTTGAAATACTTTTTAGTGCTGTTTTTGAATTATGTGGTGATTTAGAAATTTTTGAAAATAGGAATGGAGGGGAGATAATATTTTCAAACTTGTGGAGTGCTCTCAATACTTCTGCATGTTCAAGGCAAGCATCTTGAACACTTGATATGGTGAATGTTTGCTAGAATATTTGATGCATGGTTCTTAATAAGAATTTCATATGAGTAGAAATATTTCATGCATGCATGTTCATATAATTATTTCCTCTTGCATGCATTTTGCAACATGCATAGTTTGTGAGCATCCAGGAGTGTGCTCCTGTTTTGGACGTGCCGGTGGGCACGGGCCCTTTTGACACGGTGGTGTCACGAGATATTTGTGGAAGCAGGCAAGGGTTGTGGCCCTGTCCTGGTGACACTGTGAAAGAATGTTTTGTTGTGCTAGCCACTGCAGGGAACATAAGCCTCCTGAGTCGACCGTAGATCGAGTCTTGTTCCGGTAACCCCCATACTCGTTCCGTGCTGCCACTAGTCCCTGCCACAGGTTGGGTATGGTTCAGTAAGTTGATAACCCCTTTCCGTGCACACACCGTACAGAGGGCTACGATGAGGGTTTCCATTGGCCATGGACTAAATCCTGTCATCGGGTCAGGGAGCATGGGTGTTTCCGGCTGTCGTGATGCCGAGAGGGAGTGTACCCTTGTAATCCGCGCGTATAAATAGTGATCCCATGCTTTTGGAGGTTGTAGCCTCCCCGACTTAGAGTTTTTCTGGAACGATGCTTTGGGTGATTCCTGGCATCTGGACGGATTTTCTGGTGTGTGCTGGTTAGGTGTGTTTTCAACTCAAAGACCATAATGGGAATTAGTCAGTGTCATGATACTGACTAAAGAAATCCTATACTTGTGGGTAAAGAGTACACCCTCTGCAGAGTTTAGAAACCTATTCGAATAGCCGTGTCCGCGGTTAAGGGCTACAGTCTGGGTTGGTCAAGTGTCGGTCTTAGAGTCGGTCTCCGGAGGAAATATTTAAAAATTGAGCATGGTTATTTTGCAGGATAATTATCGTTGTTACTGGTGTTACCATGAGTATATTTGATGATATGATTATATTTGTGAACTAACCCCCTGCTCTTATTTTACTTTCCAGAGTGTCTCAGGGGCTGGCTAGACTACCCCGGACACTCGCCTTTATTTTCAAGTCCTTTTGTGGCGTCCCTCGAGTGTCAGGCGGTTTATCACGCCACTACTCTTGTGGACACCCGACTGGCATTTCTTTTCAAGTCCTTTCGTGGCGTTGCCTGAGTTCTCGGATGGTATCGTCCGATTACTCTTTTAAACACCCGACTGGCATTTCTTTTCAAGACCGACCGTGGTGTCACTTGACATCCGACCGTCATTTCTTTTATATTTTATTGATGCTAATATTGATTTTCTGCACTAACTATTATTCACCATGCCATGTTTTAATTCCTGTCAGCATGCATGTAATATAAGTCTATCATGAGTACATGCATATAGTTTAATTCATCATGACCATATAATTGTTTGCTGCATTTGTTATATCATTTGTCCATGATGTTTGCGAGTACATTCAAACGTACTCACAGGCTTGTCCCTGGCTATTTACTTGGTCAGGTTAGGGGTTCTACAAGGAGTACCACAGTGGCGTCCGTGCGAAGCCTAGGAGTTCAGCCACGTGGGATAGGAGTTATCCGGGTCAGCTGTTCCTATGGGAATGGAGCCCCATCGATGTGGAGATCCACAAGCCAATTCCTTCATCCACCACCGGAGTCATTGTTGTATCAGTAGACCTATATGGTCTTGTATCAAATTCTTGTAAATGCTTGGTAATCTGTAACAAGGATGTGTCCACCAGTAACAGTAATCCTGGGCTGGTGATGACACTAGGGGTTAATTTCTGGAATATTGTGTTCCCGAAATCCGGCCCCGACACTGAGTGCTGAATAATTGCGGGCATAGCATTACATGGCAGACAAGATTTGGCATCACATGATTTTCTTCTAAAGCCCTTATTATCTTTTTTTAATCCTATCACTCCTTCTTACCTCAGTTTCTACCATAGGTTCTTTGTCTCTCCTTTTTCTGGAGATGGCCTCTCCAAGTGGTAGAGCTTTGTTTGGAGACACTTGTTGGAGAGGGATGTTGGGGAACATAGTATTTTAAAATTTTCCTACGATCACGCAAGATCTATCTACCAGATGTATAGCAACGAGGGGAAGAGTGTGTCTATGTACCCTCGTAGACCAGGAGCGGAAGCGTCAAGTGACGCGGTTGATGTAGTCGAACTTCTTCACGATCCAACCGATCAAGCACCGAACGTACGGCACCTCCGCGTTTAGCACACGTTCAGCTTGATGACGTCCCACGAGCTCTTGATCCAGTTGAGCTTCACGGGAGAGTTTCGTCAGCACGACGACGTGGTGACGGATATGATGTATCTACCGGCGCAGGGCTTCGCCTAAGCACTGCAACGGTATGACCGAGGTGTGTTTCTGTGGAGGGGGGCACCGCACACGGCTAAAACAATTCAACTTGTGTGTCCTAGGGTGCCCCCCTTCCCCCGTATATAAAGGAGCAAGGGAGAGGCCGACCCTAGAGGGGGCGCGCCAAGTGTGGGGAGTCCTACTAGGACTCCCAAGTCCTAGTAGGATTCCCCTTTCCTTTCCGGAGTAGGAGAGAAGGAAAGAGGTGGAGAGGGAGAAGGAAAAGGGGGCTGCACCCCTTGTCCAATTCGGACGAGAGGGGGGGGGGGCGCCTCCTTCCTTTTGGCCTTTCTCCTCTATTCCCGTATGGCCCAATAAGGCCCATATGCTCCAAAAAATACCCGAATCACTCGGAACCTTCCGATGTCCAAATATAGTCGTCCAATATATCGATCTTTACATCTCAACCATTTCGAGACTCCTCGTCATGTCCCCGGTCTCATCCGGGACTCCGAACTCCTTCGATACATAAAAAATCATAAACTCATAATATCGATCGTCATCAAACGTTAAGCGTGCGGATCCTACGGGTTCGAGAACTATGTAGACATGACCGAGACTCATCTCCGGTCAATAACCAATAGCGGAAACTGGATGCTCATATTGGCTCCTACATATTCTACGAAGATCTTTATCGGTCAAACCGCATAACAACATACGTTGTTCCTTTTGTCATTGGTATGTTACTTGCCCGAGATTCGATCGTCGGTATCTCTATACCTAGTTCAATCTCGTTACCGACAAGTCTCTTTACTCGTTCCATAATACATCATCTCGTGACTAACTCATTAGTCTTTTGCTTGCAAGGCTTATTATGATGTGCATTACCGAGAGGGCCCAGAGATACCTCTCCAACACTCGGAGTGACAAATCCTAGTCTTGATCTATGCCAACACCACGAACACTTTCGGAGACACCTGTAGAGCATCTTTATGATCACCCAGTTACGTTGTGACGTTTGATAGCACACAAGGTGTTCCTACGGTATTGGGGAGTTGCATAATCTCATAGTCATAGGAACATGTATAAGTCATGAAGAAAGCAATAGCAGTAAAACTAAACGATCATAGTGCTAAGCTAACGGATGGGTCTTGTCCATCACATCATTCTCCTAATGATGTGATCCTGTTGATCAAATGACAACTCATGTCTATGGTTAGGAAACATAACCATCTTTGATCAATGAGCTAGTCTAGTAGAGGCATACTAGGGACACTCTGTTTTGTCTATGTATTCACACATGTACTAAGTTTCCGGTTAATACAATTCTAGCATGAATAATAAACATTTATCATGATATAAGGAAATATAAATAAAAACTTTATTATTGCCTCTAGGGCATATTTCCTTCAGTCTCCCACTTGCACTAGAGTCAATAATCTAGCTCACATCGCCATGTGATTTAATACCGATAGTTCACATCGTTATGTGAATAACACCCATAGTTCACATCGCCATGTGACCAACATCCAAAGGGTTTACTAGAGTCAATAATCTAGTTCACATTGCTATGTGATTAATACCCAAGAGTAATAAGGTGTGATCATGTTTTGCTTGTGAGAGAAGTTTAGTCAACGGGTCTGTCACATTCAGATCCGTATGTATTTCGCAAATTTCTATGTCTACAATGCTCTGCATAGAGCCACTCTAGCTAATTGCTCCCACTTTCAATACGCATCCAGATTGATACTTAGAGTCATCTGGATTTAGTGTCAAAGCTTGCATCGGCGTAACCCTTTACGACGAACTCTTTATCACCTCCATAATCGAGAAACATTTCCTTTGTCATCCAGTTACTAATGATAATTTTGACCGCTATACAGTGATCTACTCCTGGATCACTATTGTACCCCCTTGACAAACTCATGGCAAGGTACACAACATGTTTGGTACACAGCATGGCATACTTTATAGAACCTATGGCTGAGGCATAGGGAATGACTTTCATTCTCTCTATATTTTTCTGCCGTGGTCTGGCTTTGAGTCTTACTCAACTTCACACCTTACAAGTCAGGCAAGAACTCCTTCTTTGACTGATCCATTTTGAACTACTTCAAAATCTTATCAAGGTATGTACTCATTGAAAGTCTTATCAAGCGTCTTGATCTATCTCTATAGATCTTAATGCCCAATATGGAAGCAACTTCACCAAGGTCTTTCTTTGAAAAAATCCTTTCAAACACTCCTTTATGCTTTCCAGAAAATTCTACATCATTTCCGATCGACAATATGTCATTCACATATACTTATCAGAAAGGTTGTAGTGCTCCCACTCACTTCTTGTAAATACAGGCTTCATCGCAAGTCTGTATAAATCTATATGCTTTGATCAACTTATCAAAGCGTATATTCCAACTCCGAGATGCTTGCACCAGTCCATAGATGGATCGCTGGAGCTTGCACATTTTGTTAGCACCTTTAGGATTGACAAAACCTTCTGGTTGCATCATATACAAGTCTTCTTTAATAAATCCATTAAAGAATGCAGTTTTGTTATCCATTTGCCAGATTTCATAAAATGCGGCAATTGCTAACATGATTCGGATAGACTTAAGCATCGCTACGGGTGAGAAAGTCTCATCATAGTCAACTCCTTGAACTTGTTGAAAAACTTTCGCAACAAGTCGAGCTTTGTAAACAGTAACATTACCGTCAGCGTCAGCCTTCCTCTTGAAGATCCATTTATTTTCGATGGCTTGCCGATCATCGGGCAAGTCAACCAAAGTCCACACTTTGTTCTCATACATGGATCCCATCTCAGATTTCATGGCCTCAAGCCCTTTTTTGGAATCTGGGCTCATCATCGCTTCCTCATAGTTCGTAGGTTCATCATGGTCCAGTAACATGACTTCCAGAACCGGGTTGCCGTACCACTCTGATGCGGAACGAACTCTGGTTGATCTACGAAGTTCAGCAGAAACTTGATCTGAAGTTTCATGATCATCATCATTAGCTTCCTCACTAATTGGTGTAGGAATCACTAGAACTAGTTTCTGTGATGTTCCACTTTCCAATTCGGGAGAAGGTACAATTACCTCATTAAGTTCTACTTTCCTCCCACTCACTTCTTTCGAGAGAAACTCCTTCTCTAGAAAGGATCCACTCTTAGCAACAAAGACCTTGCCTTCGGATCTGTGATAGAAGGTGTACCCAACAATTTCTTTTGGGTATCCTATGAAGATTTACTTCTTCGATTTGGGTTCGAGCTTATCATGTTGAAACTTTTTCACATAAGCATCGCAGTCCCAAACTTAAAGAAATGACAGCTTAGGTTTCTCATCAAACCACAGTTCATACGGTGTCATCTCCATGGATTTAGATGGTGCCCTATTTCACGTGAATGTAGCTGTCTCTAATGCATAACCCCAAAAGCGATAGTGGTAGATCGGTAAGAGACATCATTGATCGCACCATATCTAATAAAGTACGGTTATGACGTTCGGACACACCATTACACTGTGGTGTTCCAGGTGGCGTGAGTAGTGAAACTATTTCACATTGTTTTTACTGAAGGCCAAACTCGCTAACTGTCAGGGATATTACTAGCAGGTATGAACCGGCTAGTGTAAACCGGATTATGGTAATATCGTTCTATCATTGTAATACTTAGTAGAGGCTACGGCCCATGAGATCTTAGGGCCCATGTATAGAGTTATGGTTGGTAAACCGCCTGATCATGTAACTTGAGAGATAAGGAAGAAAAAGCAGAGACCGAGGCGGACACAAGTATGAGCCGGCCTCGGGACTCTGTAAACCGGACCGGGCGTCACCTCTATAAAAAGGGCGACCCGGCGACGGTTCAGGGACAGGCAAGAAACAACCCGTCGAAACACAGGCAAGCGACCGGCTCCCTATTCATCGACGCCCAAGCAATACCAAACCAAACTAGACGTAGGCTTTTACCTTCATCGAAGGAGACGAACTAGTATAAACCCTCTGTGTCCTTTGTGTGCTTTTAACCCCTTCAAGCTAACCCGTGCGATGGTTCCATTAACAAGTCCGTTAAACCGGACATCTACCGTGTTAATTCCACGACAGTTGGCGCCCACCTTGGGGCCTCCGCACGATGGTTTCGAGTTCTTGAAGGGCAGCTTTGAAGGGCTCAAGGGCTACGCGGTCGGCCGGATGACCAAAAGTCGCCGCGGCCGGATCTACATCGATGACGCGGGTTGGGGACCGGAGGCCGATTCAATCGAATACGGGTACCGGGTTCCCTTCGGCGGCATCCACGTCTTCACCGGCAAGATCGGCGAACCGGGACCTGAGCCGGACGTCTTCCCCAACATCGTCGAGCCGGCTCAGCGTGCGAGATCGGCCTGGATTCAGCCCGCCATGAAGCACGTTTTCGTTGGAGCAGTTCACGGGGTCCAGGCCGAGGACGGATCGGAATCCGGTGGCGAGACAGTTGTCTACTCCGACGACGAATCTTCATCCGGAGAGACTGAATCTTTATATCAGTTGCGGGATGGCCGGTCTGAGGGTGAGTCCGACGGAGACAGTATTCCGGGCCCCTTTGTCCCGCCAAACCAGGTGGCTGTCTTTATGGCCGGTTCACAACCTACGCCACAGTCCACAGTGATCGGGGCGACAGCAGAAACTGTTGCAGGGGGGAGTGGCCAGGCCCTCTCGCCTACTAACGTTCTATCCACCTTAGTCGAGGAGTTCATAGCCCGAGCCATGGCAGAGATAGCTCCAGCAGACAAGGCGCAACATGATGCAGAGCTCCTTCAGCTAAAGGGCCGGATTGATCAAGCAAGAGAAGATCTGAAAACAGAGAAGGCTATGATAGCAATAAGGCAGACATAGTTGAATGATCAGGCTTTTCATCTAAGGATGGAGCAGGCCTCTGCACAAGGAGTAAGGAGTCGAAAGTACCAGTCTCGTCTACCGCCGGTTTACGAGGCGACAGATCTGTTCAAGACACCCGGAGCGGGGACCAGCAATGATCCGGCTTTAAACCGGAGGGTAGCACCAACGAGGGATGAGCCGGTTCAGCAGCCTACTGCGGAGCAAGATCGGCGGATCACGTCTGCACCTCACATTCCTACCCCTCTGGGTCATTATTCAAATCCTTTGGATAACATCGTTGCTGCTGCTGCACGCTTGGCCGCTTTACCCATTGAGGGGACATCTCCTGTGGCGTTGGAGGCACGCAGGGTTAAGGATCTACTTAATACGACATTAATACAGTAGCAAGCGTATTCTCATAGCCGGGAGAGGCTCCATTCAACACCTCGCCCCAGCCGGAGCTACACTAGGCATTGGGAGGAACCAGAAGTGTCTAGCAGTGAGCGCAGGCGACACCGGCACAGACAGAATAATCCGGCAGGCGCGGATGCACAAGCTCAGGATGCAAATCGGGTTAGATCGGTGGCCCGGGAGGAGGTCCGTCAAACGACGCCGGTTCACACAACCACATCAGAGACAGGAGTCACAACGAGCTCTTTTGGGGTGCAGTGTCTTATCCCCGCTTTACGGAGCGTGAAGCTGCCCAAGGATTTTAAAGGCCCACGTAAAGTACCTAATTACACATCAGATTTGGGTCCAGAAGCTTGGGTTGAGAGTTATGAGATGGCCATGGAGATGCTGGATGTGGATGAAGCGGCTTGTGCGAAATACTTTACCATGATGCTTGAAGGTACAGCCCGGACCTGGCTAAAGGGGTTACCCCCTAATTCTATCGGATCATGGGGAGAGCTGCATCGCCAGTTTGTCAAGAACTTCAAGGATACATGCAAACAACCGATGTCGATAGTAGATCTAGCAGCCTGTGTGCAAGGAGAGCAGGAGTCTACGAGTGCGTGGGTACGGCGAGTGTCAGAAATATTGCACTCTTCGAATGGTATCAATCCCAGTACGGCAATAGTGACATTAGAAAACAATTGCCGGTTTGAATCTCTCAAGTTAAACTGGGACGGCTTAAACGGGATTGTAATGATATGGGAACTCTCATGAGCGCTCTTGTAAAATATGGGGATTCTGATAACTCTAAGTATCCAGAAGCAGAGGGAGACAAAGCAGGAAAGGTCAACAAGCCTGGTAAACCAGCACAGATTAATCTGGCTGGTACCAGTTTCTTAGGCAAGCGAAAGGCACAGGGTGGCTCTGATTTCGTGGCCAATACCCAAGTTCAAGGGGGTTTTCAGCGCAATAGGGGCAAACCACCTCCACAAACCGGCGGAGGGGATGTTAGTTGGGACCAGGAGTTAAGTCAGCCTTGTCCGAAGCATAGCACAAGGGAACGACCAGCAAAACACACTATAGGAGAAAGCAAGCCCTTGATGGAAGCCATAATGAGCCGCTTCAACTCTAATAACAGGCCTCCAAACGGCGGTTCAGGCCCGGGGTTCTACGGCCCGGGTCACCAGGGGAACGGCTCCGGATCAGGATATCGTGGCAACAACAGTGGTTATCATAACCAGGTCAATAATCAATATGGTCAAGGTGGTTATAATAACCAGGGCAATCAGCCGCATGGTCAAGGTGGTTACAATAACCAAGGCAACCAACAGCAGGGTCAAGGTAATCACAGTAATCAAGGAAATCAGCAGCGTCAGCAACAACAGTAGCAATCCGGATATCAGAGTAATCCGAAGGAGTTGAGTAGTGGGCGGTCCACGCGGTTGAACCAGCAACGCCGCAATTCCTACGTTGGTCAGAGCAGCCCATCGTGTGGAGCAGGGAAGACCACCCGATGCGAGTTGATAATCCGGGCCACTTGGCCTTGGTTGTAGCGCCACAGGTGGGTGGCTACAAGTTCACTAAAGTTCTCATGGACGGCGGCAGCAGCATCAATATCTTGTATTATGAGACCTTCCATCGCATGGGGCTGACGGATAAAAAGCTAAGGCAATCAAACACAGTGTTTCATGGGGTAGTGCCAGGTAAGTCAGCTTACCTAGTTGGGAAAATTGACCTAGAAGTTACCTTTGGAGATGAACAGGATTCCAGGTCAGAGATGATAACTTTTGAAGTCGTTAAGATCCGGAGCCCTTATCATGCTCTGTTCGGGAGGACGGTTTATGCCAAGTTTATGGCCAGGCCGTGTTATGTTTACCTGCAGCTCAAGATGCCGTGTCACAAAGGCACAATCACGGTTCATGGAAGTCGCAAGATTGCGTTGGAGTGTGAAGAGGGAGACGCTGCTTACGCGGAGGCAGTGTGTGCTACAGAGGAGTTGAAGTTTTATAAGGATAATGTTGATCCGGCAGATATGACCCCATTGAAGAAGCCAACTACGGAGCATGATCCGGCGTTGAAGTTTAAATCGGCGGAGGAGACCAAGCAAGTTGATTTTGTGCCAGGCGATTCATCCAAGCAGTTCACTATCAACGCTAACCTTGATCCCAAATAGGAAAGCGCGCTCATCGAGTTCATCCATGAGAACCGGGATATCTTTGCATGGAAACCTTCTGACATGCCAGGTATACCGAGGGAACTCGTTGAGCACAACCTTAACATTGATCCGAAGTTTAAACCGGTTAAACAGTATCTGCGCCGCTTCAACGAAGAAAGGCGCAAGGCTATAGGAGAAGAGGTGGCCAGGCTTTTGGCTGCAGGGTTCATAGTTGAAGTTTTTCATCCGGAATGGTTGGCTAATCCGGTACTGGTGTTAAAGAAGAATGGAAAGTGGAGAATGTGTGTGGACTACACAGACCTCAACAAAGCTTGTCCAACCGATCCTTTTGCTCTCCCTCGCATTGATCAGATCATCGATGCTACAGCGGGATGTGAGCGGCTAAGTTTTTTGGATGCATACTCAGGATATCACCAGATCAAGATGGCAGTTAAAGACCAGGAGAAGACAACTTTCATAACTCCTTTTGGTGCTTTTTGCTATGTATCTATGCCTTTTGGGCTCAAGAGTGTCCAAGCAACTTATCAGCGTTGCGTACAGAACTGCCTTAAGGGGCAGATAGGGAGAAATGTTCATGCTTATGTGGATGATATTGTGGTGAAGTCAAGAAAGGAGGAGACGCTAATAGAGGACCTCAAGGAGACCTTTGACAATCTTCGGACATATAAGATGATGCTTAATCCGGAGAAGTGTGCTTTTGGTGTTCCGGCAGGCAAGCTCCTTGGGTTTTTGGTATCAAACAGAGGAATAGAAGCTAATCCAGAGAAGATCAAGGCAATCACATCTTTGACTAAACCGGCCTGCATTAATGATGTTCAGCGCATCGCTGGCCGGATCACAACATTGAGCCGGTTCATTAGCCGTTTAGGGGAGAAGGCGATTCCGCTTTATCAGATGCTGAGAAAGACGGATCGGTTTATATGGAGTGATGAGGCAAATACTGCGTTTGAGGATTTGAAGCGACAGCTGGCAAGACCACCAGTCCTGGTTGCCCCTGTTGATAATGAGCCTTTGCTGTTATATGTCGCCGCCAACGCACGGGCAGTTAGTGTGGCAATCGTGGTTGAGCGCAAGGAAGCAGGGAAGGAATATCCGGTTCAGCATCCGGTTTATTATGTCAGTGAAGTACTCATCGAGTCTAAGCAGAGGTACCCGCATTGGCAGAAGCTGGTGTATGGTGTGTTCATGGCAAACCAGAAGTTGAAGCATTATTTCCAAGGCCATCCAATAACTGTTGTTAGTTCAGCACCATTGGGGGATATAATCCAGAACAGAGAAGCCACAGGCAGAGTGGCGAAGTGGGCCATTGAACTCAGCCCACATGAATTGAAATATGTGCCACGCACCGCTATCAAATCTCAGGCATTGGTGGATTTCATCAATGATTGGACAGAACTGCAGACACCAGAGGAGAAGCCGGATCTTACATACTGGACAATTCACTTTGACGGTTCAAGGCAGTTAGAAGGCTCGGGGGCTGGAGTTGTTTTAACTTCCCCGCGAGGGGATAAGTTTTGTTACGTCCTCCGTTTATTATTTCCTTGTACTAATAATGCAGCAGAATATGAAGCATTACTTCATGGCTTGCGGATGGCCAAGGAGATGAACTTGAGCCGGGTCAAGTGTTTCGTTGATTCAGATTTAGTGGCACAACAAGTATCTGGCAAGTGGGATTCAAGAGATCCTCTCATGGCAGCTTACAGACGAGAAGTTGAAGCAGTTGCAGGATATTTCAAAGGGTATCAGGTGGATCACATAGACCGGCGAAGGAATGAAGCAGCCGATGCTTTAAGCCGGCTGGGTTCTCAGCGTAAACCGGTACCACCGAATACTTTTTTGGATGAGCCGCACAGTCCATCAGTTCAAGTACCGTCGGAGGAAGACTTAGCTGTTCCTGATCCGGAGGCATAGCTAGTTGCGGCACTTCATGTTATTCCGGATTGGACGTTGCCGTATTTGGCGTATCTAAGCCGGGGAGATTTACCGGACGACGAGATCGAGGCACGACAGATAGTTCGGCGTTCTAAGTCCATGACAATTGCAAATGGGGAACTTCATCATCGCAGCGTCTCTGGGGCATTTCAGCGGTGTGTATCAGCCGAGGAAGGTTGTGATATTCTTCGTGAGATACATGAAGGGGATTGTGGTCATCATGCCGGTTCAAAATCTTTGGTGGCTAAAGCTTTTCGACATGGGTTCTATTGGTTGACAGCTCATGCCGATGCGACGGATCTAGTCCGAAAGTGTGATGCTTGTCAGAAGTTTTCACGGCGTGCTCTTGTTCCGGCACAGGAGCTCCGGATGATACCGATAACTTGGCCGTTCGCGACTTGGGGGCTTGATATGGTTGGACCCTTTAAGCGATCCCAAGATCAAAAGACTCATCTACTGGTGGCTGTGGATAAGTTTACAAAGTGGATCGAGGCAGAACCTGTGAGCAAGTGTGATGCAACAACAGTAGTTAAATTTATCAAAAAGATAATTTTCCGGTTTGGCTTTCCACACAGCATCATCACAGACAATGGCACCAATTTATCTAAGGGTGAGATGGAAGAATTTTGTCAACGGGAACATATTCGCCTAGACGTATCTTCTATGGCCCACCCTCAAACCAATGGTCAAGCTGAAAGAGCAAATCAGGAGATTTTGCGAGGTATCAAGCCCCGGCTTATGACTCCCTTGCAAAGAACACCAGGGTGCTGGGTCGAGGAGTTACCATCTGTCCTTTGGAGTATCAATACTACGCCAAACCAGTCCACAGGTTACACACCTTTCTTTATGGTATATGGTGCTGAAGCGGTCCTTCCAAGTGATATCCGTCACAATTCACCAAGGGTGACGACCTATGTTGAAGTGGCCAATGAGCAGGCGAGACAAGACAGTTTAGACCGGCTGGATGAAGAGCGTGATATAGCAGCAGCACGGTCTGCGATCTATCAACAAGACTTGCGCAGATACCACAGCCGCCGGATCAAGACCAGGACATTCCAGGAGGGAGACTTAGTACTCCGGCTTATCCAAGATCAAACAGATATGCACAAGTTATCCCCGCCTTGGGAAGGGCCCTTTGTGGTCAGCAAGAATTTGCACAACGGTTCATATTACCTGGTGGACGTTCGAGAACACAAGGGGTCACGGACATCGGAAGAAGAGACAAAGAGGCCGTGGAACATCGCCCTCTTGCGGCCCTACTATACCTAAGCCATGAGCTCCACTGTATCCTATGTATATATTATGATTAATGAATAAACCGGCACCCTCGGTAAACCGGGGGCTCAACCTTTTTTCCAATACAAGTATCTTATGGCGACAGCCATACATGTATTATCATATGTCATATTTCAAACAAATCGATCAGTTTAAACTGATTTTGCAGGGCATATACACTCAGGAGCAATAACTCACTGAAGAGCTTTTCTCAAGCATAAGGTCGTATCAGGACCAAAGAGGACACTTCATAAAGGCCCTCTGGATGGTACCCGCATCCAGTGATTGGCTAAGTTTCATAAAAACCCTCTGGATGGTACCCGCATCCAGTGATTGGTTAAGTTTCATAAAGGCCCTCTGGATGGTACCCGCATCCAGTGATTGGCTAAAGTTATTCCTATGGTTCTACGGGAACCATAGAGGCCCTCTGGATGGTACCCGCATCCAGTGATTGGCTAAAGTTTTTCCTATGGTTCTACGGAAACCATAGAGGCCCTCTGGATGGTACCCGCATCCAGTGATTGGCTAAAGTTTTTCCTATGGTTCTACGGGAACCATAGAGGCCCTCTGGATGGTACCCGCATCTAGTGATTGGCTAAAGTTTTTCCTATGGTTCTACGGGAACTATAGAGGCCCTCTGGATGGTACCCACATCCAGTGATTGGCTAAAGTTTTATATGGCCAGCAGGGGGCAGAATGGTACCCGCATTCTAGCTTAACCCCTGTTGGTCATATCCGGTTCCTATGGATGGTACCCGCATCCATCAACAGGCCCTCTGGATGGTACCCGCATCCATTGATTGGCTGAACCTTACTTTGAGCCTGACAGCTCGTAAAAAGCCTCGACTACATGGTTTTATTTGCAAAACTTGCATTTCTGGTGTTTATATTTTATGGTTCTTTAAATCCGAAGTGGGACAACTCAAGAAGTTGACCACGTAAGTTCAAAAGTCTGGGTCATGAACACCAGCATAAGTTCAAAAAGTCTGGGTCATGAACGCCAGCATAAGTTCAAAAGTCTGGGTCATGAACACCAGCATAAGTTCAAAGTCTGGGTTATAAACACCAGCAAGAATTAAACCGGCGTTCATCATAACCCGGAACAATCATCAGGCAGAAACAAAGTAAGGAGCCAAGCATGATCTAAACCGGTGGCTTCTATAAAGACCCGGGATTATTATTGGGTCTATCAAAAGACTCCCTTCAAAAAGGCAAAATTCGCCGGATTAAGAGTATCAAGCATACTTGATCTCAGGTATAAAGTTATTTCTGATATAAGTATACACTTGTTTGATATATTGTGAGAACAATTTAATTTGTCCAGCGGTAAACCGCTAGGACATATTTTCAGTGTTATCTATGCAGGAACATATAATATGCAGAACAAACCATATTAGATCAGACTTAAATTGGCAACGTCAAAACAAGAAGTTGGAATATCCGGATCAAAGCGGACAATGTTTTATGCTATCCTATTACAAGGCATAGCAAGCCTGAACGGATTAAAGATTGTCCGGCAACATAAGACTGCAACTACAAAGACATACTATGATCTACGCTCCTCCTGCTGCGACGACTGGGTATCAACTTGGTCCGGAGTCTCCTCCTCTTCTTGAAGCGGCTGGAAGTCAGGGACGCACCAGTCGATTTTCGTTAAGGCACGAAAGTACATCTCTTCATTGATGAGTTCAGACGGATCGATATCTGGGGCGAAGGTATGAGGGCGTACTGGTGGGATTAGATTGACGGTATCATAAACCGGCCGCTCCACCCGCTCGTTCTGTAAATCATACCCCGGATGATACCTGGATAAATCTGATTCGGCCGCAAGTTTGCTGGTGAGAGGACGCATCTCCTTTGTCAAGGCATGGAGATACTTTGCAGTAAAAGCTGATCCGTCTTCTTTAGTATTTGGATACCCATTCAAAGCTTCTTCCAGATCAAAGTCCGGAACCCACGCTTTCGCTCTGGTAAGCGCCACGAGGGAACCGGCTCGACCAGCAGACTTCTTAACTTCCTCCAAACGCACTGGCAAAACAGACAACTTTTCTAATGTGCCTTGGATGGTAGTGGGGGCCGGTTTATTGAAAGACATTGCGCTTATGACCCTTTGAGCGCCGGAATACAGCTGCTCGACCAGAGTATAAGATACCTTGAGTTTTTTTCCGTAAGTCATCCCCAAGATGGGTGACACGGCGCCCTGCATATGATTATCACAATTAAACCAGAACGGAGTGAAGATTGCAAGGATGAAAACAGGAATATAGATTAAGTACTTACCAAACACAGCAGAGGTCATCAGTTCTATTTGCCGCTTTAAACCGGTTAACTCTTCAGTCATCGGGTTAAGGGCTTCTTCAGCGTCCTTTGCCCTTTTTTCTAAGTCCTTCTTCTGAACTTCAAAGGCGGTCCGTTCCTCTTCAAAGAATTTCTTCAGTTGTTCAGCAGTCTTTAAGCTCAGCGCCAAGTCTTTTTTGGCCTTAGAACCAGCAGATTCCGTTTCAGCAAGTCTGTTCCGGAGTTCAGTAATTTCTTCTGCCCTCCGGTTCAAATCAGCCTGCAAGGAAAATCAAGTGGAATGAAAGCAAAAGTCAGACAAGTCTCAAGCACACAAACAAGTTGTCTACTTGACACTTGGGGGCTAATGGGAAGTTGAAGCGTCAAACAATAACAATTCAAAGACAAGTCTCAAGCACACAAACAAGTTGTCTACTTGACACTTGGGGGCTAATGGATAGTTGAAGTATCAAAAGAAAATTTCAGACAAGTCCCAGGCACATAAACCGAGTTATGCCCCTGTCACTTGGGGGCTAATGTAAGATCATTTGTTTAATCAGGAAGTACCGGTTCACCTTCTGGACGTAGCTAAACCGGAACTTGAGGGCTACTATGATATAGACAGAAGCATGTCAAAAGCAAAAAATCAAAAAGCAAAGGATTACCTCATACTTGTCCTTCATCATGTTAACCAAGCCTGCTTCATAATCTCGACTAGTATGGAGCCGGTTCAAGTACCCAGAATAGAGCTCCTGGGCACTCATATCGGCGAAGCTAGACAGCTCGGTACTCCATTTACCCTTTTCTTGATGCAGCTTCTCCGCTTTAGCCGTATGTTTGGCTAAGACAGTGGGCTCAGCAGGAGCGGTGTAAGCTGTGTGAGTTATTTGAACTTCCGGAGAAGCAGTTGTTGGTGGTGGGGTCGCAGTGTGAACCGGGCTAGCAGGAGCCGGACTAGTCCAAGGAGGATCGGCCCGGGCATGACTTGCCGGTTCATGGACGTCCTCAACATTGGGATTCTCAGGCACAGTGGTGTGATCCATAGGAGCAGGATCTTCTAGTGGAATTATGGGCTCGCCTTCCGGAAGGATAGTTGAAGGAAATATGCCCTAGAGGCAATAATAAAGATGTTATTTATATTTCCTTATATCATGATAAATGTCTTTTATTCATGCTAGAATTGTATTAACCGGAAACTAAGTACATGTGTGAATACATAGACAAAACAGAGTGTCCCTAGTATGCCTCTACTAGACTAGCTCATTGATCAAAGATGGTTATGTTTCCTAGCCATAGACATGAGTTGTCATTTGATCAACGGGATCACATCATTAGGAGAATGATGTGATGGACAAGACCCATCAGTTAGCATAGCACATGATCGTTTAGTTTTACTGCTATTGCTTTCTTCATGACTTATACATGTTCCTATGACTATGAGATTATGCAACTCCCGAATACCGTAGGAACACCTTGTGTGCTATCAAACGTCACAACGTAACTGGGTGATCATAAAGATGCTCTACAGGTGTCTCCAAAAGTATTCGTGGTGTTGGCATAGATCAAGATTAGGATTTGTCACTCCGAGTGTCGGAGAGGTATCTCTGGGCCCTCTCGGTAACACACATCACAATAAGCCTTGCAAGCAAAAGACTAATGAGTTAGTCACGAGATGATGTGTTACGGAACGAGTAAAGAGACTTGCCGGTAACGAGATTGAACTAGGTATAGAGATACCGACGATCGAATCTCGGGCAAGTAACATACCGTTTGACAAAAGGAACAACGTATGTAGTTATGCGGTTCTGACCGATAAAAGATCTTCGTAGAATATGTAGGAGCCAATATGAAAATCCAGGTTCCGCTATTGGTTATTGACCGGAGATGAGTCTCGGTCATGTCTACATAGTTCTCGAACCCGTAGGGTCCGCACGCTTAACGTTTGATGACGATCGATATTATGAGTTTATGAGTATTGATGTACCGAAGGTAGTTCGGAGTCCCGGATGAGATCACGGACATGACGAGGAGTCTCGGAATGTCCGAGACATAAAGATTGATATATTGGACGGCTATATTCGGACACCGGAAGTATACCGGAAAAGTTTCGGATTTATCGGGAATGCCGGAGGGGGTTACCGGAACCCCCTACGAGAGGGGATGGTCCATAGTGGGCCTAAAGGGAAAGAGAGAGGCAGCCCATAGGGCTGGCCGGCGCCCCCACCTAGGGTTCCTAGTTGGACTAGGATTGGGGGGGGGGGGAGGGGCGCCACCTCTCCTATTCCTTTCCCCCTTCCTTCTATTGGTGAATCCTACTAGGAATAGGATTGCAATCCTATTCCTAGTAGGAGTCCACTCCCTAGCCGCACCAGGAAGGGCCGGCCGGCCTCCCTCCCTTGCTCCTTTATATACGGGGGCAGGGGGGCACCCAAAGACACACAAGTTGAATTGTTTTAGCCGTGTGCGGTGCCCCCCTCCATAGAATCACACCTCGGTCATACCGTCGCGGAGCTTAGGCGAAGCCCTGCGCCGGTGAACACATCATATCTGTCACCACGCCGTCGTGCTGACGAAACTCTCCCGTGAAGCTCAACTGGATCAAGAGCTCGTGGGACGTCATCAAGCTGAACGTGTGCTGAACGCGGAGGTGCCGTACGTTCGGTGCTTGATCGGTTGGATCGCGAAGAAGTTCGACAACATCAACCGCGTCACTTGACGCTTCCGCTCCCGGTCTACGAGGGTACGTAGACACACTCTTCCCTCTCGTTGCTATGCATCTGGTAGATAGATCTTGCGTGATCGTAGGAAAATTTTAAAATACTACGTTCCCCAACAGTGGCATCATGAGCCAGGTCTATGCGTAGATGATATGCACGAGTAGAACACAATGAGTTGTGGGCGATACTAGTCATACTGCTTACCAGCATGTCATACTTTGCTTCGGCGGTATTGTGAGATGAAGCGGCCCGGACCGACATTACGCGTACGCTTACGCGAGACTGGTTTCACCGTTACGAGCACTCGTTGCTTAAAGGTGACTGGCGGGTGTCTGTCTCTCTCACTTTAGCTGAATCAAGTGTGGCTACGCCCGGTCCTTGTGAAGGTTAAAACAGCACATACTTGACGAAACATCGTTGTGGTTTTGTATGCGTAGGTAAGAACGGGTCTTGCTAAAGCCCGTAGCAGCCACGTAAAACTTGCAACAACAAAGTAGAGGACGTCTAACTTGTTTTTGCAGGGCATGTTGTGATGTGATATGGTCAAGACATGATGAGTTATACGTTTTTGTATGAGATGATCATGTTTTGTAAAGTTATCGGCAACTGGCAGGAGCCATATGGTTGTCGCTTTATTGTATGAAATGCAATCACCATGTAATTGCTTTACTTTATCACTAAGCGGTAGCGATAGTTGAGGAAGCAATAGTTGGCGAGACGACAACGATGCTACGATGGAGATCAAGGTGTCGCGCCGGTGACGAAGGTGATCATGACGGTGCTTTGGAGATAGAGATCAAAAGCACAAGATGATGATGGCCATATCATGTCACATATTTTGATTGCATGTGATGTTTATCTTATTATGCTTCTTATTTTGCTTAGATCGACGGTAGCATTATAAGATGACCCCTTACTAAATTTCAAGGTATAAGTGTTCTCCTTGAGTATGCACCGTTGCGAAAGTTCGTCGTGCCGAGACACCACGTGATGATCGGGTGTGATAAGCTCTACGTTCAAATACAACGGGTGTAAGCCAGTTTTGCACACGCAGAATACTCGGGTTAAACTTGACGAGCCTAGCATATGCAGATATGGCCTTGGAACACTGGAGACCGAAAGGTCGAGCGTGAATCATATAGTAGATATGATCAACATAAGATGTTCACCATTGAAACTACTCCATCTCACGTGATGATCGGACATGGTTTAGTTGATTTGGATCACGTGATCATTTAGATGACTAGAGGGATGTCTATCTAAGTGGGAGTTCTTTAAATTAATATGATTAAATTGAACTTTAATTTATCATGAACTTAGTCCTGGTAGTATTAGCATATCTATGTTGTAGATCAATAGCTCGCGATGTTGCTCCACGTTTATTTTTTTATATGTTCCTAGAGAAAACCAAGTTGAAAGATGTTAGTAGCAATGATGCGGAATTGTTCCGTGATCTGAGGATTATCCTCATTGCTGCACAGAAGAATTATGTCCTTGATGCACCGCTAGGTGACAGACCTATTGCAGGAGCAGATGTAGACGTTATGAACGTTTTGACAAAAGTTCGATATGATGACTACTTGATAGTTTAGTGCACCATACTTTACGGCTTATAACCGGGACTTCAAAAACATTTTGAAACGCCACGGAGCATATGAGATGTTCAAAGAGTTGAAATTAGTATTTCATACTCATGCCCGTGTCGAGAGGTATAAGACCTCTGACAGTACTTTGCCTACAAGATGGAGGAGAATAGCTCAACCAGTGAGCATGTGCTCAGACTGTCTGGGTAGTACAATTGCTTGAATCAAGTGGGAGTTAATCTTCCAGATAAGATAGTAATTGACAAAGTTCTCTAGACACTATCACCAAGTTAGTATAACTTCGTGATGAACTATAATATGCAAGGGATGGCGAAAGTAATTCCCGAGCTCTTCGCAATGCTAAAATCGGCGAAGGTAGAAATCAAGAAAGAGCATCAAGTGTTGATGGTCAACAAGACCACTAGTTTCAAGAAAAAGGGCAAGGGAAAGAAGGGGAACTTCAAAAAAGAATAGCAAAACAGTTGCTACTTCCACGAAGAAACCCAAGTCTGGAGCCAGGCCTGAAACTGAGTGCTTCTACTGCAAGGGGACTGGACACTGGAAGCGGAACTGCCCCAAGTATTTGGCGGATAAGAAGGATGGCAAGGTGAACAAAGGTATATTTGATATACAGATTATTGATGTGTATTTTACTAGTGTTCATAGCAACCCCTCGGTATTTGATATTGGTTCAGTTGCTAAAGAGTAGTAACTCGAAATGGGAGTTGCATAATGAACAGAAACTAGTTAAAGGATGAAGTGACGATGAGTATTGGAAGTGGTTCCAAGATTGATATGATCATCATCGCACACTCCCTATACTTTCGGGATTAGTATTGAACCTAAATAAGTGTTATTTGGTGTTTGTGTTGAGCATGAATATGATTTGATCATGTTTATTGCAATACGGTTATTCATGTAAGTTAGAGAATAATTGTTGTTCTGTTTACATGAATAAAACCTTCTATGGTCATACACCCAATGAAAATGGTTTGTTGAATCTCGATCGTGTGATACACATATTCATAATATTGAAGCCAAAAGATGCAAGGTTAATAATGATAGTGCAACTTATTTGTGGCACTGCCGTTTAGGTCATATTGGTGTAAAGCGCATGAAGAAACTCCATAGTAATGGACTTTTTGAATCACTTGATTATGAATCACTTGGTGCTTGCGAACCATGCCTCATGGGCAAGATGACTAAAACTCCGTTCTCCGGAACCGTGGAGCGAGCAACAGAGTTGTTGGAAATCATACATACTGATGTATGCGGACCAATGAGTGTTGAAGCTCGCGGCAGGTATCGTTATTTTCTGACCTTCACTGATGATTTGAGCAGATATGGGTATATTTACTTAATGAAGCACAAGTCTGAAACATTTGAAAAGTTCAAAGAATTTCAGAGTGAAGTGGAGAATCATCGTAACAGGAAAATAAGAGTTTCTACGATATGATCGTAGAGGTAAAATATTTGAGTTAGCGAGTTTGGCCTTCAATAAAAACAATGTGAAATAGTTTCACTACTCACGCCACCTGGAACACCACAGTGTAATGGTGTGTCCGAACATCATAACCGTACTTTATTAGATATGGTGCGATCGATGATGTCTCTTACCGATCTACCACTATCGCTTTTGGGGTTATGCATTAGAGACAACTACATTCATGTTAAATAGGGCACCATCTAAATCTGTGGAGATGACACCGTATGAACTGTGGTTTGACGAGAAATCTAAGATGTCATTTCTTTAAGTTTGGGACTGCGATGCTTATGTGAAAAAGTTTCAACATGATAAGCTCGAACCCAAATCGGAGAAGTAAATCTTCATAGGATACCCAAAAGAAACTGTTGGGTACACCTTCTATCACAGATCCGAAAGCAAGGTCTTTATTGCTAAGAGTGGATCCTTTCTAGAGAAGGAGTTTCTCTCGAAAGAAGTGAGTGGGAGGAAAGTAGAACTTGATGAGGTAATTGTACCTTCTCCCGAATTGGAAAGTGGAACATCATGGAAACTAGTTCCAGTGATTCCTACACCAATTAGTGAGGAAGCTAATGATGATGATCATGAAACTTCAGATCAAGTTTCTGCTGAACGTCGTAGATCAACCAGAGTACGTTCCGCACCAGAGTGGTACGGCAACCCAGTTCTGGAAGTCATGTTACTAGACCATGATGAACCTGCGAACTATGAGGAAGCGATGATGAGCCCAGATTCTGCAAAATGGCTTGAGGCCATGAAATCTGAGATGGATCCATGTATGATAACAAAGTGTGGACTTTGGTTGACTTGCCCGATGATCGGCAAGCCATCGAAAATAAATGGATCTTCAAGAGGAAGACCGACGCTGACGGTAATGTTACTGTTTACAAAGCTCGACTTGTTGCGAAAGGTTTTCGACAAGTTCAAGGAGTTGACTACGATGAGACTTTCTCACCCGTAGCGATGCTTAAGTCTGTCCGAATCATGTTAGCAATTGCCGCATTTATGAAATCTGGCAAATGGATAACAAAACTGCATTCTTTAATGGATTTATTAAAGAAGAATTGTATATGATGCAACCAGAAGGTTTTGTCAATCCTAAAGGTGCTAACAAAATGTGCAAGCTCCAGCGATCCATCTATGGACTGGTGCAAGCATCTCGGAGTTGGAATATACGCTTTGATAAGTTGATCAAAGCATATAGATTTATACAGACTTGCGGTGAAGCCTGTATTTACAAGAAGTGAGTGGGAGCACTACAACCTTTCTGATAAGTATATGTGAATAACATATTGTCGATCAGAAATGATGTAGAATTTTCTGGAAAGCATAAAGGAGTGTTTGAAAGGAGTTTTTCAAAGAAAGACATTGGTGAAGCTGCTTACATATTGGGCATCAAGATCTATAGAGATAGATCAAGACGCTTGATAAGACTTTCGATGAGTACATACCTTGATAAGATTTTGAAGTAGTTCAAAATGGATCAGTCAAAGGAGTTCTTGCCTGACTTGTAAGGTGTGAAGTTGAGTAAGACTCAAAGCCAGACCACGGCAGAAAAATATAGAGAGAATGAAAGTCATTCCCTATGCCTCAGCCATAGGTTCTATAAAGTATGCCATGCTGTGTACCAAACATGTTGTGTACCTTGCCATGAGTTTGTCAAGAGGGTACAATAGTGATCCAGGAGTAGATCACTGTACAGCGGTCAAAATTATCCTTAGTAACTGGATGACTAAGGAAATGTTTCTCGATTATGGAGGTGATAAAGAGTTCGTCGTAAAGGGTTACGCCGATGCAAGCTTTGACACTAAATCCAGATGACTCTAAGTATCAATCTGGATGCGTATTGAAAGTGGGAGCAATTAGCTAGAGTAGCTCCATGCAGAGCATTGTAGACATAGAAATTTGCGAAATACATACGGATCTGAATGTGACAGACCCGTTGACTAAACTTCTCTCACAAGCAAAACATGATCACACCTTATTACTCTTGGGTATTAATCACATAGCGATGTGAACTAGATTATTGACTCTAGTAAACCCTTTGGGTGTTGTCACATGGCGATATGAACTATATGTGTTATTCACATAACGATGTGAACTATCGGTATTAAATCACATGGCGATGTGAGCTAGATTATTGACTCTAGTGCAAGTGGGAGACTGAAGGAAATATGCCCTAGAGGCAATAATAAAGATGTTATTTATATTTCCTTATATCATGATAAATGTCTTTTATTCATGCTAGAATTGTATTAATCGGAAACTTAGTACATGTGTGAATACATAGACAAAACAGAGTGTCCCTAGTATGCCTCTACTAGACTAGCTCATTGATCAAAGATGGTTATGTTTCCTAGCCATAGACATGAGTTGTCATTTGATCAATGGGATCACATCATTAGGAGAATGATGTGATGGACAAGACCCATCCGTTAGCATAGCACTATGATCGTTTAGTTTTACTGCTATTGCTTTCTTCATGACTTATACATGTTCCTATGACTATGAGATTATGCAACTCCCGAATACCGTAGGAACACCTTGTGTGCTATCAAACGTCACAACGTAACTGGGTGATCATAAAGATGCTCTACAGGTGTCTCCAAAAGTATTCGTGGTGTTGGCATAGATCAAAATTAGGATTTGTCACTCCGAGTGTCGGAGAGGTATCTCTGGGCCCTCTCGGTAACACACATCACAATAAGCCTTGCAAGCAAAAGACTAATGAGTTAGTCACGAGATGATGTGTTACGGAACGAGTAAAGAGACTTGCCGGTAACGAGATTGAACTAGGTATAGAGATACCGACGATCGAATCTCGGGCAAGTAACATACCGTTTGACAAAAGGAACAACGTATGTAGTTATGCGGTTCTGACCGATAAAAGATCTTCGTAGAATATGTAGGAGCCAATATGAACATCCAGGTTCCGCTATTGGTTATTGACCGGAGATGAGTCTCGGTCATGTCTACATAGTTCTCGAACCCGTAGGGTCCGCACGCTTAACGTTTGATGACGATCGATATTATGAGTTTATGGGTATTGATGTACCGAAGGTAGTTCGGAGTCCCGGATGAGATCACGGACATGACGAGGAGTCTCGGAATGTGCGAGACATAAAGATTGATATATTGGACGGCTATATTCGGACACCGGAAGTATACCGGAAAAGTTTCGGATTTATCGGGAATGCCGGAGGGGGTTACCGGAACCCCCTACGAGAGGGGATGGTCCATAGTGGGCCTAAAGGGAAAGATAGAGGCAGCCCATAGGGCTGGCCGGCGCCCCCACCTAGGGTTCCTAGTTGGACTAGGATTGGGGGGGGGGGGAGGGGCGCCACCTCTCCTATTCCTTTCCCCATTCCTTCTTTTGGTGAATCCTACTAGGAATAGGATTGCAATCCTATTCCTAGTAGGAGTCCACTCCCTAGCCGCACCAGGAAGGGCCGGCCGGCCTCCCTCCCTTGCTCCTTTATATACGGGGGCAGGGGGGCACCCAAAGACACACAAGTTGAATTGTTTTAGCCGTGTGCGGTGCCCCCCTCCACAGAATCACACCTCAGTCATACCGTCGCGGAGCTTAGGCGAAGCCCTGCGCCGGTGAACACATCATATCCGTCACCATGCCGTCGTGCTGACGAAACTCTCCCGTGAAGCTCAACTGGATCAAGAGCTCGTGGGACGTCATCAAGCTGAACGTGTGCTGAACGCGGAGGTGCCGTACGTTCGGTGCTTGATCGGTTGGATCGCGAAGAAGTTCGACAACATCAACCGCGTCACTTGACGCTTCCGCTCCCGGTCTACGAGGGTACGTAGACACACTCTTCCCTCTCGTTGCTATGCATCTGGTAGATAGATCTTGCGTGATCGTAGGAAAATTTTAAAATACTACGTTCCCCAACAATAGTTGTATCCGGATCAACCACTGGATCATCAACGGCAGTTTCAGCAGTTGGTTCACTACAGCAAGAACCCCCCTTTAGCAACGCATTGTTGCGTTGTCTAATGTCGATATATGTGTTGCTGAGGTCTACACCAACGGATTTATATCCATTGCGGTTGGTGGCGTTGGAAGGGTCTACAACAACACATGTAGCTGCGTTGGTAATCAGCGTGTAGAAGTGTTGCAAGGTAGCAACATATATAACTACAGGCTAACAACACTTCATATACGTTGATGATTATCCTACACAAACTAATTTTTCACATTACAAATTAGTGTACGCTTCCTCCATCCATTTGTACATAGGTTGAACAATTAATGGTATTTTATATATACGAACAATAGTGCAAAGAGCAGCAATCCAATAAATAGAAAGATTTCATATATTTAATCACTTGGTTGCATTACATGGAACACAACATGAAAAAGATATTACATGATCTCCTACATATTAACCATGAAAATGACATTGTATAACATAAATGTAAAACTGTCTTGTATTAGCCCCATTCTCCACCTTTCTATCAACAACTTAGCCATGCACCATCTTCATCTTCATCGCTTTTCATGCTGGATGACAAGCTTCTCTACGAACTTCCTAAGGATGCCTTCTATGACATTGTTATGAATGACCACCACCCTGCCCATCGTCCAGTACTGGAACTGACTGGAAATGCACCACTGCAACAGATTAAATAAATAAAATGAAGATTCAGCACGAGGAGATGGAAGCCAAATGTAACACTTAAATATTCTGGGATTGATCATTTATAGAAGGAAGGCTTACATCAGTTCAGTGTACTGTAAGTGACCAAGAAAAATCCTTGTCGTTCCTTATTCCTAGGAGATGCTCAATTTAATTGTAACAAGAATGTATAACTTTGTACTAGGCATGCCACTCTGTTAGGCACTCCTAATTTTTTTCCGTCAATCTTTTTCTCTTCTTTTGCCAGATGTCGCAAGCCAAACACGTAATTAACACGGTTCCCTCTTAGTACAAAAAGAGAAGTCTCATCCCAAGATCAAAGATTAGTCACATTAAGGCATGTAGATTATAGTATACACAAAAATTGTAAATTGTATGCTCTGATTGGGTAACTGCAACTTTAAGATAGCCACACACACACACACACACACACACACACACACACACACACACACAAAGTTATTTTTTGTCCAGCCAGCTAAATAAAGAAGAGTAACTTCAACTAACCTCACAAAAAGAAAACTTGAAATAAGATAATGGAAACTGATTGTGTCATATAGCTTACATTCAGGTGTGCATTTCGTTCCACAAAGCTGCTGCAGACCAACAAAAATCACTTTGCCAACATCCTATATATATGGGTAGTTGGGAATATAGTTCGTGGAGATAATTTTAATAAACTTGGTTTCTGTCTGAAGTAACCCACATTCTAAAGTGTTTCCTGTATTATAAGCACCTTTCAAAAAAAGGTTAAACCAGAAATGCAAAAGGGAGGTGGAACTCCAGTTAGCTCTTTTTTTTGAAACATCCATGTGCAATAAAGATTGGTGAAACCACGATATTTAAGCATTTTATACTACTAGTCGTTAACTCGTGCATTCGCGCAGGCTACTGTTTATCTTGTGTGGCATTGTAGGTTTTCATCTCTTACTTTCTACCTAGAAATCTTTACCAGTAATCTATATTTTGTGTGATGTTTGTTTCTACCTTTGAATGTACTTTTTCTTCTAAATTTGCAGTTCAACATCAAACTAGGTACCTGTAGTACAGTACTCGAGCAATAAAAATAAATAGTTCACATTTTTTGACGTGACGACTTTCGTTTTTAGAACTATATATATCAGGAAATAACTAATCTTTTTTTGCGGAGAAGGAAATAACTAATCTAGTTTTGTTGTAAATCTTAAACTATGGCCTGCTATCTTACTACTATTAACATTGTAATTGTTCTCACTGTTCACATTACATTAAAATTCTATCTGATTTAGATAAAAATAGGCCAACCACCCCCCACAAAAAAGGAACCACATTTTAATATATAATGAAGGGAATCATAATGTTTTGTCTGTCGCTTGAGCAGACAGTTCTTTCTTTGTTAGGAAAAATACTGATCCAGAGTCTAAAATAGATGCCCTACTGTATAAGAAATAAGGTTGGGGTTTGAAACATATTGGGTTCTATACAGATCAGTCCAAAGGGACTGACTTGAGTCATCCTCATATCCCGACAAACTGTTCTCAAATGGAGTATATTGAAGCATGTACATTTGTAGATTGATGAAGTATGGCTTGAAAAAGCATTAACACTACTATGTAGTGAACGCTCCACAAAAGTTTCAAGCACACCATACCTTGCATTGCATTGATGTGTTGGCAAGAATTAAAGCATTATGCTGGTTCTCTACAAGAGCACGTCTTTGACAGTAAGCTAGAGGCCAACACCTGTAACTTTTTTTCGAAAAGGGGGAGCACCCCGGCCTCTGCATCAAAGTGATGCATACGGCCACAACGAACACCTGTAACTACACTGGATTAATCATACTCAACCCTTCCTTTAAACTAGCTGCTGGTGTTTCCTCCTGACCCACGGTCAATGCCCTAGACCGTACTCACCTGCGGTACAACGGACACCCTTTCCCCTCCAGGTGAATTTCTTCCAGCACACAACACGCCATCAGTGATCAGATATTCTGATACTAGTAGTTTAAGTCCCCCGCCTCTCCGCTTAACAACACACCACGTAGATCATTACCTGAAATATATAGCCATATCGACGGTTATGTTTCGTAGGGAACTAGAAAGACGCCAAGCTGCATAAAAAATTAGCATACATTGAAATTAATTAATAAGAAGGGAAACCGGTGTGAGTTGTACATATAATGAACATTGTTGTATATAATGAGATGCATAGACAGGGCCGGCCCTAGGCCATGGCGAGGAGTGCGACGGCCTAGGGCCCAGCCTCGGCAGGGGCCCATACGATGTGCACCTATCAATATATATTCAGTTCTAAAAAAGTATTTTCTTGAGAAATATACTCAGCCTGGCCCATTAATATTTATTAATTAAAAAGGAAACAAGGCATGCACGAACATCAATTCCTCGTTGAATCACGCCCTAGTTGGTCTCCCCTTCTTCATGCATCTTTTCCAAAAATTGATTGCCCCGAATTCCTAAGAGGCCAGACCCCAATTCCCGAAGGTAATCAATCAATTTCTTTGGTTCCTTGAGTTCTATAAACAGCCCCAGCCAACCCGCCGGACGGAGGCTAGCTGGCGACACACACTGATCCCTTGGCCCTGGTAGGAACGCGAGAGCAGCAACCTGCAGCATGGCCGTCCATCGTGAGAGCCGTAGTCAGGGTCAAGGGCAGGCGGTGGAGATGCGAAGTCCAGGCACTGTTCAAGCTAAGCAACCAACCCATTGATCATTCATATAATTTTTGGATCCCTATTCTTTGATCCTTGTCTATTTATTTCTGTTATATGATGAGTTGATGTAATAAGCAAGAGCCATTGCTGATGTTTGACCTACTTAATTCCCTTTTTTGGGTACAAATAGTGGTCAGGTAATTCTGCAGGTTGTGGCATTGCAAGAATTTTGATTATTGGATAGATGGAGGATGGAATTTCTTCTAATTTACTCCAAAACCAGGATTTAAGAAATCAGGTTCTCTCCTTTTTTTCTTGTAACAATGTTGCCAAAAAAGCAATTTTCTGGTTGTGAGAAAAGGAAAAGGAGCTAACATCTAAATCAATTAACTGAATCTCAAAACAGTGCTACATCCTTTACTGAAAGAATTTTTTGTGTCTATTATAGGGGCCCATTAGATGAAGCTCGCACAAGGGCCTCTAAGATGTCAGGGCCGGCCCTGTGCATAGACATAAACGATGCATAAGCACCGTGCTTCGCATTGTCACGGTTTCAATCAGTGTCATACATGGTGGCAGTACTACGAGAGAGGGATATAGGTACACAAGTAAGCGCTCAGTGTTTTTAGAGGAAAAGGGCTCGAAGCCCCGGCTCCATTGCATTGATCAATGAAAGCGGACCAATTTCAGAATTACAAACTCTCCATGTCTCGACTAGGCAGTAGCTATAGAGGTAACCCTCTCCAAATTACTCCTGTCGGGGGAAACTGTCCACCACGAACACCTATGGGACCGGAGCCCCTTGTTTGTGCGGTAAGAGGGCGGAGGGAGCACGAAGAGCAGATCGTGGAGATCACGCAGGCAGTTTACCCAGGTTCGGGCCGCGATGGACGCGTAAAACCCTACTCCTGCTTAGTTTGTATTGAGTTGGGGAGCTCGGGAGCTTGAAGGACTAGCTACACCGAGCGTATGAGCGATCTAGGTTCCTCCGCGCACAGGTTTTCCATACAAAGTGTGATTGTTCAAGGAAGACAACTAAAAAGTAAAAATTTGAACTGCTCAAATTCTAATAACTTAGCTTTCATATATTGCTTGCTTCCCGGTAAGGCTTCTCTTTCTTGAACAACACTTGGTTCATCTTCCATCTCCTTCCCCCCGGCAAACTTGTGCGCGAGGAACATCCCTTCTGCTTAAGAGGCAAGGAAAAAAGAAGAGGGAAACAAGTATATGGCCTTTCGGCGTGCTAATGCTTACCGGGTATGTATGTTGCACAAGATGCCAAATAACACATGCAAATAGCAAAGAAAAGCATGTAAAAGGCAAATAGCGCAAAACACAAAAACTTTACTGATGCACGGGATCTGCGCCCGGCTTTGTACAAAGGGTTACATGCAACAGCGGCAAAGCTTGTACAAAAGGTGGTTGCCGGAGCGGATCACGGCAACCGCGCCTTATGGGTGAAACTTGCGAAGATGCTCTATGTTCCAGGAGTTGCTCACCGGTAAGCCTTCTTCGGTCTCAAGGCGGACAGCGCCGGGCCTCGTGACTTGTCTCACCCGATAAGGGCCTTCCCACTTCGGCGTCAACTTGTTGGAATTCTTGGCGGACTGAACACGCCGAAGAACAAGGTCGCCTTCCTCGAGACTCCTGGCCTTGACCTTGCGGCTATGGTAGCGACGCAAGGCTTGCTGGTATCGAGCAGCTCGTACAGCAGCCTGGAGACGTTCCTCCTCGAGGAGCAATGCATCATCTTGTCGCAGTTGCTCTTGCTCGAGCTCATCATAAGCGAGCACCCGAGGAGATCCGTATACGAGTTCCGTGGGGAGAACTGCCTCTGCTCCATAGACTAGAGCAAAGGGTGCCTGTCCGGTGGCTCGACTTGGTGTCGTTCTGATTGACCAAAGAGCCGCCGGTAGCTCCTCTATCCAGTTTCTTCCGCACTTGCGCAGCCTGTCAAAGGTCCTTGTCTTGAGTCCGCGCAGCACTTCAGCATTGGCCCTCTCCGCTTGACCGTTGCTCCTCGGGTGAGCAACAGAAGCGAAACAGACCTTGGCGCCAAGGTCTTGGACGTACTGCATGAAGGTGCGACCAGTAAATTGTGTACCGTTGTCGGTGATGATCCTGTTAGGGATTCCGAAACGGCAAACAATCGACCTGAAGAACCTGACCGCTGACTGTGCTGTCACCTTTCTCACTGGTTCCACTTCTGGCCACTTTGTGAACTTGTCGATTGCAACGTACAAGTACTCAAAGCCCCCGACGGCTCGGGGGAAGGGGCCGAGGATATCGAGCCCCCAGACCGAGAAGGGCTAGGACAAAGGAATTGTTTGGAGAGCTTGAGCTGGCTGATGAATCTGCTTTGCATGGAACTGGCACGCTTCACACTTGGTTACTAGTGCAGTTGCATCTTGGAGGGCTTCTTGCCAGAAGAACCCTTGCCGGAAAGCTTTCCCGGCAAGTGCCCTTGCGCCAATGTGGTGGCCGCATATGCCTCCGTGTATTTCTGCCAACAGCTTCTGTCCATCTTCCCTGGAGATGCACTTCAACCTGACACCATTGAGTCTTCTTCTGTACAGCTCATTATCCACGAACTGGTACATACTTGACTGCCTGGTTATCTTCTCTATTTCTTCTGGGTCGTCGGGAAGTTCTCCAGTTTGCAGAAAACGGACGATCTGCTGCGCCCATGCCGGAGCCTGAGGCTCAACGGAAAGGACTAAAGGCATGAGGGCCGCTGCGGGGACCTCAGCTTCTACGGCAAGAACCTCTGGTTCTGCCGGAGCTGACGGCCCCCCGGCAAGCTTGCCGGGACGAGGCTTGTCGGGAACGTTTGCTTCAACTGTACAGATCTGGGGATCTGCAGGAGCAAACTGTTCCTCAGCGTTCTGATCGTTGATCTTGGGGACCTTGGCGGCGGTTTCAGGAAGATCCGCCGGCAAGTAGTCGCCGGAGACCAACTTTCTCTTCTTGGACTGCCCAATTGATGGTATAACGGATGGTTGAGTTAGCTTGAGCAAGAAGGTCCCTGGTTCCACAGGTAACTTCATCGAAGCACACTTTGAAAGGCCATCTGCAATGTCATTCTGAGCTCTCGGGACATGCTCCATTTGCAGACCTTCAAAGTGCTCTTCAAGCTTTCTCACTTCATCTACATAAGCTTCCATCAAAGGGCTCTGGTAACTCTTGTTAACTTGTCGGACCACCAACTGAGAATCTCCCCGCACAATCAGCTTTCTGATCCCAAGTTCGGCCGCAATCCTGAAGCCGGCGAGCAAACCTTCATATTCAGCAGTGTTGTTTGTCGCTTGCTCCCTGGGAAAGTGCATCTGGATAACATACCTGAGGTGCTCTCCGGTGGGCGCGATAAGTACCACGCCGGCACCGGTGCCTTGCAACGAGAAGGCACCATCAAAGTACATTACCCATTCACTTGTTGCTTCTTGTACGGGTGCACTTGTTTCCTGGACTTCTTCATCGGGCGTTGGGGTCCACTCAGCTATGAATTCTGCCAAAGCTCGGCTCTGTATGGTTGAGGTACTTTCAAACTTGAGTCCAAAGCTCGACAGCTCCAGTGCCCACTCAACGATCCTGCCTGTTGCTTCTGGATTGTGCAATATCCTCTTCAGCGGAAAGCGAGTGACCACTGTTATCTCATGTGCCTGGAAGTAATGGCGCAGCTTTCTCGAGGCCATGAGGAGGCCGAAAAGCAACTTCTGCACCCCAGAGTATCTTGATCTAGCCCCCTGCAAGAGGGAACTTACAAAATACACTGGGCGCTGCACCATCTTCTTCCGCACTTCTTCCTGTTCCTGCGCAGAGTTGGCCTTGTCGGGGCCAGAGCTTGTCGGAGCAGCCCCCTGCTTGTCGCTGGGTTCGCTTGCCGGTGGTGCGGACTCCTCGTCGGCCTCCCTCTCCGCTACTAACGCAGCACTAACCACCTGGTTGGTTGCCGCTAGGTATAGCAGCAACTTTTCCTGTGGTCTAGGTGCGACAAGTATTGGAGTGGAGGACAGGTACCGTTTCAAGTCCTGCAGCGCCGCCTCCGCTTCCGGAGTCCACTTCATGGGACCTGCCTTCTTCAGGATTTTGAAGAAAGGTAGGGCGCGTTCTGCAGACTTCGAAATGAACCTACTGAGGGCAGCCACACAACCTGCAAGCCTTCTGACATCCTTGACGCGCTTCGGGGCCTCGATCTGCTCAATGGCTTTAATCTTGTCGGGGTTAGCTTCAATCCCCCTCTGTGACACAAAGAACCCGAGAAGCTTGCCGGAGGGGACTCCAAAGACGCACTTCTCGGGGTTCAACTTGAGCTGTATCTTGCGCAGGTTCTGAAATGTCTCTTCCAAATCTTGGACCAGGGTATCCTTGCTCTTGCTCTTCACCACGATGTCATCCATGTAAGCCTCTACATTTCTGTGGATCTGTGGCTCGAAAGCAGTGTGCACTACCCTTGCAAATGTTGATCCTGCATTCTTCAGTCCAAATGGCATGCGTATGAAGCAATAAGTGCCACATGGAGTAATAAATGCAGTCTTCTCTTCATCTTCTTTGGCCATAAAGATCTGGTGGTAGCCTGAATATGCATCAAGAAAAGAGAGTAGCTCACATCCAGCAGTGGAGTCAACGATCTGGTCAATACGCGGCAAGGGAAATGGATCCTTGGGACATGCTTTATTCACATCGGTGAAGTCTATACATAGTCTCCACTTCCCATTGGCTTTGAGCACGACGACTGGGTTTGCCAACCACGTCGAATGGATCACACCTCTAACTAGGCCTGCTGCCTCTAGCTTCTTGATTTCTTCAGCAATGAATTCTTGGCGCTCCACGGCTTGCTTCCTCACCTTCTGCTTGACGGGCCGCGCATGAGGACAAACATCAAGCTTGTGCTCAATTACCTTCCTGGGAACACCGGGGATGTCGGATGGTTGCCAGGCAAACACATCGACATTCACCCGCAGGAAGGCAACGAGCGCGCTTTCCTATTTGCTGTCAAGTGTGGCACTGATGGTGAAGGCACCACCAGTGCCGTCCTCCTTGGCGGACACCTTCTTGGTTGCCGGAGGAGCGGCCATCCCCTTCTTACACTTGCCGGTGGAGCTCGATGGAACGTCCTCGACGGCAGCGCAGCACTCCGAAGAGGTGCGGTTGCCGGAGTGGGCCCCAGAGCACTTGCCGGACATGGTCTTGGTCTTCTTCCCCCCGGGAGCTTCAGCGGCAAGTGTGTCCTTCTCTGCCGCAGCTGCTGCATCCCGGTAGATCTTGTCGGCGCAGACAAGCGCATCCTTCTTGTCGCCATGGACAGTGATGACGCTTATCGGCCCCGGCATCTTGAGTACGTTGTAGGCGTGGTGGGAAGCTGCCATGAACTTGGCGAGGGCGGGACGGCCGAGTATCCCATTGTATGGCAACGGGATATCGGCGACGTCGAATGTGATACGCTCAGTTCTGAAGTTGAGCTCCCCGCCAAAGGTCACCGGCAGAGTTATCTTCCCCTTGGGTTTGCTCCTCCCCGGGTTGATTCCTTGGAAAGAACCGGTCTCTTCGAGCTCGCCGTCTGGGATTTGGAGTTTCTTGATCACAGCAGAGGAGATCAAGTTCAGCCCGGCCCCGCCGTCAACCAACATTTTAGTGACCTTGAGGTTGCGGATGGTGGGTGAGACCAGCATCGGCAAACACCTGACCGCAGTAGTGCGGTCAGGGTGATCCTCAAGATCAAAAATGATGGGCGTGCTGGACCATTTGAGGAGCCTGCGCGACTCCACGGGCGGCTCTGCTGCATTCACCTCGCGCACCCACTGCTTGAGTTGGCGGTGGGAGGTGTGCAGAGAGGCGCCGCCGTCGACGCACAGGACCTCCGTGGCCTTCTGGAACTCCTGCTCGCTGTTATCTTCATCCTCCATGTCATCGTCGTCGTCTTCTTCATCCTTGTCGCGGCCCCGGGGAGGTCGGTCACCTTGCCGCTGCTTGGCCTTGCCGCGGCGTCCTCCCCGGCCATTGAATGGCCGCTTCTTGCTCGGTTCTCCTCTGCCACCTTGGGCCTTCTCCTTGTCACGCCGCTCGTACTCAGCTTTCTGCTGCTCGACGAGGTACTCGACGCGTTTGCAGTTGGAGAGGTCGTGGCCCTTGGTGCGGTGGATCTTGCAGTATTGCTTGTCGAAGCCGTCCTGCTTGTCGGCTGCCGCTACAGGGGCAGGCTCCTTGCCGGAGCCGCCAGCCTGTGTTTGCTTGGCGGGAGCCTCCTTGCCGGACTTCTCGATGGCAAGCACTTCCTTCTTGTTCTTCCTTCTATTGTTCCGCCGCCGGCTCTTCTTTGCCGGGGCGGCGTCGTCGCTGTCGCTTCCCCCTGCGCCGGTATCCTCCCCGGGGAGTCTCCTCCCCTCTTCGGCGCGTGCACATTTATCAGCTAGAGCATAGAGCTCGCTGACATCCCGTATCTTGGTCATGGCCATTTCCTCACGCATGCGGTGGTTACGCACGTTCTGGTGGAACGCGCTGATAACCGCGGCAGGGTGGACGTCGGGGATGTTGTGCTGCACACGACTGAAGCGTTGGATGTACTTGCGCAGGGGTTCTCCTTCCTTCTGGGCCAGAATGTGGAGATCGCTCTCCTGGCCATGGGGTTTGTGGCCGCCCGTGAAGGCGCCAACAAACTGGTGGCAAAGATCTGCCCAAGAAGAAATGGAGCCTTCCGGCAAGTGCATAAGCCACGAACGAACGTTCGGCTTAAGCACGAGCGGGAAGTAGTTCGCCAAAATCTTCTCGTCGCGCCCCCCGGCAGCCTGCACCGCGATGGTGTAAATGCTGAGGAATTCCGAGGGGTGCGTCTTGCCATCGTACTTCTCCGGTACGTCGGGCTTGAAGTTCTTCATGCTGGGCCACTGGACGCGCCGCAGCTCGCGGGTAAACGCAGGGCAACCTGCCGCGTACGGCAAGTCGCCTGGTTCATCGGGCGCGGGTGCGTCAACAGCGGTCCCAGCTCTCTGGTCTGATTGTCGCCGAGCTTCTCGGCGGCGCTCGATCGTTGTTCGAGCGTCTTCTTGTTGCCGGTCGTCAAGGACCTGGCGCTGGTCCCGACGAGCCCGCGGATCCGACGACGCCGTGGAGTCGTCGTCGACGTTGATCCGGCGGGGCGGCGTCTTTTGCTTCCGCGGCGGGGAGTGCACGGTGGTTGCAACCCCGGCGGTCTTGTCGCCGTCGGCCTTCGTCTTCTCGACTTGCCGCGGCCGCGAGGTCGCCGGCTACTGTGGAGAGTCGTTGTTGGCGAAGGCGATCAGGCTCTGGATGGTTGCTCTCCAGTCTTCGGCTTTGTCTGCCGCTGGAGGGAAGTCGAGGAGCAGTTGCGCCCTTGCGAGCGCTTCTGCTGGAGTGGAGGGGAGCGGGGGCGAGCGGCGCGAGGAGCGGGATATGCTCGGACTCCTAACTGGGTTAGAAGGAGCAGGGTCCCACCCCGGCGACCGCGCTTTGCTCGTGCCAGGACGATGGCCCGGAGCGTCCCGCGAGCCTCCGGTTTGCCCTTGGCCCAGCAAGCGGATGCCACCTCCTGTGGCATGGCGCTGCTGGGTTGTTGTTTGTTGAGATGGACGTGGCGCGTCCACGGAGACCGAGGCTCGGTCGTCCGTCTTGTCCTTGGATTTGGTGGCGCCGCGAGTTTCCTCGCCGGCGACCACTCTTCCGACGGCGTCTCCCCCGCCCACCGTTGGTTCCGGTGGCGGCGGATGAGACGCAGACGGGCCTGCGACCTCCGAAGCCTTCTTCTTCGGGGCCATGGCGCAGTTGCTGATGAGGTTGCCGACGAAACTGGAGAGGTTGATGAAGAATGCGCCCGCGTGAACGCCGGATCAGGTTCGCACAACCTCGACGCCCCCTACCTGGCGCGCCAAAGATGTCGGGGGAAACTGTCCACCACGAACACCTATGGGACCGGAGCCCCTTGTTTGTGCGGTAAGAGGGCGGAGGGAGCACGAAGAGCAGATCGTGGAGATCACGCAGGCAGTTTACCCAGGTTCGGGCCGCGATGGACGCGTAAAACCCTACTCCTGCTTAGTTTGTATTGAGTTGGGGAGCTCGGGAGCTTGAAGGACTAGCTACACCGAGCGTATGAGCGATCTAGGTTCCTCCGCGCACAGGTTTTCCATACAAAGTGTGATTGTTCAAGGAAGACAACTAAAAAGTAAAAATTTGAACTGCTCAAATTCTAATAACTTAGCTTTCATATATTGCTTGCTTCCCGGTAAGGCTTCTCTTTCTTGAACATCACTTGGTTCATCTTCCATCTCCTTCCCGACAAGATTAAAGCCATTGAGCAGATCGAGGCCCCGAAGCGCGTCAAGGATGTCAGAAGGCTTGCAGGTTGTGTGGCTGCCCTCAGTAGGTTCATTTCGAAGTCTGCAGAACGCGCCCTACCTTTCTTCAAAATCCTGAAGAAGGCAGGTCCCATGAAGTGGACTCCGGAAGCGGAGGCGGCGCTGCAGGACTTGAAACGGTACCTGTCCTCCACTCCAATACTTGTCGCACCTAGACCACAGGAAAAGTTGCTGCTATACCTAGCGGCAACCAACCAGGTGGTTAGTGCTGCGTTAGTAGCGGAGAGGGAGGCCGACGAGGAGTCCGCACCACCGGCAAGCGAACCCAGCGACAAGCAGGGGGCTGCTCCGACAAGCTCTGGCCCCGACAAGGCCAACTCTGCGCAGGAACAGGAAGAAGTGCGGAAGAAGATGGTGCAGCGCCCAGTGTATTTTGTAAGTTCCCTCTTGCAGGGGGCTAGATCAAGATACTCTGGGGTGCAGAAGTTGCTTTTCGGCCTCCTCATGGCCTCGAGAAAGCTGCGCCATTACTTCCAGGCACATGAGATAACAGTGGTCACTCGCTTTCCGCTGAAGAGGATATTGCACAATCCAGAAGCAACAGGCAGGATCGTTGAGTGGGCACAGGAGCTGTCGAGCTTTGGACTCAAGTTTGAAAGTACCTCAACCATACAGAGCCGAGCTTTGGCAGAATTCATAGCTGAGTGGACCCCAACGCCCGATGAAGAAGTCCAAGAAACAAGTGCACCCGTACAAGAAGCAACAAGTGAATGGGTAATGTACTTTGATGGTGCCTTCTCGTTGCAAGGCGCCCGTGCCGGCGTGGTACTTATCGCGCCCACCGGAGAGCACCTCAAGTATGTTATCCAGATGCACTTTCCTAGGGAGCAAGCGACAAACAACACTGCTGAATATGAAGGTTTGCTCGCCGGCCTCAGGATTGCGGCCGAACTTGGGATCAGAAAGCTGATTGTGCGGGGAGATTCTCAGTTGGTGGTCCGACGCAAAGGAGGCCTAATCTACTCGGTCGCCCTCAATCCTGGAGATCTTGTTCACTTTGGCGATGATGTGGGCGACCTGCGCCTTCAGCGCCTCCGTGTTCGCGTCGGCCGGCAAGCTGCGGAGAACGTTGGTGAGGTTTATACCGGGATTGCGGTATACAATCTTCGTCAGGACACGCTCCAAGGTCCCCGCGCAGAGCTGGCGCGACTCCTCGGCCAGTTGCGCGGGGAGCTTCTTCCGAAGATCTGCAAGAGCCGGCGCGATCCCTCTGAAGAAGAGGCTGAGCTTGGCGCTGTGAGGGAGGTTTGGATCCGGAGAGTAGATGAGATGCTCAACCTTCAGCGCCAGCAGCTCCTGGTCGATGTTGGATGCAGAGGCCGCCAAGTCGTCGGTCCACACCTCGACGGTCCGGCGGAAGTTCTCGGCCGCAGTGTTGGCGCTCTCCACCAAGCCTCGCTCCCTGCGGAGCTCTTCCTTCAGCTTGGTTTCCCGGTCCCGGACGGCGTCGAGCGAGTCCTTCAGCGTGGAAACCTTCAGCTCCAGATCCTCAATTAAATCCTTGGCGGCCTTCAGCTCGTCGCCCTGCTTGGAGAGGCGCACCTGGAGTTCGGAGTTGGTGTGGGCGTCCTTCTCGCGCTCTGTGTTGAGCGCGGTGACCCTCTCCATGCTCGCCTTCAGTGACTCCTCCAGTTGCGCAACCTTGGCCGCGAGCTCCTCCTTGGCGGTCTCCGCGGCAGCCGCGGCGGCTTTCGCCTCCTTCAGCTCTCCGCCAAGGGCCTGCTCCCGAGCGGCAAGGTCTTCCTCGTGGGAGTCGAGGTTGACCTTCCGTTGGATGAGCTCTCCTTCTCGCCGGGACAGCTCCTCCCCGGCGAGTCGCTGCTGCTCTTCGGCTTCGGCCTTCTCCAGGAGCCACTCCTGGTACTCCCCGGCGAGCCTCTCGCGCTCCTCCGCCACGTCGTGGAGGGCAGCCTGGTTGGCGGCGCGGAGCTCCGCCGCGCGCTTCTCCATATCGGCGGCGGCCTTGGCGGCAAGGGCCTCCCGAGACGCGAGCTTCGCCTGCCTGGCCCAGTAAAGGGCCAGGAGCTGATGAAGCAGCTTCTCCTCCTCGGGCCCGGGGCTCTACGCCGACGACCTCTCCTCGTCATCGGAGACCTCCCCGCCTCGGGCAAGCCCTAGGCGATCTCCGCTGAAGCGTCTCCGCAAGGCGACGACGGGGACGAGGGCGCAGGCGCCCCGGCAACAACCAGCTCGCCGGGCGGCGCGAGCTACCCGGGGGAGCCAAGCTGCGACGGGGGCGCCCGGCGCGCCCACCACGGCGGGGGCGACCCGCACACAGGCCACGGCGGAGGTGCCCCGCACGTCAGCGCCAACCGGAGGAGGGTCTTCACGGGGCGGAGCAGCTGTTCCGCCCGCTCCCCGGGCCTCGGCGTCCACGGGGGCCGGGTCCTCGCAGCCCCCAGCCCCGGGGACCGCCAAGCGCCCGAGGGAGTCTTCGCCTCCTGCTCCTCGCGCGGACGCGCCTCAGGTAGCGTTCGACTTCTCCGCCCTGAGCGACGACGACGACGACGAGGAACAGGAGTAAGAGCTCGAGGCTTTATATCTTCTTCAACTTCGTCTTGATTATTGCTGATTCTGATCTTGCTTTCTGCTTTGATCTCAGGACCCTGGCCCAGCGAGTGGCGAAGAAGGCCAAGGTGCCCGTCGTCGAGGTCGCGGACGACTCGCCCGTCGCGGCGACAGGGGACGCGCCGGAGACGAGCCTGCCGGACCCGAGCGCTGCTCCGAGGAGCAGCCCCCAGCGCAGCCCCCAGCGTAAGCCTGGGTTCTATACTTCCGCTTGTCGGGCACGCTTGAGGAACTTGCTTATATTGACACCCTACTGTTCTTGTTATTGTCTTGATTGTCTTGTGCAGAGGTGGAGCCACAACCACAGGAGCATCCGGAGGTCGCTCCCGAGGAGCCGCAGGCCCCGCCGTCCCCGCCAAGGGCGAACTCTCCGGCAAGGGAGAGCACTCCGCCAAGGGAGGGTACTCCGCCAAGGGCGAGTACCTCGCCAAGGGCGAGTAGCCTGGCGAGGGCGGCCACTCCGCCAAGGCAGAGCTCCCCGGCGAGGGAGCCCGCCGCCGACGACGTCCGTCAAGGTAAGTTCTGTAATCTTGTCTTCTTGGATTCGTCTCTTTTTGGATATTTGCTTGAACTTCTTTTACTTTTTCTTCTTCTTCTAGATCCTCCTCCCCCGGAACAGATGGAGACGGAAACCATCGTCGTGGAGGAGGACGCGCAGGGCGACGGCAGCAACGCCCCTGTTGCTGAGGACACGGCGGGAGCCGCCGAGCCGGCTGCGGAGGAGACCGCTCCGGCCGCAGACGCGGCGGCCGGGAGGGGGACGGCGGCCATACTGCCGGCCCGGAGGCGGCAGGAGCGTCGAGCGCTGCGCCGGCCGCCGACCCCTCCACCGAGAAGGAGCCGTCTGCCTACTATCTTCAGGCCCTGCACTGTGGCCGCTCTCCCTCCGGCGCCTCCGCCCCCTCCGGCGCCTCCGCTCCCTGCGGCGCCTCTGTTTCCTCCGGCAGCGCTGCCCCTCGCTGCAGCCTCGGTCAGGATTCCGGGGATCCCGGAGTGCCTCAAAGAAGGGACCCCGGCGAGCTCGTCGGGAGGAAGCTGCAGTAGTCTGCGGATCTCCGCCTCCTCTGCTTGGCAGGACGCATCCGCAGCCTCTGCCTCATCGGGCGTAAAGCCAAATTCTCCTGCCGCTGCGGCTGCAGCGGCCTCTTCAACCCGAGAAGCTATATACGCTATCTCCTGGTCGGTGGTGTCCCGTGTGAGCCCCTTGATCTCGTCCTTATTCTTCGCCACCTCCACCAGGTTGTCGAAGAAGCTCATGATGACGTCTGGCTTGGGCGGAATCCATGTGCGATCGATGCCATGTGAGTCACACGCGGGCATCATGGCGCGAAGGGAATCCCGGGCCGTGCTGTTGCAGAGAGGCACCACTCCCCGGGGAGCTCTGAACCACTCTGGGTGGGCCGGGTCGTGCTTAAATAGTTCCCGGACCATCCCCTTCAGTTCTAGCGATGTGAAGTTGAAGTTTAGCCCGGGGCGCAGCCTCATTATGTCCGCCGCGTTGCCGTACTCCCATGCCGGCCTCTTCCTATCCTGTAGAGGGGCAATGCGGCGGTGGAGGAAATCTGCTCCTACTTCTCAGACGGACAACCTTGCTACCCGGAGACGAAGAATTCTGATGAGGGCGACGTTGAGCTTGCCGTCGTCCGAATCCAACTCACTCCAGTCCCTGCCGCGCACGATGGCTGTTGTGCGCGGCGCGGTGAAAGGTTGCGGCTCGTCCTCGACTATCCAACACCAGTCTGCACGCCACTCCTCCCACTTGCCGCGGAGCTCCCCCGGCAAGTAGGACTCCTTCTTGTTCAAACGGAAGACCCAAGAAATCCCCCCGGAGAGGGGAGCGCCGGCTTCTACTCTAGGGGTGAAGAAGTGCCTAAACAGCGCTACATTTGGATATATCCCAATATAGTTTTCGCACAGATGTGCGAAAACCGCCATCGTGAGGATGGCGTTGGGGGTGAAGTCAAGAAGGTGGAGGCCGTAGGTGTGCATGATATCGCAGAAGAAATCGGAAAAAGGGGGACAAAGGCCGCAATGAAAGAAAGCTGCGAAGAAGAAGTACCCGCCGGGATAATTGTCCTTGGCGGCGGCGGGATAGGCTCTGGTCCGAGGGTGCGCCTTGGTCTCCTTGGCCCAGAACAAGTAGTACTTGTTCCAGAGCTCCCGCGCGCTGAGTCTCGGCGAGAAGACGACGTTCCGCTTCCGCAGCAGAGTAAGCCTCGCCGCCTGCTCGGATTTCTCCTTCTTGGTCTTCTCCGCCTTCGCCTTCTCGGTCTTCGGGGCCATGGCGGAGGCGGCGAGGGAAGGGGGACGAAGAGTCCGGCGGCGCCGCAGATGCGGAAAACGGCGGAGGAGGTGTGGAGGCGGAGCGCAAAGGGAATCTCTGGAGATGGAAGAAGAAGCAATGAAGGCGTAGGAGGGGAACCGCTCCTGCTTCCTCTGCTTTTATGCTCTTACTCCTGTTCCTCGTCGTCGTCGTCGTCGCTCAGGGCGGAGAAGTCGAACGCTACCTGAGGCGCGTCCGCGCGAGGAGCAGGAGGCGAAGACTCCCTCGGGCGCTTGGCGGTCCCCGGGGCTGGGGGCTGCGAGGACCCGGCCCCCGTGGACGCCGAGGCCCGGGGAGCGGGCGGAATAGCTGCTCCGCCCCGTGAAGACCCTCCTCCGGTTGGCGCTGACGTGCGGGGCACCTCCGCCGTGGCCTGTGTGCGGGTCGCCCCCGCCGTGGTGGGCGCGTCGGGCGCCCCCGTCGCAGCTTGGCTCCCTCGGGTAGCTCGCGCCGCCCGACGAGCTGGTTGTTGCCGGGGCGCCTGCGCCCTCGTCCCCGTCGTCGCCTTGCGGAGACGCTTCAGCGGAGATCGCCTAGGGCTTGCCCGAGGCGGGGAGGTCTCCGATGACGAGGAGAGGTCGTCGGCGTAGAGCCCTAGAGACCCGTCGGAGTCCTCGTCGGCCCCGACGTCCTCCTCCTCCTCCTCCTCCTCGGCAGGTTTGCTGGGCCCAGCGCCCTGCACTGTGGCCGCTCTCCCTCCGGCGCCTCCGCCCCCTACCTAGCGCGCCAAAGATGTCGGGGGAAACTGTCCACCACGAACACCTATGGGACCGGAGCCCCTTGTTTGTGCGGTAAGAGGGCGAAGGGAGCACGAAGAGCAGATCGTGGAGATCACGCAGGCAGTTTACCCAGGTTCGGGCCGCGATGGACGCGTAAAACCCTACTCCTGCTTAGTTTGTATTGAGTTGGGGAGCTCGGGAGCTTGAAGGACTAGCTACACCGAGCATTTGAGCGATCTAGGTTCCGAACCCCCTCTACGTTGTGCATGGGCCTCCTTTTATAGTGCAAGGGGTCACCGACAGGTGTCAACGTAAGAGAAAGGGTAAAAACGTAATAGTGGTGGTAGTTGTAACAGTGCGGGAATAGTGGAGCTACAGTGTATGAACAGTGGTCGCTACCTACTTTGACAGTGGGGGACAAGAGCATTTAATGCCCGTCGCCGTCGACCCCAAAAGCGCCCGCCCTTGCGTCTCCGTTTGCCACGGCGATGGCTTCATCACCGTGGAGTGCCACTGTGTCCCCCAGGCGGCACAGCCATCCGCCACGCGTCCCTGGAATGGCCCCAGGGCGACGCGTGGACCGATGAGCTGGAGCGCGGGCACACAGCGCAACCCTCCCCGGCAAGCACCTTGCCGGGGTCTTGACCTTGCCGGGCCCGGGAGCTTGTCGCTCCCCGGGCCCTGCCGGGGCGCACGTTGCGCCGAGGCATGTCTTCTGTAATGTAATCTTCTAGTCTTCCTGGCAAGCTCCTCTTGCCAGGGCTTTGCGTGAGTGAGGTAATCTTGAGCCTGGGACGGCCTTCCCGGCAAGCTCCACTTGCCGGGGTCTTGATCTTCTGTCTTATATACTTTGTTTTTGAATGGTTTTATATAGAGCTGGAAGGTCTCCGGCAAGCGCGTGGTAGGCCCTGCCGCGGGAAGCTGCTACTGCCCGTGCACAAGTTGGGGTACTGAGGTACCCCTACCTTAGTACACCGACAACTCCCTAAAGCAGAATCTAAAACACGAGAAATAAAGAACCACAGGGACGCACCCATGCGTTCGACAATTTTGCTCAGTGTTATATGGTCTCAAAGGGAGGAAGCAAAAGGGAGGGGACAAACTGTTATGTTAGGCATCCTTTGACTTACGAAGTACAGTGACATTGATGCCAGTGCAAGCCGGCATCGGCGGCGGTGGATCGGGATGAGTAATCAAGTAACGTCGATTGTCGTCAGAATGGCCGGTGAAGAATCTGCTCTGCCCTGCCACAGAAAGAACCAAATAGAGTCAGAGTAGAGCGGGTCAGAGGAGGAGTCTCGCTGAACCATTAGCAGCGTCGGAGTAGAGATTGCTGGGGCAGATTAGCACCACCAAGGCCGAGCTTGGAGCGGCGCGTGCGAAGACGTGGCGTGGGGCAGTAGGGCGACAAACCAGAGGAGGCGCGGGCACTGGCGACCTGTAGTACCTAGGGTTGTTATGGCCCGCATGTAGGGCGAGGAGGAAGTCGCCATGGTAGGGGATCGGGGGAGGGCGGTGAGGAGTAGCCGTTCCTGTGAGCGGCGTCGCAGCAAGCGCCGGAGCTAGCCAGGATCAGAGGTGGCGGCGGCGGCGTCGTGGTTACAGAGAGAAGAGATTTGCTTGGCTGCGTGCTACTTGGATGGAGGAGGCAAAGATAATGTGAAGATTTTTTTTCTGTGGATAATGTGAAGGGAGGTTAGCAAATCATGGGAGGTGGGAGGTGGGACGTTGACCCAACAACAGATATGTATGTTTCGTTGCTAGCCATGCGTTGTCATAAGGGGGGTTTCGTTGTAGTGGTTTGTTAGCCTTTGGCTTTTTGCTAGGCTTTGGCTTGCTGAAAGAAATTGAAAAACAAGTCAGAACTGTAAAGCAAAGTGCAATCATAAACCGGATAAATTAAAAGACTTACCCTGGGACAGTTTTCAGGGGTGGGAGTTGTGTGGCAGTTGATTCGCCGGAAGAAGATAAGGGAGTATCCTGATAATCAGGGTCAGACGGTTTAAGCGGTTTGCGTATAAGCCCGGCCTTAGGGTGAAGAAGAGTTGGAGAAGATAAGGGAGTATCCTGGGACAGTTTTCAGGGGTGGGAGTTGTGTGGCAGTTTATTCGCCGGAAGAAGATAAGGGAGTATCCTGATAATCAGGGTCAGACGGTTTAAGCGGTTTGCATATAAGCCCGGCCTTAGGGTGAAGAAGAGTTGGAGAGAGTATAACCTCAGAGCGGCGCCTCCGAGCTGGAGTAAGAGAGATTCCAGACGATTCAACTACAAGGCCGCTATGGCGGGTAGTCCGGCGAAGGGCTTCATGTTGCTGTTTCTTCAATAGAAAATTGGGATCCAATTGAGCATAAGGGTGAGAAAATTTATATTTCCGGACTGTCCGACGACTTTTTTGTGGAAGTGGTTCTGAATCGGAAGAAAGGATAGTTACCACAATTTCGGCCGGTTTATCTCCTTCAGCCAACTCCTGTGAAAAATTACCGTTAAATACAGATATGGATAAAAGTAAACAAGCTAAAGCCGGATTAAACCATACCTCGAAGTCCGGATCGTCATCTTCAGCATGAGAACCGGAGCCAGCAGCCACCTTTCTTTTCTTGATAGCGAAGGCTTTCCGGCGTGGCTGTTTTCCGGCCTTCTCCTGAGGTTTCCTCTTCCAAAAGGGATCATTAGCCTGCTCAAAAGGTGAAAGATAATTGAAAGAACGATTTAAAGGAATGGATTACAAACATATGAAAGAAAGTAAGACATACCGCAGGCAGCTTGTTTTTCTTGTAGTATGGAGCCAATCCGGTTTGGCTACATTCTTCTAAAGTGATGTTAAGCATCTTCTTAGCAGATTCAATGACTTCCGACTCAGAAAGTTTGTCCTTAGAAAAACGTTGAGGATCATCCGGTTTACCAGAATATTAATACATCAAGCTTGGGCGCGGGCTCAGAGGAAGGATACTCCAAGAGAGCCAGCGGCGCATAAAATCCACGCCGGTTAAACCATTGGCCATAAAGGCCTTTAACCTGGAAAGTTGAGAAGCAAACCAGGGCCGCTCTGAGGAGATGAGGCGCTGCGGCAAGGGGTGATCTTCTGGAAGACGGTGCTCGCGATAACCCGCCAATGGGTTTTCCCCTTCAGGTGAAGTGTCAATACAATAAAACCAAAATTTCTTCCAATCCTTGGGATGTGTGTGGAGAGCGGCATGAGGAAATACTGCATCTTTTTATTTCTGAATACTGACCCCGCCCAGTTCCTGATGAGGTCCACTAGTAAATTCAGTTCGCCGGTTCAGGTGGAAAAAGTCCCGGAACAGGTCGACTGACGGTTCTTCTTGCAAATACACCTCAGAAAACACTTGGAAATCGCAGATGTTGGAAACAGAGTTGGGACCTATGTCCTGAGGATGAAGCTAGAAAGCGGCAAGCACATCCCGAAAAAACTTCGAACCGGGAGGAGTAAAGCCCCGAGCAATATGGTCAAAGAAGACAATAACCTCCCCCTCTTTGGGAGTAGGAGGACATTCATCTCCTGGGGCCCGCCATTTTAAAACGGATCGAGGGCCTAAGGTGCCGATTGCAGCAGCATTGACTAAATCTTGTTCCGTAATAACGGAAGGAACCCAGTTGCAGTAGACAAACTGTTTGGCCATAGCAACAGAAGAACAAGTGCTGAAAGGGTAAAATGTAAACCCGGATTACTCGAGTACAGTGGTATAAACCGGAAGATATATGGAAGGATTACGCAATGGTTTAATGCAAGGGACTAATGATATGGATAACCCGGCAATAAATAGGAAACTGTATTACTATCGGTTCAGGACAACAAAAGAGAAAGAGCTAAACCGTCGCGTTCGTCATGGAATTTTTACAGAAGCAGCATATGACTGTTTAAACCGGAGCGTACTTTACAGATCTACAAAGGTGAAGAAACAAGTTTCCGCAGACAGCTAAAGTAAAACAGATCTGAGCACCCAGGAAAAGGAAAAGTAAATACAAGACTATTACAGGAAGAACCGCAAGAATCTTATACAAAGCAGATGAATCTAAAGGATGAGATCTAAAGCATACAGCGGCGGAACAGAAGCAAGTTTAAAGAGCAAGATTTAAAGGCTGAAATTTCTGCGAACTTTGCGTCTACGATGAACAGACGAAGCTACCGCTGAGTGTAGGATCGAAAGTATGTCTAGAGGGGGGGTGATTAGACTACTTGACAATATAAAAAATCTGCCTTTTGATTATGCAAAGTTTTTGGCAGTTTCACAATTAAGATCAATTCAAGTATCACCCTACACATGCAATTCTAGAGTATAAGCAGCGGAAAGTAAATTGCACATGTAGTAAAGAGAGGTGGAGAAGATCAAACGCAGTTTGGAGACACGGAGATTTTTGTCGTGGTTCCGATAGGTGGTGCTATCGTACATCCACGTTGATGGAGACTTCAACCCACGGAGGGTAACGGCTGCGCGAGTCCACGGAGGGCTCCACCCACGAAGGGTCCACGAAGAAGCAACCTTGTCTATTCCATCATGGCCTACGCCCACGGAGGACTAGCCTTACTCGGGGTAGATCTTCACGAAGTAGGCGATCTCCTTGCCCTTACAAACTTCTTGGTTCAACTCCACATCTCGAAGACGGAGGCTCCCAAGCGACACCTAACCAATCTAGGAGGCACCACCCTCCAAAAGGTAATAGATGTTGTTGTTGATGATGAACTCCTTGCTCTTGTGCTTCAAATGATAATCTCCCCAACACTCAACTCTCCTCACTGATATGGCTGTGGTGGAAGAAAGGATTGAGTGGAAAGCAACTTGGGAAGGCTAGAAATCAAGTTTCATATGGTAGGAATGGAATGACTTGATCTCAACACAAGGGTAGGTGGTTCTCTTCTCAGAAAGTGTATAGTAGGAGTGGTAGACTTTCTGATGGCTCTCTCCACGAATGAAGAGGGGGTGGAGGGGTATATATAGCCTCCACACAAAATCCAACCGTTACACACATAATTGAGCAATCTCGGTGAGACCGAAGTGAAAACTCGGTCAGACCGAAAGTTCAAATATAGTGAACGTTGGGATTTTCGGTGGGACCGAAAATACCATCTCGGTGTGTCCGATGTGAGTCAAAGGTAGGAGCTTGCCATTCTCGGTGGGACCGAAATTAACAACTCGGATATTCCGATATGATGTCAATTGGTTACAGAAGGTTGGCAGTCCAGTTTCGGTAAGACCGAACTCAAAATCGGAAGGACCGAAAATTTAGGGTTTTGAAGAATAGCTGAGGTGGTTCATCTCGGTGGGACTGAGTTTGCAGAATCGGTTTGTCCGAGATTACTTATGAGTGTGTTAAGTAGTGAAGGGTGCTGATAGTTGAGGGAGCTAGATCACTAAGCACTTGAGCAACCAGATCATCAACACAACCTCATCCCCTTTTAATAGTATTGGCTTTTCCTATGGACTCAATGTGATCTTTGATCACTAAACCAAAAATAGAGTCTTGAGCTTTTGCCAATGCTTGTCTTAGCATTTTGAGGGGTCCACTTCTTCAGACATTTCCATACCCATATCATCGAACTTCTCTGAAATGATTCTCAAGTAAATATTAGTTCAATGATATATATGTTGTTATTAATTACCAAAACCACCCGGGGATTAGTTGCACTTTCACTGAGGTTTAATGGCGGCGATGCGAGAAAGAACCCTAGAGCTATGGATCTACAGCAAGGAAGCTGACATACCAGGAACAGCAAGAAGCGGCGGCGGAGTTTCTCTGGTCACGCTCAGGTCGATGCAGCGGCCGGCGAAGACTTGAGCTCGACGGACGACGGCGGAGATTTGAGTTCGACGGGCAACGATGGAGTCTTGAGCTCGGGCGACGGAGGAAGAAGAACGAACGGAAGGAGATAAAGAACAGAGGCAGCGGTATTTATAGAAGGGCAGAGTTGAAACGACAGGCGCGAGATTTGAGGAGGCAGAAGATTGGATAAAGATCCTCTGTCGCCTCGATTCTTGGGATGGCCCTTAAACAAAGTCGATAGACAGCTGGGTGCGTTAAATGCAGAAGTGATGTCATGGTTAAATTAAGTGATTTTCAAGGATGACGTCATGGCCGGTTTACAAAATGAGGAGACACAAGAAGGAAGATTATGCAGACTGGGAAGATTGATGTGAACAAGTTCAAATCATTCTGGGGCCTAATGTCAGGGATATTACTAGCAGGTATGAACCGGCTAGTGTAAACCGGATTATGGTAATATCGTTGTATCACTGTAATACTTAGTAGAGGCTACGGCCCATGAGATCTTAGGGCCCATGTATAGAGTTATGGTTGGTAAACCGCCTGATCATGTAACTTGAGAGATAAGGAAGAAAAAACAGAGACCGACGCGGACACAAGTATGAGCCGGCCTCGGGACTCTGTAAACCGGACCGGGCGTCACCTCTATAAAAAGGGCGACCCGGCGACGGTTCAGGGACACGCAAGAAACAACCCGTCGAAACACAGGCAAGCGACCCGCTCCCTTTTCATCGACGCCCAAGCAATACCAAACCAAACTAGACGTAGGCTTTTACCTTCATCGAAGGGGCCGAACTAGTATAAACCCTCTGTGTCCTTTGTGTGCTTTTAACCCCTTCAAGCTAACCCGTGCGATGGTTCCATTAACAAGTCCGTTAAACCGGACATCTGCCGTGTTAATTCCACGACACTAACTCAAATATTTTACCTCTACGATCATATCGTAGAAACTCTTGTTTTCTATTTACGATGATTCTCCACTTCACTCTGAAATTCTTTGAACTTTTCAAATGTTTCAGACTTGTGCTTCATTAAGTAGATATACCCATATCTGCTGAAATCATCAGTGAAGGTCAGAAAATAACGATACCCGCCGCGAGCTTCAACACTCATTGGTCCACATACATCTGTATGTATGATCTCCAACAAATCTGTTGCTCGCTCCATTGTTCCGGAGAACGGAGTTTTAGTCATCTTGCCCATGAGGCATGGTTCGCAAGCACGAAGTGATTCATAATCAAGTGATTCCAAAAGTCCATCACAATGGAGTTTCTTCATGCGCTTTACACCATTATGACCTAAACGACAGTGCCACAAATAAGTTGCACTATCATTATTAACCTTGCATATTTTGGCTTCAATATTATGAATATGTGTATCACCACGATCGAGATCCAACAAACTATTTTCATTGGGTGTATGACCATCGAAGGTTTTATTCATGTAAACAGAATAACAATTATTCTATGACTTTAAATGAATAACCGTATTGCAACAAATATGATCAAATCATATTCATGCTCAACGCAAATGCCAAATAACATTTATTTAGGTTTTACACTAATCCCGAAAGTATAGGGAGTGTGCGATAATGATCATATCAATCTTGGAACCACTTCCAACACACATCGTCACTTCACCTTTAACTAGTCTCTGTTCATTCTGCAATTCTCGTTTCGAGTTACTAATTTTAGCAAATGAACCGGTATCAAATACCTAGGGGTTGCTATGAACACTAGTAAAGTACACATCAATAATCTGTATATCAAAATATACCTTTGTTCACTTTGACATCCTTCTTATCCGCCAAGTATCTAGGGCAGTTCCACTTCCAGTGACCATTTCCTTTGCAGTAGAAGAACTTAGTTTCAGGCTTGAGTTTTAGCTTTGGGTTTCTTCACGGGAGTGACAACTTGCTTGTCATTCTTCTTGAAGTTCCCCTTCTATCCCTTTGCCCTTTACTTGAAACAAGTGGTCTTGTTAACCATCAACACTTGATGCTTTTTCATGATTTCTACCTTCGCCGACTTCAGCATCGCGAAGAGCTCGGGAATTCCTTTCGTCATCCCTTGCATATTATAGTTCATCACGAAGTTCTACTAACTTGGTGATAGTGACTAGAGAACTTTGTCAATTACTATCTTATCTGGAAGATTAACTCCCACTTGATTCAAGTAATTGTAGTACCCAGACAATCTGAGCACATGCTCACTGGTTGAGCTATTCTCCTCCATCTTGTAGGCAAAGTACTGTCAGAAGTCTTATACCTCTCGACACAGGCATGAGTATGAAATACTAATTTCAACTCTTGGAACATCTTATATGCTCCGTGGCGTTCAAAACGTTTTTGAAGTCCTGGTTCTAAGCCGTAAAGCATGGTGCACTTAAACTATCAAGTAGTCATCATACCGAGCTTTTGTCAAAACGTTCAGAATGTCTACATCTGCTCCTGCAATAGGTCTGTCACCTAGCGGTGCATCAAGGACATAATTCTCTGTGCAGCAATGAGGATAATTCTCAGATCACGGAACAATTCCGCATCATTGCTACTAACATCTTTCAACTTAGTTTTCTCTAGGAACATATAAAAAAAATAAAAGGGGAGCAACATCGTGAGCTATTGATCTACAACACAGATATGCTAATACTACGAGGACTAAGTTCATGATAAATTAAAGTTCAATTTAATCATATTACTTAAGAACTCACACTTAGATAGACATCCCTCTAGTCATCTAAATGATCACGTGATCCAAATCAACTAAACCATGTCCGATCATCACGTGAGATGGAGTAGTTTCAATGGTGAACATCATATGTTGATCATATCTACTATATGATTCACGCTCGACCTTTCGGTCTCCAGTGTTCCGAGGCCATATCTGCATATGCTAGGCTCGTCAAGTTTAACCCGAGTATTCTGCGTGTGCAAAACTGGCTTACAACCGTTGAATTTGAACGTAGAGCTTATCACACCCGATCATCACGTGGTGTCTCGGCACGACGAACTTTCGCAACGGTGCATACTCAGGGAGAACACTTGTACCTTGAAATTTAGTAAGGGATCATCTTATAATGCTACCGTCGAACTAAGCAAAATAAGAAGCATAATAAGATAAACATCACATGCAATCAAAATATGTGACATGATATGGCCATCATCATCTTGTGATTTTGATCTCCATCTCCAAAGCACCGTCATGATCACCTTCGTCACCGGCGCGACACCTTGATCTCCATCGTAGCATCGTTGTCGTCTCGCCAACTATTGCTTCTACGACTATTGCTACTGCTTAGTGATAAAGTAAATCAATTACATGGCGATTGCATTTCATACAATAAAGCGACAACCATATGGCTCCTGACAGTTGCCGATAACTTTACAAAACATGACCATCTCATACAAAACTGTATATCTCATCATGTCTTGACCATATCACATCACAACATGCCCTGCAAAAACAAGTTAGACGTCCTCTACTTTGTTGTTGCAAGTTTTACGTGGCAGCTATGGGCTTAGCAAGAACCGTTCTTACCTACTCATACAAAACCATAACGATGTTTCGTCAAGTATGTGCTGTTTTAACCTTCACAAGGACCGGGCGTAGCCACACTTGATTCAGCTAAAGTGAGAGAGACAGACACCCGCCAGTCACCTTTAAGCAACGAGTGCTCATAACGGTGAAACCAGTCTCACGTAAGCGTACGCGTAATGTCGGCCCGGGCCGCTTCATCTCACAATACCGCCGAAGCAAAGTATGACATGCTGGTAAGCAGTATGACTAGTATCGCCCACAACTCATTGTGTTCTACTCGTGCATATCATCTACGCATAGACCTGGCTCATGATGCCACTGTTGGGGAACGTAGTATTTTAAAATTTTCCTACGATCACACAAGATCTATCTACCAGATGTATAGCAACGAGGGGAAGAGTGTGTCTACGTACCCTCGTAGACCGGGAGCGGAAGCGTCAAGTGACGTGGTTGATGTAGTCGAACTTCTTCGCGATCCAACCGATCAAGCACCGAACGTACGGCACCTCCGCGTTCAGCACACGTTCAGCTTGATGACGTCCCACGAGCTCTTGATCTAGTTGAGCTTCACGGGAGAGTTTCGTCAGCATGACGGCGTGGTGACAGATATGATGTATCTACCGGCGCAGGGCTTCGCCTAAGCACTGCAACGGTATGACCGAGGTGTGTTTCTGTGGAGGGGGGCACCGCACACGGCTAAAACAATTGAACTTGTGTGTCCTAGGGTGCCCCCTGCCCCCGTATATAAAGGAGCATGGGAGAGGCCGGCCCTAGAGGGGGCACGCCAAGTGTGGGGAGTCCTACTAGGACTCCCAAGTCCTAGTAGGATTCCCCTTTCCTTTCTGGAGTAGGAGAGAAGGAAAGAGGTGGAGAGGGATAAGGAAAAGGGGGCTGCACCCCTTGTCCAATTCGGACCAGAGGGGGGCGCGTGCCTCCTTCCTTTTGGCCTTTCTCCTCTATTCCCGTATGGCCCAATAAGGCCCATATACTCCGAAAAATACCCGAATCACTCGGAACCTTTCCGATGTCCGAATATAGTCGTCCAATATATCGATCTTTACGTCTCGACCATTTCGAGACTCCTCTTCATGTCCCCGGTCTCATCCGGGACTCCGAACTCCTTCAGTACATCAAAACTCATAAACTCATAATACCGATCGTCATCAAACGTTAAGCGTGCGGACCCTACGGGTTCGAGAACTATGTAGACATGACCGAGACTCATCTTCGGTCAATAACCAATAGCGGAACCTGGATGCTCATATTGGCTCCTACATATTCTACGAAGATCTTTATCGGTCAAACCGCATAACAACATACGCTGTTCCTTTTGTCATTGGTATGTTACTTGCCCGAGATTCGATCGTCGGTATCTCTATACCTAGTTCAATCTCGTTACCGGCAAGTCTCTTTACTCGTTCCGTAATACATCATCTCATTACTAACTCATTAGTCTTTTGCTTGCAAGGCTTATTATGATGTGCATTACCGAGAGGGCCCAGAGATACCTCTCCGACACTCGGAGTGACAAATCCTAGTCTTGATCTATGCCAACACCACGAACACTTTCGGAGACACCTGTAGAGCATCTTTATGATCACCCAGTTACGTTGTGACGTTTGATAGCACACAAGGTGTTCCTACGGTATTCGGGAGTTGCATAATCTCATAGTCATAGGAACATGTATAAGTCATGAAGAAAGCAATAGCAGTAAAACTAAACGATCATAGTGCTAAGTTAACGGATGGGTCTTGTCCATCACATCATTCTCCTAATGATGTGATCCCGTTGATCGAATGACAACTCATGTCTATGGTTAGGAAACATAACCATCTTTGATCAATGAGCTAGTCTAGTAGAGGCATACTAGGGACACTCTGTTTTGTCTATGTATTCACACATGTACTAAGTTTCCGGTTAATACAATTCTAGCTTCAATAATAAACATTTATCATGATATAAGGAAATATAAATAACAACTTTATTATTGCCTCTAGGGCATATTTCCTTCAAGGGCTACTTGCCCCAGTGGAGGAATGTGCAGCAGGGCTAATGCCTTCATTCTCCTTGCCCAGCCCAAGATTGAAATCCTTGCAGGTTGGTGCCTGGGAGGTGGTACACTTATTAGGAATATGAAAAAGTATTGTCTTTTCTTGTTCACAATTAGCAGTCAACCGCTTCCAGATATCAGATTTGAGCAAATGCATAGTCCAGCCAAATTTATCAAGAGTCAACAGCAAATGGGTTATGAAGTTAAACCAACTTACTGGAATTTCAATTTTGAAAGTGTGTTTGGCTCCTTGGGTTGCTGGTGCAAAATGTTGAATCAAAAGATTTAGTCCTTCTTCAGAAATTAAGTGAGAGCCATCAATAATTTGCATAGCATGTTCTTGAGCCAAAGTATGAAATTCAAGTATTGAGGGGGAGTCTGGTAGTGAAAAAGTCCCATAGTTACCTTTAGGGCTTACTTGTGAGGAAGATCCAATGTGAGGAATGAGAACATCTGCTTTGCCCTTGGTATCTGTCGGAATAGCCTGATGATCAGGGCTGGGAGCTTCAGCATCAGTACTGCTGGCAGGAATATGAGCCGTCTGTACATTTTGCTCTGCAGCTTCCACATTTATGTTCAGTTGAGCAGGTTCTATGGCTATATTGGGAGGCTAATCCTCATTTGGTTGCATCATCTGTAATTCTTCCTCCTCTTCCACAACATTGTATGCTAAAGCAATGTTAAGTAATCCTTGACCCATAGGAGGAGATAAAGAAGCCTGGTTGACCTCCTCACTGGCTGAATGGGTTAGAGATAGAAGACCATCAGAAAGTGAAAGAGTGGTAGTTATGCTGCTATTGGGTGCTCCATCTTCGGGCAGTACTGGTATTGCCACTTGAAGCTATTCTGGAGGACCAGGAGCAGGTGGTTGGAAGGCCCAGTGGTCCTCTTGTTGAGCCTGTTCTTCCCAAGCATCCCAATCATCATTTGGAGCATGGATGTTATGGTTGGGTAGTGGTTGAAATCCTGGGAAATCATTAGCATGGTGTGGAATAGGGTGTGGGTCTACACCCTCAGGTGGGAATGGATCCTCATCAGCAGGCCCCCACCCAGCATTTCTTCAAGCAGAACTTCAACAGAGCATGTCCATGATTCTTCTTCAAAATGTTCCCCTTCAGACCATCTAATGCTCTTAGGTATATCTTCAAGCTCTGTAACTCTAGCCTTAACCAGGATCTTACCCTTCAGGGCATCCTCTCTCTCCCAACTGATGATCTTGCCCCATTTGGAAATCGCAGAAGCAATATCTTCAGTATTGCAGAAATCGAAAGGGACACCCACAAACAGTAACCAGTAGACTCTGTTGAATTGAACTCTGCGCTAGTTTCTACCTTGATCATGCTTGTTAAAGGAGATAAAGACATCCCCAAACGCATGCGGGCCCTTTGATAACCCTCAACCGTAAGGGATCGAGATAGTCTTCGCGGGTAAGAATAACCCAATTTATTGATTCGACACACGGGGAGCCAAAGAGTATTTATAAGCTTTGACAGTTGAGTTGTCAATTCAACCGCACCTGAAATATACTTACTTGCAACAAAAGATAAATGGTAACAGTGATATGATAGTGATGATAATGATAGTAAAAGTAAACAGCAAAAGTAAATAGTAAAGGTAAATGGCAAAAGTAGCAACTAGTGACAAGCAGGATTTAAAACACTGTAGGCTAGGGAGATGGATGGTTGGGCGCTGCATGGATGAGATATATCATGATTCTAGCTTGGGGCACGGCACATGGAAAAGTAATGATCATCTAGGCAAATATCAAACATTAGGCATGTATCCCGTAGGTAGTTGTGCGTGCTTGCAATAAGAACTTGCACAACATCTTTTGTCCTACCATCCCGCTACGAACGGGGCCAAAAGGAACTTATGGAGATTAAGGTGCTCCTGTCAAAGAGCACCGGAACAAAGCAATGAACTCAATGGATACATGTAATCCTCAAACTACGGACCATCCCCTTTGGTGTCCCAAGTTGTCACTCAATAGGTGCAAACAACTCATAGATAGGATCAAGAACACAAATATATCCATGCAAACACATATGGTTCAGATCTGAAATCATGGCACTCGGGCCCTAAGTGACAAGCATTAAGAATAACAAGTTGAAGCAAAGATGATAAACACCATAGTAGATGATAGGCAACATGCCCCCAACGATCTGACAAACTATTACATGATCTAACTCATCCAATCCCTACCATCCCCTTCGCCTACAGCAGGGGATTACTCACACATGGAAGGAGAAGTCATGGAGGGATGATGGAGTGGTGATGATGATGATGATGGCGACGATCTCCCCTCTCCGGAGGCCAATTTAGCCTCCAGATTAGCCCTCCCGAAGAAGAACAGAGGGTGGCGGCGGCTCCGTGACGAAAACTGCAAAAAGAACTTCTGATCTGGGATTTCTCCGTCACGAGCTAAAATACGAGTCGAAGTAGGGCACCAGGGGAGGTGGGGCCCACCTAGGCGACCCCCCGGCGCGGCCAAGTGCTGGGCCGCGCCACCAGGGCGCCTGGGCCCCCCTGGCCCCCTTGGTCCCTCTTCTGGCTCCGGGTTCCTTCGGGTGCGTGGATTTTTTGTGATTTTTCATGGATTTTTCTGAGATACCTAAAAATCCGTTTCCTGCACACAATAAAACCATACAGGCAGCTCTGCTGAAAACAGCGTTAGTCCGGGTTAGTTTAGTTCAAATCATGCAAGAATGAGGTCAAAACAATATCAAAAGTGTTTGGAAAAGTAGATACGTTTGAGACGTATCAACTCCCCCAAGCTTAGCATATTTCTTGTCCTCAAGCAATTCAGTTCAACGAACTAGACGCGACAAAGAAAACTTTGACAAACTCTTTTGCTTCATTAGATGTATATAAGCATGTACTACGAAAAGAGTCTAGCAAGTATGGAAACAGTACTATGAGGACAATGCACGGAGCAATCCTTCTTTCAAGTGACCAATCACAAATACCTAAAAGTAAATAATATATTACTAAAAATCAAGACAAGATCACATTGCACATAGCTTGAGCATATTAGGGTGGTATCTCGCTAGCCTCCATGAGTGAAGCAAAACATAAATGCAGAAACTCCTCCAGAGTTTTAAAGGAGACTAGAACTAAGAATTTCAGAATAAATCATATCACAAGCATGCAGAAGACAATGTAATACTTTGGGACAATGCACATTACACTCAGAATGACAATTATGCTCTCCTAGTTAGTGCTTTGAAGAAAGAAGGTGGAGACTCTCGAACCGTGGCTTTTGTTGGCAAGGTTGAAAACCCGTGGTCGGTAACAAAAACTAAACATGTACCAGAGCTCTTGGTTTTCAAAACAGAGGTAAAACCGTTTTTGAGAGGTGCATATTTCGTCAACGAATGCTAGTAGATAACTCAATCACTTCTTGAGCTGGACAAGTCTCGAGGAACGGCTCCCGCATGAGGACGATCACATCCTCTTAATCTCCTTTATTTATCACTGCCAAAGTTTTCTGATTTCTCATGAACAAAGCGTGAATGAGGGTTTGTTTGTTGTATTATCTTTTATGAGCCGGGCGCACTCTATGCCAGTTCCTTCTCGTATAAAGGGTTTGCACATTAGACATGCAATCTAGGGGTGAAACTTGTCCAACTTGAAAAGATCATGAATTAACTACTACTTCCTCATGAGCTAAAACAAAGGCACAAAAAGAGAAATGCTTTTGATTAATTTCGAGATGGTACACGAAAGTCTTCGTTAGGAATGGCAGGTAAATACCATGTATAGGAAGGTATGGTGGACTCATATGGTATAACAGGTTTTAAGGATTTTGGATGCACAAGCAGTCAGTCCGCTTAGTACAGGTGGAGGTTAGCAAAAGACTGGGAAGCAACCAACTAGAGAGCAATAACGGTCATAATCATGCAGAGCGACAAAGCAACATTGAATCGGGCATGAAAGTGATATAACTATTCTGAAACTCAAAGATCATCAAGGCAGAGGAGACTTCTTAGTCTTAAACATGTGTAAACATGTGCCAAGTCAATCCAAAAATTCTCTAAAGGGAAATACCACCTTAGTATACCGAACTATGAACAGTGCAATGCATGTAGATCATTTCAATAACACATTATATACTCTAGTTATTCGAGACTAGCCACAAGGAAAGCATGAACTACTGGAAGAGCATTGTAAACATAGCACTATGTCGCTACAAGCTGGTCTCTAGATCATAAGTACAGGCATATGTACAAAAGTAGAAACAAGAAGAGTTCATACCGGTCTTCCTTGTTGCTTCCTTTCAGTCGATCTTCGTCATTACTGCTTGTCACTTGCACGATCGAACGTAGGAAATATAATTAAATGCCATCACGGACTCGAGCTGAACTCTGAAAACAAAGCAAACTAAAGAGAAAAGGAAATCTTTTTGGATTATTTCAAAGGTTGAACGAAAGCAAAAGAAAGAGAAAATCTTTTTGTTGTTTTTGCAAAGAGAGAAATAAAGAAGAACGGGCAAAAACTTTGAAAAGATCAAAGCGAACAAAACGGATAATACAATGGAAAAGTGAGAGGGGCACGTACTCCCCCAAGCTTAGGCTTTTGGCCTAAGTTGGTAGCAGCTACTGCCCCCAGGAGCCTCCTGCTCCGGGGGTATGGTGGTGAGTCCAAGGGTCGTAGAAGGATGCCGGCGCGTACACCGAACTCCTCAGAGTCTCCCACGAGGAAGGGTCCGTACGCCAAGCAGAGGAAGACCCTTCACCAAACTCGGTGGCAGTATCTCCCTGAAAAGGTGGTAACTCACCGTGCTCCTCCTCGTCGGGCACAACCCCCTCCATGGGGTTATGAAACTGATACTGGGCCATGAACTCATCGAACTGGACAACATCAAAGGACCATCCGTTCCTGCGAGAAAAATCAAACAAAAGAGGTGCAGGTAGACGGATCTCGCGTTCCGCGGTAGTTTCGAAACGTAAGATATAAACAAGATTATCCAGTTCAGAAGCCATGGTAACAAACTTATGCCTTTTCATAGCAGCAAGATCAAAGCTTACATAAGTAAAAGGATTATCATCAGGGTGTGGGGTGCCTCCAAGATGTTCTAAGATAAGTGTGGCATAAATGCCACCATATAAGTCCCCCTTGTTACCGTTCATAGCAAGGCGTCGAGCAATTAAGGCACCCAGATTATAATCAGACCTCCCTGAGAGGGCTGCTGCCAAGATAGCAATATCCGGAGCAGAAATGTTGCTCGTGTTGTCACGAGCTAACACCCCTCTAGCAACATAATATGCAAAATACCTGAGGTGAGGAAATAAGATGCTGGAGATCTTTGACTGATGAATATCCCTCGTACCCATGTTGTAGAGAGAGTTGATGACGGTTTTCAGCTCGGAGGGCTGAGTGGCCATCCTAGCCGTCCTCCCAACGTTTGGCACACCTATTATTTCACAAAACCTTCCCAAAGTCATGGTGATAAGGTCATTGTAAATTTTAAACTCAATAGCACCTGAATCAGGATTATATCTAAAACTGTTAATGAAACTGGAGGTGAGTTTTTGATACTGAGTAACACGACACGTGACGAGCCGTGTCAGACCTGCATTAGCACAAAGATTATAAAACTCATCCTTGATTCCCGCAGCTTCAAGGAATTCATCACATGGAAACGTCATCGCACGTGCTGGACTTGTGTCTTCCAACAACTCCAGGGGCACATGATCTTCATTATAGCTTACCCTAGCAGTCGAGGGTGAAGCTGCGGCTCTAGTAACTCGATCGGAGTGTGCGGGCCTCCTCTTCTCAAGCCACCCTTTTGCCCTTCCTAACAAACTCATTTCTGAAATTTTTGGCAATTTACAAAAACGAGGATTAAAACAAGGTGAGCTAAGGCAAACTACTCAACTCACTTGCCCAAGGCATAAACTTGCATCAAAACTTGGAAAATAACTTTCTACACATGCATGCAAGCTCATCTATACAGCACCAAGAACTACTAAACACTCACAAATGAAGCCACCAATCAGAAATCTAATTGGAGGGGTGGAGGAGTCACATACCAGGGAGTATTTGTTCAAAATCTCAGCTCAAATGATGGGCTGTAGAGAGAGATCGAAGAATCGCCTCCAAGAACAGCAAGAACACAAGAACAAGTGCAGAACTCGCGTTTTGGAGAAAAAGAGAGAGGGAGGAAGAAGACATACCTGGAGGGGGGCCATGTGGGCCCCAGGCGCCCTGTGGGCGCGGCCAGGGGCTGGGCCGCGACAGCTGGCCGCCTGGGCCACTGGTGGGTCCCCCTGGCTGGCCCCAGGTCCCTCTGGGTCACTCCCGACGTGGAAATTTTTATTTTTATTTTTCTGAAAACTTCACTGTTGAAATTTTTTCGAAGTTCAAAAAGCTGCGAAACTCTCTGAAAACTTGAAGCAGTGAGTAGTATTGTGAAGCTTCAAAACATAAATACTTGGTACAGCAAGTAGAAGAAAAACAAAGATAAATGAAAACATAACAAGCTCAACTTTTTATCCATATAAAACATGTTTACTAGTAAGGTTGATCAAGTCTTACCAACAAACAGGCGATATATAGAGCAAAAAGTCTCACCTCTTACGAAGTAATCACTGAACCTTTACCTTGACGGACATTGTCCCCACCATGATAGTTTTGTATTTGTGAGGCACATGTAGTGGACAATCCCATTCTCCAATCTTCACGGTCTCGATATTTTCTATGGAGTTGAGGCCATGCCTCCTGTCGATCTTCTTTGGAAAATATACCGTGTGTTCTTTATCATTCACATGGAAGGTAACCTTCCCTTTATTGCAATCAATAATAGCACCTGCGGTGTTAAGAAAAGGTCTACCAAGAATAATGGACATGCTTCCATCCTCGGGCATGTCAAGCACAACAAAATCAGTAAGAATTAAACAATTAGCAACTTCTACGGGAACATCCTCACAAATACCTATTGGAACGGCGGTTGACTTGTCAGCCATCTGAAGGGAGATATCTGTAGGAATTAGTTTCTCTAAACAGAGCCTCTCGTAAAGAGAGAGAGGCATAACACTCACTCCTGCTCCAAGATCACATAAAGCACTTTTGAAATAATTGTTCTTTATGGAGCAAGGAATGGTGGGTATACCTGGATCACCGAGCTTCTCAGGAATCTTGCCACTGAAAGAGTAGTTAGCAAGCATAGTAGATATTGCTTCATTAGGAACCTTTCTTTTATTGGTGACAATATATTTCATATATATTGAATAAGGAGGTAACTTAATAGCTTCAGTCAAAGGAATTTGAAGAAAAAGAGGTTTAATCCACTCACAAAACTTATTGTAATGCTCTTCTTCTTTGGATTTGATGGACTTACCTGGAAAGGGCATGGGTTTCTGCACCCATGGTTCTCTTTCCTTCCCATGTTTTCTTGCGATGAAGTCTTCTTTAGTGTACCTCTTACGTTTGTCAGGTGCTGCTTCTTCTTGAACTTCAGGCGGATCATTCTTCTCATTATCCTTACCTTCAGGTTCAACACCGTCTTCAGTCTCAGCATCGGAGATGGATACACTATTGGGATCAACAACTGGCTCTTCATCTGCAATAGGATCATTAGAATTGTCAGTCTCCTTATGTTTCTTCTTCTTCTTTGGAGAGCCAACAATTTCTTCTTCCTGCATTTGAGAATCTTGCTCGATTCTCCTCGGATGCCCCTCTGGATAGAGAGGATCTTGAGTGCTAGTTCCTCCTCGGGTCTTAATCCTGAAAGCCTGCAAATTATCTTGTTTGGTATTGTTAGCAAGCAAATCTTTTTGCACATTAGAAATTTGGTCAAGCTGAGTTTTAACCATATGAAAATGCTTCACAAGACATTGAACATCATTAACCGTTCTACCTAGAACATCAAGCAGACTTTTGATAGCAAGGGAATTATCATGCAACTGACTTTGTATCCTCTCATTAAAATGATTTTGTTTCATAATAAAATTATCAAACTCATCTAAACATTGATCAGGAGGCTTACCATGAGGGATGTCACTTGCGTTGAAATCTAAAAGAGAGTGTACCTCTACCATAGGAGGGTGAGTGGTAGACTCACACAGCTTCTCAATAGGGGGTAGATTCTTCACGTCTTCAGCTTTAATACCTTTCTCTTTAATAGACTTCTTTGCTTCTTGCATATCTTCCGGGCTTAGAACAAACATGCCCCTCTTCTTTGGTGGTGGAGGTGGTTCAGGGACGGACCAATCTTCATGATTTTTGGCAATCCTGCCCATCAAATCTTCTGCATCGTCTGGTGTCCTTTTCCTGAAAACACAACCAGCACAACTGTCCAAATAGGACCTGGATTCATCAGTTAGACCAGCATAGAATATATCGATTAATTCGTTCTTAGGGACTTCATGTCCTGGTCTAGCCCGAATCAAACCGCAGTACCTCCCCCAAGCTTTAGGGAGGGACTCATCCTGCAACTGTTTAAAGTTATAAATTCTTTGTAAAGCAGCATGTTACATGTGAGCAGGAAAGTACTTATCAACAAAAGAGTGAGCTAAGTCTTGAGGACTCTTAATGGAACCGCATGGGAGTGAATCATATCATGCTTTAGCACCTTCCTTCAAGGAGAAAGGAAGAAGCTTGGTCACATAAAAGTATCGTATCTTCTCATCTGTGGCAAACAGGCCACCCAACTCACCAAGTTTAGTTAGGTGTGCAATAGCATCATCATTTTCTCTGCCATAAAAGGGGTCAGCTTCAACCATAGGTATAAGTGAAAGATCAACAGAGAAATCATAATCAGGATCATCAATGCATATAGGAGATGTAGCAAATTCAGGACCAGGAACGGTTTTGTTCTTCAAAGAGTGTTTTTCAAACAGTTTCTTAATAACTTCAGGGTCAGAGCCAGAAAACTCTGTCAGTTCCCTGCATAAATCTTCATCAAGCATATAGTAATCATCATCAAGGAGTCTCTCCTTGAGTTTACTCAAATCAGGATAATCATAAGTTTCACCAATAGGGTAGCGAGTAACAGGAATTTCAATTCCAGACTTTTTAGCAGCAGCAGCGATCTGTTTCTCAAGAGCATAACCAAGTGAACTAATATCATCAACAGTAGTAGAAGCATCATCAAGAGTATCGGACATAGTAACAGATTCAGTAGGAGCATCATGTGGTGGTGGTGAGGCAAACTTACTCATAACAGAAGGTGAATCAAGTGTAGCACTAGTGCTCAGAACAGTACCTCTTCCTGTAGTGGATAGTAAGATTGGAACCTTGGGGTCTCCTTTCTTACCCATAGTGGATGAAGTGCAGCAGGTAGGATACTTCAAGTAGACTTGTAAATATTGCTATGCTCCCCGGCAACGGCGCCAGAAAACGGTACTTGATAACCCTCAACCGTAAGGGATCGAGATAGTCTTCGCGGGTAAGAATAACCCAATTTATTGATTCGACACACGGGGAGCCAAAGAGTATTTATAAGCTTTGACAGTTGAGTTGTCAATTCAACCGTACCTGAAATATACTTACTTGCAACAAAAGATAAATGGTAACAGTGATATGATAGTGATGATAATGATAGTAAAAGTAAACAGCAAAAGTAAATAGTAAAGGTAAATGGCAAAAGTAGCAACTAGTGACAAGCAGGATTTAAAACACTGTAGGCTAGGGAGATGGATGGTTGGGCGCTGCATGGATGAGATATATCATGATTCTAGCTTGGGGCACGGCACACGGAAAAGTAATGATCATCTAGGCAAATATCAAACATTAGGCATGTATCCCGTAGGTAGTTGTGCGTGCTTGTAATAAGAACTTGCACAACATCTTTTGTCCTACCATCCCGCTACGAACGGGGCCAAAAGGAACTTATGGAGATTAAGGTGCTCCTGTCAAAGAGCACCGGAACAAAGCAATGAACTCAATGGATACATGTAATCCTCAAACTACGGACCATCCCCTTTGGTGTCCCAAGCTGTCACTTTTGGGATCGCCGGTTCCGAACCGTAATAGGTGCAAACAACTCATAGATAGGATCAAGAACACAAATATATTCATGCAAACACATATGGTTCAGATCTGAAATCATGGCACTCGGGCCCTAAGTGACAAGCATTAAGAATAACAAGTTGAAGCAAAGATGATAAACACCATAGTAGATGATAGGCAACATGCCCCCAACGATCTGACAAACTATTACATGATCTAACTCATCCAATCCCTACCACCCCCTTCGCCTACAGCAGGGGATTACTCACACATGGAAGGAGAATTCATGGAGGGATGATCGAGTGGTGATGATGATGACGATGGCGACGATCTCCCCTCTCCGGAGGCCAATTCAGCCTCCAGATTAGCCCACCCGAAGAAGAACAGAGGGTGGCAGCGGCTCCGCGACGAAAACTGCGAAAAGAACTTCTGATCTGGGATTTCTCCGTCACGAGCTAAAATACGAGTCGAAGTAGGGCACCAGGGGAGGTGGGGCCCACCCAGGCGACCCCCCGGCGCGGCCAGGGGCTGGGCCGCGCCACCAGAGCGCCTGGGGCCCCCCTGCCCCCCTGGTCCGTCTTCTGGCTCCGGGTTCCTTCGGGTGCGTGGATTTTCTGTGATTTTTCGTGGATTTTTCTGAGATACCTAAAAATCCGTTTTCCTACACACAATAAAACCATACAGGCAGCTCTGCTGAAAACAGCGTTAGTCCGGGTTAGTTTAGTTCAAATCATGCAAGAATGAGGTCAAAACAATATCAAAAGTGTTTGGGAAAGTAGATACGTTTGAGACGTATCACCCTGCCGAACGAGTGTGTCTCTATCCCTGACATGCGCAAACTTGACATATGCCTCCCCAAAGGGGCAAGGCTGAATTTCTTCGAAGCCAACTTGTTCTACTCCTTGAAGAAACTCTTCTAGCACTTCACGAACGTTAGGGAAGAATACCTCGTTCGGATGCAGATGGATGTTGGCAATCGCCCACTCTTCGTGGCGCCAAGGACGGTGGGGAACGATTGCTCGAGAAACCCCATTGCAACCTTCAATCACTTGTATCCGGAAACCATGCGGGACGAAAGGCTGGGGGTCTATAGGGATGTTAGCCATCGAAATCTCAGACGAGGATGCAAGAACCACCTTGTCCGACAACAATGGCAGCGACGGCGAGCTTGCCAAGGTAGGAGCAGAGGTGGTGGCTGAGAAAGAAGGCGTAGTGGAATGCGAGGGGGCAAGCGACGGTCTCGGCTGAAAGTTTGTGTAAAAATCCTTGACCAGTTTCGTAAATGAAGGTACCTACCGAATTTGTGCCGCCGGCCCATGGCAATGGAACCAAGTCTCCACTTCTCCTTCGGCCCATGCGTCGGCTGGTGGGCTCGGGAAAGAGTCAAAGCGTATAAAAGGCTAGAGCCCAGGCAAGTTAGGTGTAGTACAGAAACGGGCTAGGTGACCGTTGTTTCCGCATGCATGGCATACAACGTGGTTACGTGCAAACGAATGTTGCACGATCATGCGCTCCATCACAGGCTTGTCTTGACCATGATTAAGGTGCAATAAATTGTTGTTATTGCCTTGATTAGCGCCCTCTTGAATGGGCCTCGATAATCGGTCGAAAATGGATCGGCCATCTCTGACCACCGTGGAGTAACTCCGGTGATCACCGGGGCGGTGAGCTATGGCCTTGCCGGCCCTGCCCACTAAGGTCCATTCCTTGTCAAGCTCATCATAGGAAAGAGCTTCTCCCCTTTGCCAATTCGGACCACCAAAATTCCAAAGGTTAAAGACTAACTCAAAATCTTTCTCAACAATTTTACCAGCATTGTAAATCTCAAAACCCACTGCTTTTGAAGCAACCGAGAACTTGTAGGATCTGTCCTTCAAGAAATGAACACGAAAACCTTGGGCATAACCCCCAAACATGGCAAGAAGAGAGACACTAACTGTGTGCATGTTGAGCCTGAAAGAAGCACGGCTAAATGAAACCACCATGGTGAATTCCTTTTGATGAAAACCCGGAGAGAACACCACCGGGTGACCAAACTTGGCCTTCATATCCGCTTGAAACTTCTTTCCCCGGTCAAAGTTTAGGGCAGAAGGTGCCATGGTGTGGTGGGAGGAGGCCACCAGCGCCGGAGTGGCCACTGGTAGTGGATGTGTGGCCGCCGGGGCCGGAGTGGCCACCGGCGCAAGGTGGAGGAGCTAGGTGGAGGAGCTAGGTGTTGTGATGCCAAAGAATATTCTCAAGTATTAGCAGTTGAGTTGTCAATTCAACCACACCTGAAAGACTTAATATCTGCAGCAAAGTATTTAGTAACAAAGTAGTATGGAAGTAACGGTAACGGTGGCAAAAGTAACAGTAGTAGTTTTGTAGTAATTGTGACAGTGGCAACGGAAAAGTAACCAAGCAAAGATCAATATGTGAAAAGCTCGTAGGCATTGGATCAGTGATGAATAATTATGTCGGATGCGATTCCTCATGCAACAGTTATAACATAGGGTGACACAGAACTAGCTTCAGTTCATCAATGTAATGTAGGCATGTATTCCGAATATAGTCATACATGCTTATGGGAAAGAACTTGCATGGCATCTTTTGTCCTACCCTCCCGTGGCAGCGGGGTCCTATTGGAAACTAAGGGACATTAAGGCCTCCTTTTAATAGAGTACCGGACCAAAGCATTAACACTTAGTGAATACATGAACTCCTCAAACTACGGTCATCACGGGAGTAGTCCCCATTATTGTCACTTCGGGGTTGCCGGATCATAACACATAATAGGTGACTATTGACTTGCAAGATAGGATCAAGAACTAACTTATATTCATGCAAACATAATAGGTTTAGATATGAAATCATGTCACTCGGGCCCTAGTGACAAGCATTAAGCATAGCAAAGTCATAGAAACATCAATCTTAGAACATAATGGATACTAGGGATCAAACCCTAACAAAACCCTAACAAAACATCAATCTCATCCAACCCATCACCGTCCAACAAGCCTACGATGGAATTACTCACGCACGGCGGTGAGCATCATGGAATGGTGATGGAGGAAGGTTGATGATGACGATTGTGACGGATTCCCCTCTCCGGAGCTCCGAAGGGACTCTAGATCAGCCCCCCCGAGAGAGATTAGGGCTTGGCGGCGGCTCCGTATGGTAAAACGCGATGAATCCTTCTCTCTTTATTTTTTCTCCCCGAACGTGAGTATATGGAGTTGGAGTCGAGGTCGATGGAGCCTCAGGGGGCCCACGAGATAGGGGGGCGCGCCCAGGGGGTCAGGCGCGCCCCCACCCTCGTGGACAGGGTGTGGGCCCCCTGGTCTTGATTCTTTTACCAGTATTTTTTATAAATTCCAAAAATATTCTCCGTGGATTTTCAGGTCATTCTGAGAACTTTTATTTCTACACAAAAATAACACCATGGCAATTCTTTCTGAAAACAACGTCAGTCCGGGTTAGTTCCATTAAAACCATGCAAGTTAGAGTCCAAAACAAGGGCAAAAGTGTTTGGAAAAGTAGATACGTTGGAGACGTATCAACGGGCCCGGGGAAGATGGGCCCGAGGCACCTGGGCCCCGAGGAGGCCCACGCGAGCGAGGGCCGGTGTGGTCAGCGCGCAGAGGCGGGGTCGAGCGCCCGTCGCCGGCTGGATCGACGAAGAAGACACGAGCGGCGGCAGCCACAGGAGTCCGGCGAGCCGAACTTGGCGTAGGACGACGGAGACGAGCCTGGAGATGGATCTGCTGGCGGGGCTCGAGCTGGCGGCGGGGCGGACGGGATACGACGACGGCGGCTTGATCTGGCGGCGGTGTGGACGGGATCCGGCAACGGAGCGGTAGGTGACGGCCGACTGTGGCGGCGCGGAGGCGGTGGCCGGAGGTCGGCCGGGTGCGCGGGGCATGGTTGGCGCGGCGGTCGGGCCCCGCCTGGGTCCCGGCGGGCCGCACGGTGGAGGGGGGAGAGAGAGGGGGGTGCGGGTGACGTGGCGGGTGGTGGTTGGCTGAGGGCGGTGG
>LR738711.1:913889366-913929066 GCA_902687465.1 Secale cereale
GAAAGTTACAAGTCACTTATCTTTTTTACACAATAGAGTTTACAAGCGCTGTGATTAGTGGTTTTTTCCTATCTCCTTCCCTATGTACTAGGTTTCCAAAGTCCTCCTTAAATCTCCTCTTCCAAGACGCGATGGTGGGGGGGATCCCTCTGAACAATTTGTCGTTGCGTTCCTTCCAAATCCCCCAGGACGCCGCGAGAAACACCTCCATGAACAGGTTGCCTGCATAGTTCCTCTTTGATACTTCCAACATTCTCAAACGGTCCCCATGTGTTGGCCAAGAAAGATTCAATACTCTCCAGCATGTTTTGGAGAACTCACAATGGAAGAAGAGGTGCTCAACCGTTTCCTCAATCTGATTATCGCACAACAGGCACATGTAGTTGTTCCCTATGTTATAGTGTCTTCTCTTGAGCATGTTGCGGGTGTTCAGCCTGTCCGAAAGAAGAAACCAGCCAAAGGTTTTGAGTTTTGGTGTACTAACAGCTTTCCACAGCCAATTATACGCTTGGTGTGCTTGGATTTCTCTGAAGTAAAATTGGTAGAAATCTTTAGTTTTGAAATCTTTCTTTCCCCAAACGTAGGTCCAAACATCACGGTCATTACTGGTGAGGTCCACATCCCTCGTCGCATTTTGGATAGTCCTCAACTCACCACGTGCCTCGATCGAAAGTGGAAGTTGGAAGGCCATGTTCAGGTCTGTGATCTGAAGAAACTGCCGCACCGAAATATCCTCCACTGTTGTGTACGAATATGCTCGAGGATACGAGTCAGCAAGTAGGTCTTGGTTCCAGCAGTCTTTCCAAAAGAGCGCCGTGTCGCCTCTGCCAACCTTAACCGTTGTCACCCCTCGGAAAGTCGGGCTGAGCAGCATGATATCACGCCACCAAAAGGAGCCGCAGAGGTCCATTGCATGCGGGACGGAACTGTCATAGTATTTTTCCCAAACCAGTTGAACCCAAGGGACATCGTATCTGTTGTAGAATTTATGGAGAAATTTCAGCAGCATGGCATCATTTTGGGTACGAAGATCCAGTACTCCGAGCCCTCCATTCTTCTTAGGTCGACACACCCTGTCCCATGCAACTAGGAAGTTACATTTGATCCCATCTTCCGTTTGCTTTCTCCAAAGACATTGTCGTCTAATTTTGTCTATTTGTTCGAGGATCTTGGGGTGTATCTTGAGTGTGCCCATCTGGAATATGATTAGAGACGTGACAATAGAGTTGATCAAGGCAAGCCTACCAGCATGGGACATGAGTAGCATTGAGGCCGAGATTTTCCTTTCAGCTTTACACACCATCAGCGTCAAATCTTGGATCGTGGGTTTTGTGGTTCCCAGAGGGAGGCCCAGATACGTGAACGACATGGAAGCGATCGAGCAGCCAAATACTGAGGCGATATTCTGACAAAGGTCAGGGTCTGTATTGATGGGTACCAACGTTGATTTATGAAAGTTGATGTGCAGTCCAATTGACGTGGCATAATCAGTAAGTATCTGCTTCATTTGGCGTGCTTGGGTAAGGCATGCTGGCATAATGATCAGTGTATCATCCGCGTATTGGATCACCGGGAAATTCTCTCTGGCGGAGTCATCTAAGGGGTGTTTGAGTAGTTGTTTTCTCAAAGCATCGTTGATCACAGCTTGTAGAAGTTCTGCAGCTAAGACAAATATTAGCTGGGACAGGGGATCCCCTTGTCGGACACCACATTTGCACATAAACTGCTGTCCTGGCACCCCGTTGAGCAGAACAGATGATTTTCCAGAGTCAAATATGCATCTCATACACTGGATCCATCTTGCATTAAAACCCATATGCTGCATTATCAGAATCATGGCTTCATGATCAATCGTATCGAAAGCCTTTGCAAACTCCAGTTTAAGAAGCACTATATCTTTTTTGGAGGCTTGGCATTGATGGATATAATCGAACGCCCATCCAAGGCAGTCATGAATGGATCTCCCCTTGATGAAGCCATATTGGTTCCTGCTGACTAGTCTGGTAATAACTCTCTGAAGTCTGTTAGCTAATAATTTAGTGATGATCTTCAGACAACAGTTGAGTAGGGTAATGGGACGGTAGTCATTAACTGTTTCTGGAGAGTTATTTTTAGGGATCAGAGTGATGTGGCCGTAGTTCAAGCTGCCAATATTTAGGGAACCCGTATGAAATTCTGCGCACAGCCGGTAAAAATCCACCTTGATGATGGGCCAGCAAGCTTTAAGAAAGGCACCGTTAAAACCATCAGGGCCCGGTGCCTTGTCGGGGGGCATTTCTTTGACAATACGATCTATCTTCGCTGGGGTGAAGGGAGCAGTCAAGTGATCCAGGTCTTCATCTAGGGGGATAATGTGTTGAAGGTTGAATTTCATTGAGTTGGTTTTTGATTGGCCCAGCCTTTCGCTGAAAGCAGTGAAAAGGATGGCTTCTTTTGATCTTCAACCACAGTATCATCAGAAGTCTTAAGTGAAGCTATAATGTTTTTCCTGTATCTCTCCGTAGCAACAGCCTGAAAGAATTTTGAGTTTTCATCTCCGAAACGAATCCAACGTATTGTGCAACGTTTCTTCCAGTATTCCTTTTGGTATGACAACAATCTCAAAAGATGTTTCTTAAGAATATTTCTGAAGTTTGTTTCCTGGATAGTCAGGCATCTATATTCTTCAAGTGTGTCCATGTCAAGGATAGCTTTGTTTGTGTTTGTAATGGCTACTGTTAGCCGAGAGATATTCTTGCTCCATTTCTTTAGAGCAAATCTGACCGCCTTGAGTTTTTGGCAGAGAATGCTGGCTGCATTGATGTGCTTCCCGAATTTAATGGGTTTAGACCAAGCAGACACTACAACATCTATGTAACCAGGGTGGGCAATCCAGAAAGATTCAAATCTAAATAGTTTACTCTTGGGGATGTTTGTCTGTATTTCCACTTTGCAAGGCACGTGGTCAGAGATCGGACGACCCAACGGTTTGATCATAGTGTTGGGGTATTGGTGCGTCCAGTTCATTGAAGTGAAAAACTAGTCGAGCTGCTCTAATAGTGAAAAACCAGGGTGGACAAGTCTCTTTACTCGTTTCGTAATACATCATCCCGTGACTAACTCATTAGTAATTTGCTTGCAAGGATTAATATGATGTGCATTATCGAGAGGGCCCAGAGATACCTCTCCGATACTCAGAGTGACAAATCCTAATCTCGACTCACGCCAACCCAACAAAACACCTTCAGAGATAGCTGTAGAGCATCTTTACAATCACATAGTTACGTTGTGACATTTGATAGCACACAAGGTATTCCTATGTGTTCGCACACGAACACGTCACCGTGTACCTCCGACGCCGAGGGTGATGCACCGCAGCTCACGTCGAAGGAGACCCGTCCGGAAGCGCGGTACGCAAGCAATCCGGCGGGCGCTTTTGAGGACCCGAAACCCCACACGCCCGGGAGGGACCCCGTCAGGGCACGTGGCGGCTATGGGCTGCCCTAGGTCGACCTGATCGCCCCTAGGGCCTCGAGGTTCGCCGCCCTGCAATGAAGAAGAACGAACGAAGAACGAGGAAGAAGATACAAGGGTAGGGGATAGATGAACACGAAAAAGTAGTAGATGTGTTTGTTCGATTGTGTGTTGTTCAATCGGCCGTCACCCCTTAGGTATATAAGAGGCGGCTGGACTTCCCGTGCAAGGAAAAGGCTTGGATTCACGTCCAAAACCCTAGCCAAATTCGGATTGGTTTTGTCCGAACTTTCCAAAACCGTTCGGTTTAAACTGGCTGTACCTTGCGGGTGATATTTGAGGTGGTAAACGACCTCGGATGGAAAAGAGCCCAAAAGCAATCTTGACCGTTTCGACGAGACGAACAACTTTCATGTTGAACATTTTTCGATTTGAAGCCATCTTCTAGGCCAAAACGCTCACGCAATACAGGCTGTTATTCGCGCTACCCATCAGACATGTGGCTGGTGGGGCGCGCCACTTATGGCTCTGTGACAGGGCTGTGTTCGGATGGCTGTAACTTTTGCATACGAAGCCGGATTGGGACGATTCTTATATCAAAATCGACCGTTTCGACGAGACGAAGACAATTCGTGTAGAAAGTTTTTCCATACGAGGAAGTCTTGGTGGTCTAATTTGCCGAATACTGATCTAGATATAAAATCTCAGTGCTTTGAGCATAGTTTTGGCACTCGAGATGAGATCGGATGACGATGGCCCAAACATAAAAAGTGTTCACCTCGACAATACGAAACTTTTTAACTTTGAGCACTTTTCCATTTGAAGCCATCTTATTTGCTTTTTATGCCGTGCCAAAATCTGGTGTCAACACATGCCCCCCTGTTTTCTGGCAGAGCTTGCGTGCCAGAAAATACTTCATCCAAGCACGATGTCAACAATACATCGGCTGTCCATGCTAAGAACGATAATTGTTATCGGTCATAATCTTAAGCGTGTTGCTTCTTGGGTAGAGCCTCTTGGATAATAGTCGTCTGAGAACAACAATTGGACGTCACAAAGGCCTCCACGTAAGTTTCTTATGTTAATCCGGACCTTGCTTTGTCCAGGCACTCCCTGGGAATATTTAGAACCCTTTGACGGTAAGCCGGTTGCTGAACGATTATGACCATGCACCACAAAGGAATACTATCAACTGTTCGGCGACTCAACTCATTATTGATCAAAGCAAACCATCAAGCCTCTGCCGAACAATGTCTCTCTCCTGACTTGGGTCCTGCAAATAACTAACACCAGGAGTCAGAGCTTTTTATGTACTAGACCCTTGATCAGTGGCCGACTCAATAATTAAGTTGGCCTTGCCAGTATTGGCAAACACTGAGCATCGGCTATAGGAGTAGGAGATCAACCATGGTGAACACCGTTAGCCAGATGCCGGCTTTGCCAACACAATGAATTCGGAGGGCGATATGCAAATATCGGCCATGCGTTATCATCTCAAAGGTGCTCGGGAATCCGTCCACCAAAGTGTGAATAACCGAAATAAGTCAGATATTTCGGCCGAGGATAAATTCCATAGTGTTGATTTTGATGATACGATTGAAGAATGTGCATGACACGCCTCCTGGAGTTTCCTATAGTGAGATGAAAATTGTCGTCCTCGCCTACGGGATTTACACTTGTACTCCTTTATTTCTGCCTGCTTCGCAACAGGAGATGTGATGCCGCACTTGTCTCGAGGATTTTCCTTAGGAACCCAGGCCATGTTCCTCTTCTCCAGCTCTTTGGCCCTAAGCTGCTTCAGCTTCATCTGTTGCGAATATGGTAAGCCGAGAGGGCATTCCGGCTGGGATTTTGGTTTATGCACTGACAAGTTCTTCCTGGCTTTGGGAATCTCCGGCTTGGCATGTCCAAAATCAGCGATTGGATCCTTGAAAGTTACTTTCTTCACTTTCTTGTCTTTAGCAGCCAACATATACTCGGCTGTCTTTTTGTCATTGGGAGTCGGATCTGAAATAGCACACTTGCAGCCATTCTTTTCTTTCTTCATCTTTGTAACACTTGTTGCAATAGAAGGTCGTACATCATTTTTATTTCGACTACTCCTCTTGGGAACCCATGCCATATTCTTTTTTCTCAACTCATGTGCACTAAGTTTTTGCAATTCCTTCTCTTGCCAATGCGCTAAGCCGAGTGAGCACCTCAGCTGTGATTCTGTTTCAACCAATGCCAACTCTTTTTTGTCCTTGTGCACTCTTAACTTCTTCCCTTGAGATTTGGCACTTGATTGACTTGCCTCGTTGCCTTTTCTAGCCAATGTCAATACTTTAACTGGCTCTTTGTTATTTGAGAACAAATCTGAAGTAGCACACTTACGACCATCTTTCTTGACCTGGTACACTTGCTTGACCACCTCTTTCTTGTTCCTTGAGCTCCGGACCGATTCCTTATGATTGAAACGGTCTTTGACTTGTGATTGTTCATCAAATGTTGATCTTTTTGGAGCTGCATAATGTTGGCGAGATGATATAAAATAAGATGGATAATGTGCCCTTGTATCATACCTGCCCCATGATGGATATGAATTTACATGAGCGTAGGAAGGCATCCACGACATTGGCATTGGTGGCCCAAAAGGAGCATATGAAGTCTGCTTGCTCAACGTCTTCCTTTGCCAATTCCAGTCTTCAGATTTATACCTTGGGGGTGACCTCGATGCTTTTGCTTCACTCGGCCGACAAGCACTCTTTGCCTCACTTATCTTCTGATATTTTTCTAATAATTGCGCGAAAGTGGCTTTCGGCTTTTCGTTCTTGTGCTTACCACGGCCTTTGCTTTCTTTGGTTGTGCGTGCACCAGTCCTTGAATTCTCTTGTTGCCCCCTAGTGCTAGATGTTACCATTATAGCTTTGATGGAATTTCCGTCTTCAAAATTTTCCTTGATGCACTTTTTAACAATATCCTTGCTTGAAGACTTGACCCCATCATCATTGGCGTGTACATGTCCACTTTTAGGTAAATCAGCTGGAGATAGCCGAGTCAACATTTTATTGCCGTCAAAACAAATCTGATTCGACTGTCCAAATGATTGTGCCTCAACAAACTCCAATCGTCCTATCTTGTCCGATTGCTTGACTTGATGGATCATGTTGCAATCTTTGACATTTTGCTTGAACGAACATTGCGTTGGCTCTTGTCTTGACGGCTCGACATCGTGATCAATTATAATAATAGGATTAGTCAGCGATGTACCGATGATGTGATCAACTATGCCTGCACTGGACGTACACTCCTGGTCCATTAACCGATATTGTGATACCGGCTTTGATACAAAACAACCTAGCGGTGTGAGTTTAACATCATTTGACTCGGCTATGCATTGATTTTCGTCCTCCTTTCCCGATGCTCTTGAATCGGCTATCCTGGAGAACTTTGAACCTGGCTTTATATTCCTGCAACCAAAATAATTATAGAATATACGTCTCATTTGAGACCAAATGTTAGCCAGGCATGAAACAATCAAAGCTACCCATATAAACATAATTCTCAGTCGGCATAATGGGAAAAGCTTTGGCTGCGATAATCTATCATTAGCAGTCTCTATGAATGGCACAATATGTTGACTAGCATAATTAGTGACAAGACTATTTCTAACAAACAAGTTACTCGTCTCGATTGGTCTTTCCAAGTTAATTATGAACTTCCTAATGGATGCATCAATGATATATTTTTGACCGAATCGGAAAGCGAGTAAATTATTTGCTAGACGTACCTTTGCGACAAGGTTGGTGGAATATGATGATCGTATATGTGGAACAATGTCTTGTTCCATCCCAAGATGATCCTCCAACGCCTCATCTTCTTCTTCTGGATTTCGTGCCTCGTCACTCGGATTGCCTGAGTAGATTTTAGTCGGATTGCCCGAGTAAATTTCACTCGGATTGCCCGAGTATATTTCACTCGGCCGCTCTTCATCAGCTAAACTTCGTTCAGCTGCACGCTCTGGTTCTTGATCTTCATTACTAGCCAAACTTTGTTTGGCCATATAAATTTGTTCTTGATGCTCATCAATTTCTTTGGCATGAAACTCATAGGGCAGCATGTAAGCTCCCTCACATCCAGAAAAATCAAGCACGGCCAATTTGTTGCGTTTACCGTTCCTTTGCTCGGTGAAGCTTGCATCTTCTATTTTGGTACACGCAGCAATAACTGGCTTGATGCACTCGGCTTTAGCGGCTTTAGCGGCTTTAGCCGGTGATGCACTCGTCTGACAAGATGTACTCGGTTGGCACGATGCACTCGACTGGCTCGATGCAACGCACTCGGCCTTAAAAGTCTCAGTGGTCAATTTGGTTTCAATTGAATCCACCATTGTCTTGTTACTAAAGGAACTGTTCAACTCAGCTGTAGACGACTTAGTCATATTTGACTCGGTTTCAACCGAATCAACCGTATTAGCCGAGTGAACCCCTTCTTGATGATTTTCTTGCAAAGCTTCTTTTTCATCTTGCTTCAAAAGTGCAGCAGAGCCAACATGGTTGCTATATGGAGGAAGGCATTTGATGTGTTCTTGCAAATATCCCACTTCACGCTTCTTCTTGAGTGCTTCATAAGCATGTCGATATTCTGCTGGTAATTCCTCAAGAGTTGGCGTAGTAAATTCGTTGACGCTATTCCCTGTGAGCTTTGACTTGATTTTGTCCACTTGTGCCACATATTTTTCTTTAAACTCAGCCCTGCTTGGATCGTCTTGCCCCCCAATACTTTTACGAACTTTCGGCAATGAATTGATGTTGCCGAAACTTTGCGATTGTATAGGGGGTGTATAACATGCTGCAATGATAGGTGAAGATGTGTGCACTGTTGTTGAATATTTTCTCACGCTAATTTGATCAATCGGCAACACTTCATCTTCTTTTAAAACCCTAGCTCTTATTGCCTCATAATCAGGAACCAATCCCTTTTCGTGTTGCTCAAGGCAAATAGCACTAATCTTCTTATTTTGGGCTAAACTTTTTAATGCAGCCAGATCCACCTCATCTCCTGCAATATTAGGCATATTTGCTCCTATAGAATCTCTATTCACTCGGCCATAACCGCGAAGGCGAGCCGAGTCATGAATATTATTTTTAGTTACATATGCCCCTGAACAATTAATCTCATGAGGTGTAGTATCTGATGACTGAGGATAACCAGCCAAATAACTACAGGAAGCATGGCCGATTCCCCCGTCCATCGGCATGTTTGGGGATGAACCCGCAAATCGTGAGTCGGCTGCCGATGGACAAAATTGTGAGATGCCCTCATGTACATGAGGTGTCATATATTGATCACTCGAACAAATCATGTTATTCATCGGCATATTGAAAGGTGTTGCCGATGCACGAAAGTTCAGATTCATAAGTTGCATCTCGCGATTCTGTAAATTCCAAGTTTCTCCAACGGAATAACTAGTCGGCCTTTGCTCGTTAGGGCTAGCCGACATGACATGTCCATTAAAAGATCTAGCAACATCAACATAATGGCTATTTGCATCTACATAAGGAGATTGATGATACATGGTACCGTTGTAGATTGCAGCCGCTTGATGACGCTCTCCTCGTAGCAAGAACAGGCTGGAGACTGTTGAAAGTTTCGTCCCCAGCGGAGTCGCCAAAAAGTGTGTTCGCACACGAACACGTCACCGTGTACCTCCGACGCCGAGGGTGATGCACCGCAGCTCACGTCGAAGGAGACCCGTCCGGAAGCGCGGTACGCAAGCAATCCGGCGGGCGCTTTTGAGGACCCGAAACCCCACACGCCCGGGAGGGACCCCGTCAGGGCGCGTGGCGGCTATGGGCTGCCCTAGGTCGACCTGATCGCCCCTAGGGCCTCGAGGTTCGCCGCCCTGCAATGAAGAAGAACGAACGAAGAACGAGGAAGAAGATACAAGGGTAGGGGATAGATGAACACGAAAAAGTAGTAGATGTGTTTGTTCGATTGTGTGTTGTTCAATCGGCCGTCACCCCTTAGGTATATAAGAGGCGGCTGGACTTCCCGTGCAAGGAAAAGGCTTGGATTCACGTCCAAAACCCTAGCCAAATTCGGATTGGTTTTGTCCGAACTTTCCAAAACCGTTCGGTTTAAACTGGCTGTACCTTGCGGGTGATATTTGAGGTGGTAAACGACCTCGGATGGAAAAGAGCCCAAAAGCAATCTTGACCGTTTCGACGAGACGAACAACTTTCATGTTGAACATTTTTCGATTTGAAGCCATCTTCTAGGCCAAAACGCTCACGCAATACAGGCTGTTATTCGCGCTACCCATCAGACATGTGGCTGGTGGGGCGCGCCACTTATGGCTCTGTGACAGGGCTGTGTTCGGATGGCTGTAACTTTTGCATACGAAGTCGGATTGGGACGATTCTTATATCAAAATCGACCGTTTCGACGAGACGAAGACAATTCGTGTAGAAAGTTTTTCCATACGAGGCAGTCTTGGTGGTCTAATTTGCCGAATACTGATCTAGATATAAAATCTCAGTGCTTTGAGCATAGTTTTGGCACTCGAGATGAGATCGGATGACGATGGCCCAAACATAAAAAGTGTTCACCTCGACAATACGAAACTTTTTAACTTTGAGCACTTTTCCATTTGAAGCCATCTTATTTGCTTTTTATGCCGTGCCAAAATCTGGTGTCAACACTATGGTATCTGAGAGTTGCATGATCTCATATTCAAAGGAATATATATTTGACATACATGAAAGCAATAGCAATAAACTGTACGATCAAATGCTAAGCTAACAGATGGTTCTTGTCCATCACATCATTCTCATAATGATGTGATCCCGTTATCAAATGACAACTCATGTCCATGGTTATGAAACCTTAACAATCTTTGATTAACGATCTAGTCAAGTAGAGGCTTACTAGGGAAACGATATTTGTTATGTATTCACACATGTATTTAGGTTTCTGGTCAATATAATTCTAGTATGAATAATAAACATTTATCATGAATAAGGAAATATAAAATAATAACAACTTCCTTATTTCCTCTAGGGCATATTTCCATTAGTCCCCCACTTGCACTACAGTCAATAATGTAGATTACATTGTAATGCATCTAACACCCATGGAGTCTTGGTGTTGATCATGTTTTGCCCGTGGAAGAGGCTTAGTCAACGGGTCTGCAACATTTAGATCCATATGTACTTTGCAAATTTCTATGTCTCCATCCTTGACCTTTTCACGAATGGAGTTGAAGCGTCTCTTGATGTGTTTTGTTCTCTTATGAAACCCGGATTCCATTGCCAAGGCAATTTCTCCAGTGTTGTCACAAAAGATTGTCATTGAACCCGATGCACTAGGTATTACACCTAGATCGTATACGAACTCCTTCATCCAGACTCCTTCATGTGCTGCTTCCGAAGCAGCTATGTACTCCGCTTAACACGTAGATCCCGCCACGACGCTCTACTTGGAACCATACCATCTAATAGATCCACCATTCAATATAAATACGTATCTGGTCTGTGACTTAGATTCTTCCGGATCTGTATCGAAGCAGCATTGATGTAATCCTTTCTCCTTTTCAGATACTTCAGGATGTTCTTGACCGCTGTCCAGTGATCCACTCTTGGATTACTTTGGTACCTCCCTGCCAAACGTTTTGCAAGGCACACATCACGTCTGGTACACAACATAGCATACACGATAGAACCTATGGCCGAGGCATAGGGAATGACTTTCATTTTCTCTCTATCTTCTGTAGTGGTCGAGCATTGAGTCTGACTCAATTTCACACCTTGTAACACAGGCAAGAACCCTTTCTTTGACTGATCCATTTTGAACCTCTTCAAAACTTTGTCAAGGTATGTGCTTTGTGAAAGTCCTATTAAGCGTCTTGATCTATCTCTATAGATCTTGATGCCTAATATATAAGCAGCTTCACCGAGGTATTTCATTGAAAAATTCTTATTCAAGTATCCTTTTATGCTATCCAGAAATTCTACATCATTTCCAATAAACAATAATGTCATCCACATGTAATATCAGAAATGATATAGAGCTCCCACTCACTCCCTAGTAAATACATGCTTCACCGTAAGTCTGTATAAAACCATATGCTTTGATCACCTCATCAAAGCGTATATTCTAACTCCGAGATGCTTGCACTAGTCCATAGATGGATTGCTGGAGCTTGCACACTTTGTTAGAACCTTTAGGATCAACAAAACCTTCTGGTTGCAACATATACAACTCTACTTTCAGAAATCCATTAAGGAATGCACTTTTGACATCCATTTGCCAAATTTCATAATCATAAAATGCGGCAATTGCTAACATGATTCGGGCAGACTTAAGCATCACTGCGGGTGAGAAAGTCTTATCGTAGTCAAGTCCTTGAACTTGTCAAAAACCTTTCGCCACAAGTCGAGCTTTGTAGACAGTGATATTACCATCAGCGTCTGTCTTCCTCTTGAAGATATATTTATTCTCACTTTGTTCTCATACATGGATCCTATCTCAGATTTCATGGCCTCAAGCTATTTATCGGAATCTGGGCTCATCATAGCTCGTTCATAGTTCGAAGGTTCGCCGTTGTCTAACAACACGACTTCTAGGATAGGGTTACCGTACGACCCTGGTGCGGTACGTGTTCTGGTCGACCTTTGAGGTTCGGTAGTAACTTGATCTGAAGTTTCATGGTCATTATCATTAGCTTCTTCTCTAGTTGGTGTAGGCATCACATGAACCATTTCTCTGATGATCTACTTTCCAATTCGATAAAAGGTACAATTACCTCATCAAGTTCTACCTTCCTCCCACTCACTTCTTTCGAGAGAAACTCCTCTAGAAATGATCCATTCTTAGCAAGGAAAGTCTTGCCTTCAGATCTGTGGTAGAAGGTGTACCCAATAGTTTCTTTTGGGTATCCTATGAAGACACACTTCTCTGATTTGGGTTCGAGCTTATCAGACTGAAGTTTTTTCACATAAGCATCACAACCCCAAACTTTAAGAAACGATAACTTTGGGTTCTTGCCAAATCATAGTTCATACGGTGTCATCTCAACAGATTTAGATGGTGCCCTATTTAACGTGAATGCAGCTGTCTCTAATTCATAACCCCAAAATGATAAAGGAAAATTGATAAGAGACATCATAGAACGCACCATATCCAATAGAGTACGGTTACGATGTTCGGACACACCATTATGCTGAGGTGTTCCAGGTGGTGTGAGCTGTGAAACTATTCCACATTGTTTCAAATGAAGACCAAACTCGTAACTCAAATATTCGCCTACGCGATCGGATCGTAGAAACTTTATTTTCTTGTTACGATAATTCTCTACTTCACTCTGAAATTCTTTGAACTTTTCAAATGTCTCAGACTTGTGTTTCATTAAGTAGATATACCCATATCTACTCAAATCATCTGTGAAGGTGAGAAAATAAGCATATGCGCCGCGTGCTTAAACACTCATTGGACCGCATACATCGGTATGTATAATTTCCAATAAGTCATTAGCTCGCTTCATTGTTCCGAAGAACGGAGTTTTAGCCATCTTGCCCATGAGGCATGGTTCGCAAGTATCAAATGAATCATAATCACGTGATTCTAGATATCCAGGAGAATGGAGTTTCTTCATGCGCTTTACACCAATATAACCTAAATGGCAATGCCACAAGTATGTTGCGCTATCATTATCAACTCTGCATACTTTGGCATCAATATTATGAATATGTGTATCACTACAATCAAGATTCAACAAGAATATACCATTCCTCAAGGGTGCATGGCCATAAAAGATATTACTCATATAAATAGAACAACCATTATTCTCTGACTTAAATGAATAACCATCTCGCATTAAACAAGATCCAGATATAATGTTCATGCTCAACGCATGCACCAAATAAAAATTATTTAGGTCTAAAACTAACCTCGAAGGTAGATGTAGAAGTAGCGTGCCGACGACGATCACATCAACCTTGGAACCATTCCCGACGCGCATCGTCACCTCGTCCTTAGCCAGTCTTCATTTAATCCGCAGCTCCTATTTCGAGTTACAAATATGAGCAACCAAACCAGTATCAAATACCCAGGCGCTGCTACGAGCACTAGTAAGGAACACATCAATAACATGTATATCAAATACAACTTTGTTCACTTTGCCATCCTTCATATCCGCCAAATACTTGGGGCAATTCCGCTTCTAGTGACCACTCCCTTTGCAGTAGAAGCACTCAGTTTCAGGCTTAGGACCAGCTTTGGGTTTATTCATGGGAGCGGCAACCTGTTTATCGTTCTTATTGAAGTTCCCCTTCTTTCCTTTGCCCTTTTTGAAACTAGTGGTCCTGTTAACTATCAACAATTGATGCTCCTTCTTGATTTCTACCTTCGCCGATTTCAGCATCGCAAAGAGCTCGGGAATAGTCTTATCCATCCCATGCATATTATAGTTCATCACGAAGCCTTTGTAGCTTGGTGGCAGGGATTGAAGAACTCTGTCAATAACACTCTCAGGTGGAAGATCAATTCCCAGCCGAGTGATACCCAGACATTTTGAGTACATGTTCACTAACAGAACTATTCTCCTCCATCTTGCAGCTATAGAATTTGTTGGAGACTTTATATCTCTCAACCCGGGCATTAGCTTGAAAAATCATTTTCAGCTCTTGGAACATCTCATATGCTCCATGTAACATCCCAAATTTTTAATTTGGAATGTTATACATAGATCATACTGCATTGCATATTTCTTTGCATTTTGTGCATGGCGATCCTCGAAAATTCTAAGCAACTCAAGGACCTACGGAGAGAGTTGGGAATTCCACCGTATTGTATTTGAGTTTACTCGAATACCGGTACGAGGATATCGTTGGTTTTAATTATTTTCCTCTCCTTAAAATATTTCGAAATAAAATATATGAGCGGAGATAATATGACTTCTCCAAAATAACAGAAATATTGGAGGAAAAATGTTAAAATCACTTTTGGTATTTTTTCAGATTTATTTGTGATTTTATTTGCATAGGAAAAATACGCGTTTTAAAAAATTGCATTTAGGTCCGGGAAAAATGTTCACTCTGTCCTAAATATTATTAGAGGACGGTGAAAATTTATATCGGGATTTTTGGAGTCCGTTTAGTATTTATTTTGTTTGTTTTCATATGTCAGGACTCGTTTAAAAAAAAGAGGAACCGACTCTGGGCCGTACCCGGCTAGGACTCTCCTAGCCGGGCCTTTAAAAGCACCAGCCCGGAGCCCCGCAAGCCGAGCCGCCCCGCCCCTTTCCCTAGCCGCCGCCGCCGCCGGAGCCACTCGCCGCCGCCGCCGCGCCGCGCCACACCTCCGTGCCACATCACCTCGCCGCCGCCGGAGCCACCCGCCGCCGCCGCCGGAGCCACCGCCGCCGCCACGCCCGTCGAGGTAGCCGCCGCCACCGTCTTCTCGCCGCCGCCGTCGGTTCTTTTTGGTTAATAGATTGGTTTTTTTGAGAAACCATAGATCCGTTTTTTTAGTTTAGATCGGTTTTTTCGGTTTAGTTATTTAGCGGACGTTCGTCAGTAAGTTCGTTTTAACGAATGTTGTTCGCCCGTTAGCCGCAAACAGCGAACGTTCGTTCGTTAGCCTGTTCGTCAGTTTTCATTTTCGGGGTATTTATCCGCGATTATTTTGATCGTGATTTCTGCCCTGATCTTGTTTTTCGTTTTTTTTTTCGCTCGAGAGTCGGAATCAGGTGATTCAAAATCCTAGATCTTCGTCTCGACGCCCACTTTCCGTTTAACCAACTTGAACAAAGTTTTGGCTACTTTAAAATTTGATCCTAGATCAAATTAGTAATCGGATCTCGTTTCTTTCGCATTTTGAGTTTCGTTGCTTCTTTCGATTTGATTCTTTTTGCAAACCGGAGTTCTTAAGTTGAACTTTCCGGTTAGAGCTTCTCTTTTGGAGTTTTGCTTTTGCATCATCGCTTGATTTCTTATGTATGCCATTGTTTGCTTGCGATAGAATACCCGGACTGTGAAGCGTGCTACTACGAGTCTCTTGGTTTTGCGAATCGTCAGCAAGGCAAGTAACACTTTGATCATACCTTTTATTACCCAGTTTTTATGCATTAGATCAAACCCTCACACATTGCATGAGTAGGATCTCTTAACTTGTGGGACTGGGAAGTAGTTTGAGGTAGAACCCGTTACCTGTATTACTTTCAAACCCTTGGGAGTTACTTCTACGTTTGCTTAGGTTGCTATGTTGTGCTCGTAGACGTGGTTTGGGTTTGAGTGAAATCCATGACAGATGTGAGATGTTAATTAATGGTTTAACTTAAGGTGGCTACTTGAATACACATCTGGGTGGATTGGTTGCAGGGCACCTGGAGAATCCAGTGTTGTCCTAGGAAATCCCGGGGTGCCTTGTGATTGTCCTATGGAATGCCACCCAGGCTTAAAGGGATCATAAAACTATTCATGCTAGAAACTTCCATGTGCAACCACAATGCCATTATGGGCTCTGGCATAGTATGAGTAAGTTGTGTGAGATCTTTCGTGGTGGACTAGCAGATGTAGGGGAAAGTAGGTGTATGGGTCCACCTGGGGTAAAGAGTAAATGCTTCTGAAAGACTCTGTCTCGGTCATCCGTTTCTCAAACACCATGGAGTGCGAGAAGTCCAATGGAGGAGATCGAGTCTTGTGGGGAAAAGTGCACAAACCTCTGCAGAGTGTACAAACTGATCATGATTAGCCGTGTCCCGGTTATGGACAATCTTGAGTATCTGGTACTTGAATTATTGGTTGATCTCATCACTCTAAAATTAATTTGTTGGGTTAATGATTACTTTAATTTGGGATTGAGTTGGAGGTACCTTCTCAATGATGTTTCAACTACCATGATAGTAAAAAATAAAATTTATTCCTTTGTTGTAGGGAAAAATTGGCTTTACGCAAAAACTTTAACCCTAGAGCCTCCACCAGCCAAATATGCATATAGTATAGCCTTTATTTCTGCTACTTGCATCTTATGTGTTATCTTGCTAGCATATTCCATGTGCTGACCCGTTTCGGGCTGCAACATATTAGGTTGCAGACTTTTCAGACGAGGAGTAAGACGTTCTAGGTCGTTTGTCATGCACTCAGCTATGCCGTTGGAGTTGATGGACTCACATATCTTCCGAGCCTTCCGCTGTTATTTTGTTAGATGGCCTTATGCCATAGACTTTTGTAATAAGTTCTCTTTGGAGACATTCGATGTAATAAGTGTGTGACTGCCACTCTGCTATAAATCCTTCGAGTACTATGTTTGTCAGCATTACCGATCCAGGGATGACACTAAAACACAGAGACTTTGGTCCATTCGGATCGTGGTCGCTACAGGATGGTATCAGAGCACACGCTGACTGTAGGACATGACCACTAAGATAAACCCTAGGTCACTCTTCTCTACTCATTTCTGACTTCTCTCCATTTTCTACTTCTTTAGGATGGTGGACCCAAGGAACAAGTTCACGCAACCGGATGAATACACACCTTTTGGACGACACTTGAAGGAAGTCACTAGGTACCTGAACATAGGAATACCAAGCTTTACCGGGACCTACACCGCCACTTTACCAGAAGAGGAGCGATGGAGCATTCAAGTTCAAATCCCCGGGAGAACCTTCGCACCATCCACTAAGCCAATAGAGTTTTCTTTTGATGCACCAACCTGGAGCCTAGGCAAGAGTGTGGAAGCCCACATCACCATGGGAAGGATTGGAGAATTCTACAAGCAGGAGCTGAAGGACACTATCTACTAGATTTGTGGACGCCGAGATGAGCGATTGGACATGATCAGTACCCGGAAAGACAGGTCCATTGCAGCGTGCATCCAGGAGTTAAACCAACACATTCATCGACAGGAGCACCAGATGTGCGCTGGGATGATAGATTTGAAGAAGGCACTAAACATGAATTTGGAGCTAGAAGAAGAACTCAAGTCTACTCATGACGGATACGAGGAGGAGATGTTGATCCTAGTGGAGAAGAATGATGATTTGACAAGGAAACTAGGAGTATTCATGGGAGATCCAGCACCAGGAGGAGAAGAAGAGGAAGAAGAACCCAAGGAGATTTGTCTTGAAGATTACATCATCATCGACGATACGGATTCAGACCCCGATGATAGCGATGATGAAGACTATGAAGATGAAGCTGGAGCAGACATTATGGAATATTCCGCCGATCAATATTTCTAGATGACCACCCTATTACTAGTAGTTCCCCCCCCACAAAGTAGTATTTAGAGCACTTTTGTAACGTTAGTTAGATCTTGTAAGACCTTGCTTGAAATTGATTGGTGTGATATGATTGTGTTTGTCTCATGTGCATATGGGTAGTGATTTTCCCTTAGACCTCAATTCTATTCTAATCTCTTCCCTCTACACCCATCAGATGCCTCCAAGACGTGAGCCCGGATTTGAGTTTCCCCCTGAGCTCACTCAGTTGATCCAGCAGCAGAACACTTTGATGCAACTTCTTGTCCAGAACACTCAGAACAACCAGAACAACAAAAACCCTTCACCACCACCAACACCCGTGGACAAGCTGACACGTTTCTTAAGGTTGCAACCACTGGGGTTTGCTAGCAGCATTGAACCAATAGTTGCTGATGACTGGCTGCGCAAGATTGGAAGGGATTTGACCACCGCCAATTGCTCAGATGCTGAGAATGTGCGATTTGCCGCACACCAGTTGTCTGGACCAGCCGCATCATTGTGGGAGAGTTACACAGCCACTTTCCCTATAGCCAATGTCACTTGGGATCAGTTCCAGCAAGCTTTCCGTACTACCCATGTCTCAACTGGAGCTATGAGCATGAAGAAGCGGGATTTTCGCAACTTGCACCAAGGAAATCGTACTGTGGCTCAGTACATAGATGAGTTTAGTACCCTATCTCGTTATGCCCCAGAGGACGTGGCCACAGATGCCGCTAAGCAGGAGAGATTTATGGAAGGGCTGAATGATGAGATGAGCGTACAGTTGATGGTGGAAATTTTCAACAACTACCAGGAGTTGGTAGATAAAGCTCTTATGATTGAAGGAAAGCAGCAACAGATTGAGAGCCGCAAGAGGAAGTATGGACAAGGAAGGAATAATTCTGGAGCCCAGCAGAAGCCCCGATTCACTCCAAATTCGGGAGGATATACCCATAACCATGGAAGCCACAACCACACTGGAGGAAGTTCCCACAACCACAATGGCTCCAAGAATGGGAATGGCAATGGAGCAAACAATAACCAGAATCGCTCTACCCCGCCCACACCCGCCAAGAAGGATTTCAGCCACATCACTTGTTACAAGTGCGGGAAGAATGGACATTATGCCAATGAGTGCCCTGAAGCTAAGAATGGTAACGGCAACAGAAGCGTCGGGAAGAAGCCCAACCCATTCAACAAAGGACAAGTGAACCACGTGACCGTGGAGGAAGTTGAAGAACAACCAGATGCGGTGATCGGTAAGTTTCTGGTTAAGTCATTTACCGCAGTAGTTCTTTTCGATACTGGTGCATCGCATTCATACATTTCAAGGGGATTCGTAAATAGACATAAGTTTTCCACTAGAGTGCTTATGGCCTCCATGTTAGTAAGTTCACCCGGAGCGGAATATGTGGCAAATCAAGGATGTTTTCAGATGCCATTGACCATTGGACGACATGTTTTCCCCTCAGACCTAATAGTTTTGGAGCCACAAGGTTTGGATGTGATATTAGGTATGGATTGGCTATTGATGTATGGAGGGAACATCGATTGTGCCAACAAGTCTATTTTGCTTACCACCTCGGAGGGAAAAAGGATTAAGTATGTATCTAGGCATTCGCCTATACGGACACAAGTACATTCTCTCACGGGAGTTGTTCAGGAGGAAGTGCCTGTAGTAAAGGATTACCCGGATGTGTTTCCAGAGGAGTTACCAGGCATACCACCGGATAGGGATATTGAGTTTTTGATTGAGCTGTTGCCTGGCACCGGACAAATATCTAAGAGACCGTATCGGATGCCAGCGAATGATCTACAGGAGATCAAGAAGCAGATTAAGGAGTTATTGGAGAAAGGATTTATTCGCCGGAGTTCATCACCTTGGGGAGCCCCAGTGCTTTTGGTCGAGAAGAAGGATGGATCTTTAAGAATGGTCGTTGATTATCGTGCACTGAATGAAGTGACCATTAAGAATAAGTACCCGCTGCCAATGATCAATGATTTGTTCGACCAACTCCAGGGAGCGAAAGTATTCTCCAAGATAGATCTACGATCTGGATACCACCAATTGAAGATCCGAGAGAAGGATATACCCAAGACAGCCTTCACCACAAGGTACGGGCTGTATGAGTATACGATTATGTCATTTGGATTGACTAACGCCCCTGCCTATTTTATGAGTATGATGAACAAGGTGTTCATGGAGTCGTTGGATAAGTTTGTCGTGGTATTCATTGGTGATATTTTGGTGTACTCGAAGAATGAGGAGGAACACGCGGAGCATTTGCATTTGGTATTGGAGAAGCTCAGAGAACATCAGTTGTATGCCAAGTTTAGCAAATGCGAGTTTTGGTTGAAGGAAGTCGGATTCCTAGGGCATGTTATATCGGGAGAAGGTATAGCAGTGGACCCCATCAAAGTGCAGGCAGTCACTGAGTGGTTGGCACCCACTTCAGTTGGAGAGATCCGCAGCTTTCTTGGACTCGCGGGATACTACCGGAGATTCATAGAAAATTTCTCCAAGATTGCTAAGCCAATGACGACATTGTTGAAGAAGGAGAGAAAGTTCGATTGGACGGAAGAGTGTGAAGAAAGTTTCCAAGAATTGAAGAAACGGTTGACGACAGCTTTAATGCTGATATTGACAGATATACGCAAGGATTTCCAAGTGTACTGCGATGCTTCACGCTTAGGACTTGGAGGAGTACTCATGCAGGATGGAAGAGTTGTTTCTTATGCATCTCGTCAACTGCGGCCGCACGAGTTGAATTACACGATGCACGATCTGGAGCTAGCAGCTGTAGTGCACGCACTGAAAACCTGGAGACATTTCCTTATTGGAAATTGTTGTGATGTGTACACGGATCACAAGAGTTTGAAGTACATTTTCACTCAAAAGGAGCCGAACCTCAGACAGAGGAGATGGTTGGAGCTCATAAAGGATTATGACATGAAGCTGCACTATCACGCAGGAAAGACCAATGTCGTTGCAGACGCGTTGAGCCGAAAGAGTTATGCGAACACCTTAGTAAAAGGGGGATTGCCACATTAGTTAGCAGAAGATCTCAGGGAGCTTCGTTTGGAGATAGTTCCTAGAGGTTTTGTCGCAACATTGGAGGTTCAGTCAACATTGCTGGGAAAGATACGCGAAGCCCAGAAGGATGACAAAGAGATTGCCGAGATAAAGGAGAGGATGAGTGAAGGAAAAGCCAAAGGATTTCGTGAGGATGAGCACGCCACCTTGTGGTTTGAGGATCGAATCTATGTGCCCAACAACCCGGAGATCAGGAAGTTGATACTGCAGGAAGCACATGATTCGCCATACTCGATACACCCCAGAAACACCAAGATGTATTTGGATTTGAAGGAACGTTTCTGGTGGACGGGAATGAAGAAGGATATTGCCGAGTATGTAGCCGTATGTGATGTATGCCAGAGAGTAAAGGCGGAGCATCAGAAGCCAGCAGGATTGCTACAGCCTATGCCGATACCCAAATGGAAGTGGGAGAAGCTTGGCATGGATTTTATCACCGGATTGCCCAGGACCAAATTGGGATATGATTCAATCTGGGTAGTAGTGGATTGCTTGACCAAAGTAGCCCACTTTATCCCCGTGAAAACCACATACACCAGTGCGAAGTTGGCCAAGATATACATGACCAGGATCGTATGTCTGCACGGAGTTCCGAGGACCATTGTATCGGATAGAGGAACACAGTTCACCTCAAAGTTTTGGTATCAGCTACACCAAACTTTGGGGACGAGGCTGGAATTCAACACAACTTTTCACCCGCAGACAGATGGACAGACCGAGCGAGTCAACCAGATTCTAGAGGACATGTTGAGAGTCTGTGCGCTAGATTATGGATCTAGTTGGGATGATAATTTGCCCTACGCTGAGTTCTCGTACAACAATAGTTACCATGCCAGTTTGAAGATGGCACCGTTCGAAGCATTGTACGGAAGGAGATGCCGAACGCCGTTAATGTGGGATGAAGTTGGAGACAGACAGTTGTTTGGACCAAACTTGATCAAAGAGTCTGAAGAGAATGTTAAGCTAATTCGAGATAGATTGAAGGTAGCTCAGTCTAGACAGAAGAGTTATGCAGACTCGAAGCACTAGGAGATAGCCTATGGAATCGAAGATAGAGCGTACCTGAGAGTATCGCCCCTGCGAGGAGTTAAACGTTTCGGAGTTAAGGGAAGACTACCCCCGAGATTTGTGGGACCTTACCGTGTTTTGGAACGCATGGGAGAGAATGCCTATAAGTTGGAGTTGCCCGAAGGATTGTCAGGAGTGCACGATGTGTTTCACGTTTTGCAGTTTAAGAAATGCCATGCGGAGATGGCCGATATTCCGCTTAGAGACATAGTACCCCTTGAAGCAATTTAGTTGGATAGTGATCTGACTTATGAGGAGAAGCCTGTTAAGATTCTCGAATTTTCGAGCAGAGTCACCCGCAGTAAGGTTATCAAGTTTTTCAAAGTTTAGTGGAGTCACCACACCAAGGAAGAATCCACCTGGGAACGAGAAGATGATCTACGCAAGGACCACCCACACATGTTCTCTAGCCAAGTCGAATCTCGAGGGCGAGATTCATTCTAAGGGGGGGTAGGTTTGTAACATCCCAAATTTTCAATTTGGAATGTTATACATAGATCATACTGCATTGCATATTTCTTTGCATTCTGTGTGGTGGCGATTCTCGAAAATTATAAGCAACTCAAGCACCTAGGGAGAGAGTTGGGAATTCTACCATTTTGTATTTGAGTTTACTCGAATACCGGTACGAGGATAGCGTTGTTTTAATTATTTTCCTCTCCTAAAAATATTTCGAAATAAAATATATGAGCAGAGATAATATGACTTCTCGAAAATAACAGAAATATTGGAGGAAAAATTTTAAAATCACTTTTGGTATTTTTTCGGATTTATTTGTGATTTTATTTGCATCGGAAAAATACGCGTTTTTCAAAATTGAATTTAGGTGCGGAAAAAATGTTCACTTTGTCCTAAATATTATTAGAGGACGGTGAAAATTTATGTCGGGATTTTTGGAGTCCGTTTAGAATTTGTTTGTTTGTTTTCGTACGTCAGGACTCGTTTAAAAAAAAGAGGAACCGACTCTAGGCCGTAACCGGCTAGGACTCTCCTAGCCACGCCTTTAAAAGCGCCAGCCCGGAGCCCCACAAGCCCACCCGCCCCGCCCCTTGCCCTAGCCGCCGCCGCCGCCGCACCTCGCCGCCGCCGGAGCCACTCGCCGCCGCCGCCGCACCGCGCCACGCCACCGCGCCGCTGCCGGAGCCACACGCCGCCGCTGCCGGAGCCACCGCCACCGCCCCGCCCAGCGAGGTAGCCGCCGCCGCCGTCTTCTCGCCGCTGCCGTCTGTTCTTTTCGGTTAACAGATCGATTTTTTTGAGAAACCCTAGATCCATTTTTTTAGTTTAGATCGGTTTTTTCGGTTTAGTTATTTAGCGGACGTTCGTCCGTACGTTCGTTTTAATGAACGTTGTTCGCCCCTTAGCCACGGACAGCGAACGTTCGTTCGTTAGCCTGTTCGTCAGTTTTCTTTTTCGGGGTATTTATCCGTGATTATTTCGATCGTGATTTCTGCCCTGATCTTGTTTTTCATTTTTCTTTTCGCTCGAGAGTCGGAATCAGGTGATTCTAAATCTCAGATCTTCATCTCGACGCCCTCTTTCCGTTTAACCAACTTGAACAAAGTTTTGGCTACTGTAAAATTTGACCCTAGATCAAATTAGTAATCGGATCTCGTTTCTTTCGTAGTTTGAGTTTCGTTGCTTCTTTCGATTTGATTCTTTTTGCAAACCGGAGTTCTTAAGTTGAACTTTCTGGTTAGATCTTCTCTTTTGGAGTTTTGCTTGTGCATCATCGCTTGATTGCTTATGTATGCCATTGTTTGCTTGCGATAGAATACCCGAACTGTGAAGCGTGCTACTACGAGTCTCTAGGTTTTGCGAATCGTCAACAAGGCAAGTAACACTTTGATCATACCTTTTATTACCCAGTTTTTATGCATTAGATCAAACCCTCACACATTGCATGAGTAGGATATCTTAACTAGTGGGACTGGGAAGTAGTTTGAGGTAGAACCTATTACCTGCATTACTTTCAAACCCTTGGGAGTTACTTCTACGTTTGCTTAGGTTGCTATGCTATGCTCGTAGACGTGGTTTGGGTTTGAGTGAAATCCATGACAGATGTGAAATGTTAATTAATGGTTCAACTTAAGGTGGCTACTTGAATACACATCTGGGTGGATTGGTTGCAGGGCACCTGGAGAATCCAGTGTTGTCCAAGGAAATCCCGGGGTGCCGTGTGATTGTCCTATGGAATGCCACCCAGGACCAAAGGGATCATAAAACTATTCATGCTAGAAACTTCTGTGTGCAGGCACAATGCCATTATGGGCTCTGGCATAGTATGAGTAAGTTATGTGAGCTCTTTCGTGGTGGACTAGCAGATGTAGGGGAAAGTAGGTGTACGGTCCACCTGGGGTAAAGAGTAAATGCTTCTGAAAGACTATGTGTCGGTCATCCGTTTCTCAAACACCATGCAGTGCGAGAAGTCCAACGGAGGAGATCGAGTCTTGTGGGTAAAAGTGCACAAACTGATAGATCCACCATTCTATATAAATACGTATCTGGTCTATGACTTATAGTCTTCCGAATCTATGTCGAAGCAGCATTGACGTAATCCTTTCTCCTTTTCAGGTACTTCTGGATGTTCTTGACCGCTGTCCAGTGATCCACTCTTGGATTACTTTGGTACCTCCGTGCCAAACGTTTTGCAAGGCACACATCAAGTGTGGTACACAGCATAGCATACATGATAGAAACTATGGCCGAGGCATAGGGAATGACTTTCATTTTCTCTCTATCTTATGCAGTGGTCGAGCATTGAGTCTGACTCAATTTCACACCTTGTAACACAGGCAATAACCCTTTCTTTGACTGATCCATTTTGAACCTCTTCAAAACTTTGTCAAGGTATGTGCTTTGTGAAAGTCCTATTAAGCGTCTTGATCTATCTCTATAGATCTTGATGCCCAATATATAAGCAGCTTCACCGAGGTATTTCATTGAAAAATTCTTATTCAAGTATCCTTTTATGCTATCCAGAAATTCTACATCATTTCCAATAAATAATAATGTCATCCACATATAATATCAGAAATGATATAGAGCTCCCACTCACTCCCTAGTAAATACAGGCTTCACCGTAAGTCTGTATAAAACCATATGCTTTGATCACCTCATCAAAGCGTATATTCTAACTCCGAGATGTTTGTACCAGTCCATAGATGGATCGTTTGAGCTTGCACACTTTGTTAGCACCTTTAGGATCGACAAAACCTTCTGGTTGCAACATATACAACTCTACTTTCAGAAATTCATTAAGGAATGCAGTTTTGACATCCATTTGCCAAATTTCATAATCATAAAATGCGGCAATTGCTAACATGATTCGGGCAGACTTAAGCATCACTACGGGTGAGAAAGTCTTATCGTAGTCAACTCCTTGAACTTGTCGAAAACCTTTCGCCACAAGTCGAGCTTTGTAGACAGTGATATTACCATCAGCGTCTGTCTTCCTCTTGAATATATATTTATTCTCACTTTGTTCTCATACATGGATCCTATCTCAGATTTCATGGCCTCAAGCTATTTATCAGAATCTGGGCTCATCATAACTCCTTCATAGTTCGAAAGTTCACCGTTGTCTAACAACACGACCTCCAGGATAGGGTTACCGTACGACTCTGGTGCGGTACGTGTTCTGGTCGACCTTTGAGGTTCGGTAGTAACTTGATCTGAAGTTTCATGGTCATTATCATTAGCTTCTTCTCTTGTTGGTGTAGGCATCACGGGAACTGTTTCTCTGATGATCTACTTTCCAATTCGAGAAAAGGTACAATTACCTCATCAAGTTCTACCTTCCTCCCACTCACTTCTTTCGAGAGAAACTCCTCTAGAAATGATCCGTTCTTAGCAACGAAAGTCTTGCCTTCGGATCTGTGGTAGAAGGTGTACCCAACAGTTTCTTTTGGGTATCCTATGAAGACACACTTCTCCGATTTGGGTTCGAGCTTATTAGACTGAAGTTTTTTCACATAAGCATCACAACCCCAAACTTTAAGAAATGACAACTTTGGTTTCTTGCCAAACCATAGTTCATACGGTGTCGTCTCAACAGATTTAGATGGTGCCCTATTTAACGTGAATGCAACTGTCTCTAATTCATAACCCCAAAATGATAAAGGAAAATTGATAAGAGACATCATAGAACGCACCATATCCAATAGAGTACGGTCACTATGTTCGGACACACCATTATGCCGAGGTGTTCCAGGTGGCGTGAGCTGTGAAACTATTCCACATTGTTTCAAATGAAGACCAAACTCGTAACTCAAATATTCGCCTACGCGATCGGAGCGTAGAAACTTTATCTTCTTGTTATGATAATTCTCTACTTCACTCTGAAATTCTTTGAACTTTTCAAATGTCTCAGACTTGTGTTTCATTAGGTAGATATACCCATATCTACTCAAATCATCTGTGAAGGTGAGAAAATAAGCATATGCGCCGCGTGCTTAAACACTCATTGGACCGCATACATCGGTATGTATAATTTCCAATAAGTCATTAGCTCGCTTCATTGTTCCGGAGAACGGAGTTTTAGCCATCTTGCCCATGAAGCATGGTTCGCAAGAATCAAATGATTCATAATCAAGTGATTCTAGAAATCCATGAGAATGGAGTTTCTTCATGCGCTTTACACCAATATAACCTAAATGGCAATGCCACAAGTATGTTGCGCTATCATTATCAACTCTGCATACTTTGGCATCAATATTATGAATATGTGTATCACTACAATCAAGATTCAACAAGAATATACCAATCCTCAAGGATGCATGGCCATAAAAGATATTACTCATATAAATAGAACAACCATTATTCTCTGACTTAAATGAATAACCATCTCGCATTAAACACGATCCAGATATAATGTTCATGCTCAACGCATGCACCAAATAAAAATTATTTAGGTCTAAAACTAACCCCAAAGGTAGATGTAGAAGTAGCGTGCCGACGACGATCACATCAACCTTGGAACCATTCTCGACGCGCATCGTCACCTCGTCCTTAGCCAGTCTTCATTTAATCCGCAGCTCCTATTTCGAGTTACAAATACGAGCAACCAAACCAGTATCAAATACCCAGGCGCTGCTACGAGCACTAGTAAGGAACACATCAATAACATGTATATCAAATATACCTTTGTTCACTTTGCCATCCTTCTTATCCGCCAAATACTTGGGGAAATTCCACTTCTAGTGACCACTCCCTTTGCAGTAGAAACACTCAGTTTCAGGCTTAGGACCAGCTTTGGGTTTATTCATGGGATCGGCAACCTGTTTGTCGTTCTTATTGAAGTTCCCCTTCTTTCCTTTGCCCTTTTTTGAAACTAGTGGTCCTGTTAACTATCAACACTTGATGCTCCTTCTTGATTTCTACATCCGCCGATTTCAGCACCGCAAAGAGCTCGGGAATAGTCTTATCCATCCCCTGCATATTATAGTTCATCACGAAGCCTTTGTAGCTTGGTGGCAGGGATTGAAGAACTCTGTCAATAACACTCTCAGGTGGAAGATCAATTCCCAGCCGAGTGATACCCAGACATTTTGAGTACATGTTCACTAACAGAACTATTCTCCTCCATCTTGCAGCTATAGAATTTGATGGAGACTTTATATCTCTCAACCCGGGCATTAGCTTGAAAAATCATTTTCAGCTCTTGGAACATCTCATATGCTCCATGTAACATCCCAAATTTTCAATTTGAATGTTATACATAGATCATACTCCATTGCATATTTCTTTGCATTCTGTGTGTGGCGATCATCAAAAATTCTAAGCAACTCAAGGACCTACAGAGAGAGTTGGGAATTCTACCGATTTGTATTTGAGTTTACTCGAATACCGGTACGAGGATAGCGTTGGTTTCAATTATTTTCCTCTCCTAAATTTTTTGGAAATAAAATATATGAGCGGAGATAATATGACTTCTCCGGGAAAAATGTTAAAATCACTCTTGGTATTTTTTCGGATTTATTTATGATTTTATTTGCATAAGAAAAATACGCATTTTTCAAAATTGCATTTAGGTCCGGGAAAAATGTTCACTTTGTCCTAAATATTATTAGAGGACGGTGAAAATTTATTTCGGGATTTTTGGAGTCCATTTAGTATTTCTTTAGTTTGTTTTCGTACGTCAGGACTCGTTTTAAAAAAAAAAAGAGGAACCGACTCTGGGCCATAACCGGCTAGGACTCTCCTAGCCTGGCCTTTAAAAGCGCCAGCCCGGAGCCCGGCAAGCCGAGCCGCCCCGTCCCTTGCCCTGGCCGCCGCCGCCGCCGGAGCCACTCGCCGCCGCCGCAGCGCCGCGCCACGCCGCCGTGCCACCCCACCGCCGGAGCCACCCGCCGCCGCCGCCGGAGCCACCGCCGCCGCCCCGCCCGTCGAGGTAGCCACCACCGCCGTCTTCTCGCCGCCGCCGTCGGTTCTTTGCGGTTAACAGATCGTTTTTTTTTTGAGAAACCCTAGTTCCGTTTTTTTAGTTTAGATCGGTTTTTTCCGGTTTAGTTATTTAGCGGACGTTCGTGTTAACGAATGTTGTTCGCCCGTTAGCCGCAGACAGCAAACATTTGTTCTTTAGCATGTTCGTCACTTTTCTTTTTGGGGTATTTATCCGCGATTATTTCGATCGTGATTTCTGCCGTGATCTTGTTTTTCGTTTTTCTTTTCGCTCGAGAGTCGGAATCAGGTGATTCAAAATCCTAGATTTTTGTCTCGACGCCCTCTTTCCGTTTAACCAACTTGAACAAAGTTTTGGATACTTTAAAATTTGACCCTAGATCAAATTAGTAATCGGATCTCGTTTCTTTCGTAGTTTGAGTTTCGTTGCTTCTTTCGATTTGATTCTTTTTGCAAAGCGGAGTTCTTAAGTTGAACTTTCTGGTTAGATATTCTCTTTTGGAGTTTTGCTTGTGCATCATCGCTTGATTTCTTATGTATGCCATTGTTTGCTTGCGATAGAATACCCGAACTGTGAAGCGTGCTACTACGAGTCTCTAGGTTTTGCGAATCGTCAGCAAGGAAAGTAACACTTTGATCATACCTTTTATTACCCAGTTTTTATGCATTAGATCAAACCCTCACACATTGCATGAGTAGGATCTCTTAACTTGTGGGACTGGGAAGTAGTTTGAGGTAGAACCTATTACCTGCATTACTTTCAAACCCTTGGGAGTTACTTCTACGTTTGCTTAGGTTGCTATGCTATGCGCGTAGACGTGGTTTTGGTTTGAGTGAAATCCATGACAGATGTGAGATGTTAATTAATGGTTCAACTTAAGGTGGCTACTTGAATACACATCTGGGTGGATTGGTTGCAGGGCACCTGGAGAATCCAGTGTTGTCCTAGGAAATCCCGGGGTGCGGTGTGATTGTCCTATGGAATGCCACCCGGGCTCAAAGGGATCATAAAACTATTCATGCTAGAAACTTCCGTGTGCAGCCACAATGCCGTTATGGGCTCTGGCATAGTATGAGTAAGTTGTGTGAGCTCTTTCGTGGTGGACTAGCAGATGTAGGGGAAAGTAGGTGTATGGGTCTGATACGTCCAAAACGTATCTATAATTTCTGCTTGCTCCATGCCTCTTTTGGGTGATATTGCTATGTTATTTATACACTTCCATACACTTTTGATCATATTTGGACTAACCTATTAACTCAGTGCACCCTAGTGTCAGTTTCTGTTTTCGGCTGTTTTTGTATTTCAGGTTTTCACATTACGAGAATTGCCAGAAAAAATCCAGACAAATTATATAAAAAATCAGCGTTCCAGAAGCTACCAGGCACCCGAAGCACAGCCGGAGGGGGACCACCAGGGCCCCAGGCGCCCTGGTGGCGCGCCCCCCTGGGCCGCGCCGGGGGGGCGCCTGGGCCCCCCGAGCCTCGTCTGATGCCCCCTTTGGCATATATTTAAAGCGTCTCCCGAAACCCTCGAGACGGGAACTCTTTTTCGCGATCTCATCTCTGTTCCGCCGCCGCCGCCGCTTCCAAGATCGGGAGCACCAGGAGAACTCTTCCCGGCACCCTGTCGGAGGGGAGGATCACGACCGGGAGCTTCTCCACCACCATGGACGCCTCCCGGTTGAGTTGTGAGTAGTCTCCCTTGGACCATGGGTCCATGACCAGTAGCTATGTGATGTTCTCCTCCCGTTCTTGTGCTTCACTAATTAGTCCTCGTGAGCTGCCCTACATGATCGAGGCACATATGTAATCCTTATGCTGTTGCTATGATGAGTTTGCTGGGATCCGATGGATTATGAGATTATGTTCAGATTGTGTTTGAGTAATATATTTGATTCACCTCTTTTATATTTATGTTCGTAAGTAATTCTTGCATGTTCTACGTTGTTACTTATTGCTTTGGCCAAGTAGTAGGTAGTGACTCCAAGAGGGAACGTTATGCTTGATTGTGGGTTCATGCCCCTCGATGACTAGTTTGAGTGACAGAAACATGAGTCTAGGGGATGTGCTGTTGCCACAAGGGGGAAAACAACGGTGCTTGTGCCCGCGGGTGCAAGGATTGTTTACTTTACGCAAAGTTCTTTTAATGCAGTTGTCTGTTGCTTTGAGTTTACACTATGGGTGGGACTCACAACTTAATACCAGCGAGACGTTCTGGATAGATATCTCAAGGTGGATGATTAGTAGTAGATGCACATGTATTTCGGTCTACTTACCTCGGCATACCGCCCATGCTTTGAACCTCTACCTTTCTTGCAACTTAGTCAGCATTGGTTTGCGCACATGGTCCTGTCAATTGCCCAGCTGTAATTCGTTTACCTCACATAGCTGTTTTATCGTCTTTTGGGAGAGAGACATCACTAGTGAACATCATGAGACTCCGGTCCATATTACCATCATTGATCACATCCACTATTTATTTTCCGCTTTTACTTACTATTGCAATTATATCTATCACTATTATCACTTGCGTTTGATCCTTTGTAAACTACAAGGCCGGAGGGATTGACAACCTCTCTGTACTCGTTGGGAGCAAAGTTATTTGTATCTGTGTGCAGGTCCACGTTGATTGCTAATATCTGGCGCCGTTAGCAGTTGACACCTTCTTGTTGAAACTGGGAGTCTCAGGGAAATCGATCCTTGGTATTGCCAAGGGAAAACTTCCGCTACACTTCATCTCAAACCTTCCACTTGGGGTAACCAACGAGGGGCGAGAAGTCATCAAGCAAAGTTTTCTGGCGCCGTTGCCGGGGACTCCACTCTTCAGGATAGGGGAGTTGCACGCTATCTTTTACCTTTGCTTTTTAGTCTTGTTAGTTTACCTTTCAGTTTTGCTTTAGTATCTTTTATCGAAAATCACAAAAATAGTTATCTTGCTTGCTTGCTACTATGGGTTCCACCGAGAACACCAAGTTGTGTGACTTCACTAGTCACAACAACGATGACTTTATCTGCACACCTATCACTACACCTGCCACTTCAGCACCTTCATATGAAATTAAACCTGCTTTACTGAACTTAGTCATGAAAGATCAATTCTCCGGTGCTGGAGATGATGCTGCTTTACACTTGAACAACTTTGTTGAACTTTGTGATATGCAAAAATACCAAGAAATAGATGGTAATATTGTTAAGCTTAAGCTTTTTCCTTTCTCTTTGAGAGGAGGAGCTAAAATTTGGTTTCAGTCTTTGCCTAGAAATAGCATAGATTCATGGGACAAGTGCAAAGATGCTTTTATTGGAAAATACTATCCACCTGCTAAAATTATCCAACTAAGAAGTAACATAATGAATTTTAAACAATTGGATAATGAACACGTTGCCCAAGCTTGGGAACGTATGAAATCTCTTATCAAGAACTGCCCTACTCATGGTTTGACTACTTGGATGGTTATCCAAACTTTTTATGCAGGCTTGAACTTTACCTCGCGGAACTTGTTAGATTCGGCCGCGGGAGGAACCTTTATGTCAACTACACTTGGTGCTGCCACGAAGCTTCTCGATGAGATGATGACCAACTATTCCCAATGGCACACCAAATGCGCTCCAACAGGTAGGAAGGTAAACTCTGTCGAGGAGATTTCCTCCCTAAATGAAAAAGCTGACTTGATCATGTCCCTACTTTCCAAGCAATCTTGTATTGATCCTAGTTATGATCCTTTAGATTCTGTGATTGCTCATGCTTATAGGAGTAACTTTGGTAGCAATCCTAGACCGTTCCCTTCTAATTCCTATGGGAACAACAATGCTTATCCTATCACCAAGAACTCCACCCAAAAAGATAGAGACTTGCCTGGCTATGAGAAAGTTCTAGAAATAGAGAAGGCCACTAATAATTATATGCACACCCAATATGAACAAAACAAAACCTTCTCGAGTCAATTAAATGAGCATACTGCTATCTTGCAAAACATTAGTAGACAATTAGAAAGCATAAATTTGAGATTTCTAACCTCCAGACTAGGCTCACTATCACTGAGACCCAAGTTTCCAACATGTCCCACACACAAGCCACTTTGATAAACCAAATGGCAGCTAAACCCGAACTGGTTGCACCCCTAAGGGAGGAAGAAGATAGAATTAAGAGCCTTCCTACCCACCACACTGTTGCTACTATCCAAGTTGTTGAGGATATCCAAACTCTTAGCACCCAATGCACTCCTGGTCCCGATGGACCTATTAATGGTGATGCTATGACTATAGAAACTACCAAACAAGTGAACCTAAAGGACACCACTACCACCTTACTTGATGGTAGTGACCTTGATTTTGACAATTGCACTCTTACCGAAGTTATTGATTTCCTTCACAAGATGTCTAGAGATCCCCACACTAGCACGCTTAATCTTGCCTTCACAGAGCATATCACTAATGCTCTCATCAAAGCTAGGGAGGAGAAACTTAGAGTAGAAGCCTCCATACCTAGAAAGCTAGAAGATGGTTGGGACCCTATGATTAAAATTAAAATAAACAACTTCTCTTGCTATGCTTTATGTGATATTGTAGCTAGTACCTCCATTATGCCCAAAAGACTATATGATATGCTTAAATTGAAACCTTTTGATTCTTGTTCTTTTGGTGTTCGTCTCGTTGATTCTTCCATAAAGAAACCTTTGGGGAGGATCGATGATGTTCTTATCATTGTCAATGACAACTATGTTCCCGTTGATTTTACTATTATGGATATTGAATGTGAACCTTCGTGTCCAATTATTTTGGGACGTCCTTTTCTACGCACCGTTGGTGCTATCATTGACATGAAAGAGGGGAATATAAAATTCCAGTTTCCTCTCAAGAAAGGGAAGGAACACTTCCCTCGAAAGAAGATTAAGTTACCTTTTGAGTCCGTTATACGGGCTAGCTATTCTTTTACTCTTGATAAAACTTGATCTCTATGCATTATGCCTAGCTTAAAGGCATAAAAGAAAGCGCTTGTGGGAGGCAGCCCAATGAATAAATTTTATTTTGCTTTTGTTGTGTCTTGATGTTGTTACTACTGTAGCATCATCATTGTATCTTTGATTTTCAATTTTGTGCCAAGTATAGCCTCTGATTGCAAGAAAGTTCAAAAGTTGTGTGAGCTCTTTCGTGGTGGACTAGCAGATGTAGGGGAAAGTAGGTGTATGGGTCTGATACGTCCAAAACATATCTATAATTTCTGCTTGCTCCATGCCTCTTTTGGGTGATATTGCTATGTTATTTATACACTTCCATACACTTTTGATCATATTTGGACTAACCTATTAACTCAGTGCACCCCAGTGCCAGTTTCTGTTTTCGGCTGTTTTTGTATTTCAGGTTTTCACATTACGAGAATTGCCAGAAAAATTATATAAAAAATCAGCGTTCCAGAAGCTACCAGGCACCCGAAGCACAGCCGGAGGGGGACCACCAGGGCCCCAGGCGCCCTGGTGGCGCGCCCCCCTGGGCCGCGCCGGGGGGGCGCCTGGGCCCCCCGAGCCTCGTCTGATGCCCCCCTTTGGCATATATTTAAAGCGTCTCCCGAAACCCTCGAGACGGGAACTCTTTTTCGCGATCTCATCTCTATTCCGCCGCCACCGCCGCTTCCAAGATCGGGAGCACCAGGAGAACTCTTCCCGGCACCCTGCCGGAGGGGAGGATCACCACCGGGAGCTTCTCCACCACCATGGACGCCTCCTGGATGAGTTGTGAGTAGTCTCCCTTGGACCATGGGTCCATGACCAGTAGCTATGTGATGTTCTCCTCCCGTTCTTGTGCTTCACTAATTAGTCCTCGTGAGCTGCCCTACATGATCGAGGCACATATGTAATCCTTATGCTGTTGCTATGATGAGTTTGCTGGGATCCGATGGATTATGAGATTATGTTTAGATTGTGTTTGAGTAATATATTTGATTCACCTCTTTTATATTTATGTTCGTAAGTAATTCTTGCATGTTCTCCGTTGTTACTTATTGCTTTGGCCAAGTAGTAGGTAGTGACTCCAAGAGGGAACGTTATGCTTGATTGTGGGTTCATGCCCCTCGATGACTAGTTTGAGTGACAGAAACATGAGTCTAGGGGATGTGCTGTTGCCACAAGGGGGAAAACAACGGTGCTTGTGCCCGCGGGTGCAAGGATTGTTTACTTTACGCAATGTTCTTTTAATGCAGTTGTCTGTTGCTTTGAGTTTACACTATGGGTGGGACTCGCAACTTAATACCAGCGAGATGTTCTGGATAGATATCTCAAGGTGGATGATTAGTAGTAGATGCAGATGGATTTCGGTCTACTTACCTCAGCGTACCGCCCATGCTTTGAACCTCTACCTTTCTTGCAACTTAGTCAGCATTGGTTTGCGCACATGGTCCTGTCAATTGCCCAGCTGTAATTCGTTTACCTCACATAGCTGTTTTATTGTCTTTTGGGAGAGAGACATTACTAGTGAACATCATGAGACTCCGGTCCATATTACCATCATTGATCACATCCACTATTTATTTTCCGCTTTTACTTACTATTGCAATTATACCTATCACTATTATCACTTGCGTTTGATCCTTTGTAAACTACAAGGCCGGAGGGATTGACAACCTCTCTGTACTCGTTGGGAGCAAAGTTATTTGTATCTGTGTGTAGGTCCACGTTGATTGCTAATATCTGGCGCCATTAGCAGTTGACACCTTCTTGTTGAAACTGGGATTCTCAGGGAAATCGATCCTTGGTATTGCCAAGGGAAAACTTCCGCTACACTGCATCTCAAACCTTCCACTTGGGGTAACCAACGAGGGGCGAGAAGCCATCAGGGTCCACCTGGGGTAAAGAGTAAATGCTTCTGAAAGACTGTGTCTCGGTCATCCGTTTCTCAAACACCATGCAGTGCGAGAAGTCCAATGGAGGAGATCGAGTCTTGTGGGAAAAAGTGCACAAACCTTTGCAGAGTGTACAAACTGATCATGATTATCCGTGTCCCGGTTATGGACAATCTTGAGTATCTGGTACTTGAGTTATTGGTTGATCTCATCACTCTAAAATTAATTTGTTGGGTTAATGATTACTTTAATTTGGGATTGAGTTGGAGATACCTTCTCAATAATGTTTCAACTACCATGATAGTAAAAAATAAAATTTATTCCTTTGTTGTAGGGAAAAATTGGCTTTACGCAAAAACTTTAACCCTAGAGCCTCCACCAGCCAAATATGCATATAGTATAGCCTTTATTTTTGTTACTTGCATCTTTTGTGTTATCTTGCCAGCATATTCCATGTGCTAACCCATTTCGGGCCGCAACATATTACGTTGCAGACTTTTCAGACAAGGAGTAAGACATTCTAGGTCGTTTTTCATGCACTCAGCTATGCCGTTGGAGTTGATGGACTCACTTATCTTCCGAGCCTTCCACTGTTATTTTGTTAGATGGCCTTATGCCATAGACTTTTGTAATAAGTTCTCTTTGGAGACATTCGTTGTAATAAGTGTGTGATTGCCACTCTGCTATAAATCCTCCGAGTACTGTGTGTGTCAGCATTACCGATCTAGGGATGACACTGAAACACAGAGACTTCGGTCCATTCGGATCATGGTCGCTACACTTCATGATGTTCAAAACGGCTTTGAAGTCCCAGTTCTAAGCCGTAAAGCATGGCACACTGAACTATAGAGTAGTCATCAGATCGAGCTTGCCAAATGTTCATAATATATGCTTCAGCTCCTGCAGCAGGTGCGTCACCTAGCGGTGCATCAAGGACATAATTCTTCTGTGTAGCAATGAGGATAATCCTCATGTTACGGACCCAGTCCGTGAAGTTGCTACCATCATCTTTCAACTTAGCTTTCTGTAACACCCCAAAAATTTAGCAATGTTTTATTAAATAAAATTTTGCCAGTAAATTAAAATTTTGCCTTTTACTATATGTCCCTTGGTTTCCAGAACCTTTCTGGTTATGTTACGTTGAAATTTTTGCCCATAGTGTAAACTTTCCAGCTAATATTAGATTCTCTTATGCATCCTTTAAGAAGCTTGCTCATATCAACTGGATTAATTATATATTGGTCTCCACAATTTACTTCTCTATTTAAATAATTAAACCTAGTTTTAAGGCCTCTTTTGAACTACAACTAGTTGATAAATTTATTTATAATTGCAACCAAAAATTGGGGATGTCTAGTAATGCTATTAGATCACTTTTATGTAGTAATATAATTATTTCATTTAATATTTTGGGCTCCACAACATGTTTGTCAATCTGGTCCAGTAGGCCATATTGCACTACAACCCTATTAAATATTCCTACAATGCTTCCACCAAAATTATGGGATGATCATAGCAGTATGTTACCCAACTTTATGCGAAAACCCATCTTGGTCTTTTGGAAGTTTTGAGTGAAACAGCCGCTTTTCCATTCTGGTTCAGTTTGGTGATTTACACTGCAACCTTAGTCTATTTTGCACCAATGCCTTTGAGTATCCTCATGCTGATAGTCTCTCTTGCAAAACCCTTAAGTCCAGAAGAATGGGCCTATTGGGATAGTTTTGGTTCAGGGAACAGTGCTCTGCATTTTCTGCCCAGAACTGAAATCTTGCAAAACTTGCACTAACAAGTTCTTGCTTTTGATGAACTAACCTCACTATCTTCCTACTCATCTAAGGAGACATCCATCTGGTAAATTTGGCCACCCCAAGAGCTTGCTAAATGACCCTGGCATTTTGACAAACACCCTGAGTGCATGACCATAGTTGGCTTAGCTTCTGGTTCATATTATGAACTTGACTCCCTGACCAATCCAGCATGTCTCACAGCTTTGTCATTGCCTGTAACCCCACCCTGCTGACCCCCTTACAGTTTGGAGCCCATTAGCTTGCATTGGCATAACGCCGAGCACGTTGCGTGCGTGCTCTGGGCGCGCCCATAGCGCGCGTTTTGCACGTGCGTGCGCTCGGGCCGCCGCGTCGCGCCCCTGGCCCCAGCTCGCTCGCAGAGCCACGCCCAGCCTTATCCGCGCTAGAGTACACGCCAAACCGCACCAGGGACTCCACAGCACCGCCGTCAAAGCGCTCCTGGCGGCACGCCGGCGAGCACAGCGGCTTTCTGCCATGGTCGGCGCCGCCCAAGCCACCCACACTCGCCAGCTGCCCCCTGGAGCAGTGCGAGATCATCCGCTGGCTTGTCCGCTAGCTCCCGTCGCCGCCACGTCCACCTGCTGCAATAGAACGACGGTCGCCGGTGAGCTTATCCACTGCCGCCGCTGAACCGACATGGCTCGCCTATTTAAAGGCGCCCGAGCCTCTCCGCAGCCTCATACCACTACTAGGCACCCCGCAGAGCAGCCCCGTGGCAGCCAATCGACCCCGAGAAGCTTCCTTCTCCATCTCCGATGAGCACAGCCGCCGCCTCTGGCTCGAACAATCCGGCGTCACCAGAGCCTCCCCCGCCCGTCCAGCACCACCGTAGCCTTCCCCTTGACCCTGCGGAGCCGCCCATCACCTCAGACTTGCTCGGGAACCACTACGTCACAAAACCCCAAACCCACCCGAAACTTCCTCCGTCGTAGAGCTCACCGCCGGCGACTCCCTCTGTCTCCTCCGACCAATCGACTACTGGGAGGACCGCACCAACCCCGCGGATCCATTCCCGCACTCAGTGGCCCTCAAGGAGCCCTGGTTCGCCGGCGACGATCGTGGGAGCCCATCTTCCGTTCGGGCAGAGGAAGAGGAGGGGGGAAGACTAGTCAAACCTGACTGGTGGACGCCCCTGGGCCAACTGTCAGTGACCCAACCCCGCACCCACGCGCGCCTAAGTGGAGGCGCATTCTCCGAAGTACGTATCCCCTAGCTCGAAGGCGTATTCTCAGCCGAATCGTTTTCTTTTTATGTTTTAGTTTAAAAACCAGATTTGACCGAACTTTGACCGGCTTTAACTTTTTAACTACAGCTCCAAATGATTTGATTCTTTTTCTGTTATTTCCCAAATAATGACTAGTTTATTTTCATATTTATATGAAAATTTTCCAGACAACTTTTTGGGCATGTTCTGAGTCTATGTATTGATTTCCTTTTAATTCTTTTAGGTTTTGAAGAGGGAGAAAGCTTCCAAAATTCTTGGAATGCTTTTCTCCTCCCCTCTACTTGGAGGCAAGCATCTTGAACCCTGTGATAATACAATTTGTGTGTTGCTTGCTTTAATCTCAAGAACTCCATTAATATGCCAAAAATGGAGCGTCATTATTTCATGTGAAGATCATACTCTTGCATATCTACATGTGGTGAATAACCCTTTTCAGTCATGTATGTGATATTGGTGACATCTATCATTCCTCATGCCACATATGCCTGGTGACAGTTCGGATGGGGTCCGAAGGGAGGTTGTGTTTCGGTGAACCAACCACGTGACTGATATCTCGTTGCGACGAGGATGTGCAGTGAGGCAGCATATAGCATGAGGGGTGTGACCCTGTCAGGGATCTGTAAGATCATTGTGGCACTAACCATGCAGAGAACATATATAACCTCCTGAGTCGACCATAGATCGAGTCTTGCTCCGGTAACCCCCACACTTGTTTCGTACCACCACGTGTCCCTGCTACAGGTAGGATGCGGTTCAGTAAATTTGTTGACCCCTATTCTATCACACACCGTACAGAGAGGCCACCGTGGAAGATACCGGCTGCATCCGGTAGGCAGACCACCTGGTCCGGGGGCATGGCCCTTTCGGTTGTAGCCGAAGGGGATAGCGTCCCCAGTTTCTCGCGCGCGTTATAAATTGTTGTGATCCCATGCTAGTCGAGGTTGTAGCCTCCCCACTTAAAGTTTAGCTTAACTAGTGTCATGGGTGATTCCAGACATCGGTAAGTTAGGCTGGTGTGTATAGTCAGGTGTGTCTCCAAATCAAAAGACCGTAGACGGAATTAGTCCAGAGGGGCTATAGAAAATCCGTTATCTGTGGGTAAAGAGTGCACCCTCTGCAGAGATATAAAACCTATTCGAATAGCCGTGTCCATGGTTAAGGACCACAGTCTGGGATGGGTCGAGTGTCAGTCTTAGTGTCGATCTTCGACGGAGAAACCTTTAAGCCAGAACATTATAACCTGTGATAGGTAGTGATTGCGATTTATCTTGGTTGTGGACTAGCCGCTCATGTCATTTGAAACAGCGAGTATCCGCAGGACGGTTCTACCTCCCGGATATTCACTGTTATTTCTTTTTATTTATAAACCCTTTTTGTGATGTCGCTCAGACGTCCGACTGTGGTATTTCATTTTATTTATAAGCCCTTTATGTGATGTCGCTCAGATGTCCGACTGCGGCACTTTGTTATTTACTTACCTTCATAAGCCCTTTCTGTGATGTCGCTCAGACGTCCGACTGTGGCATTTCCTTTCATTTATAAACCCTTTCTGTGATGTCGCTCAGACGTCCGACTGTGGTATTTCTTTTTATTTATA
>LR738711.1:913929155-913978430 GCA_902687465.1 Secale cereale
CCTTTTTGTGATGTCGCTCAGACGTCCGACTGTGGCATTTCCTTTCATTTATAAACCCTTTCTGTGATGTCGCTCAGACGTCCGACTATGGTATTTATTTTTATTTATAAGCCCTTTTTGTGATGTCGCTCAGACGTCCGACTGCGGCATTTCGTTATTTACTTACCTTCATAAGCCCTTTCCGCGGTGTCGCTTAGACGCCCGACTGTGGCATGCCTGTGGTTTAATTCGTTACTACATTCTGACTTCATACGCCTTTTACTCGTATGCCCTGCTTGAATTTATATACGGTCATATTGATATTATCACAGTGATCATAAATCATCTTTGGGCTTGTTTATGTCTCACCCATGTTCAATTGTTTGCGAGTACATTCAAAGTACTCACTGGCTTGTCCCTGGCTATTGTCTTGGCCAGATTCCTTGCGAGGGAAGGAACGACGTGATGCTACCCCAGAGCCTACACTATTGGGATAGCAGCCCCGCGAAGATAGGAGTTATCCCGGTCAGCTGTTCCCGTGGGAAATGGAGTCCCATAAGCGCCAACGTACCTCAACCGCTCCCGCCATCATCTCCCAGAAAACCCGTGTTGTACTTATAGGCCAGAATGGTCTTGTACTATATATTTGTACCTTTGCTTGGAATTTTCTGTATCAAGAGGTGTCTCATCAGCTAACAGTAATCCTGGGGCCAATGAGCACAAGGTACGTTTTTGGGAAATTAATATCCTGAAATCCCGGTCCTGACACTTTCTCTAGGAATGCATTAAAGTTCAAGGGAACAGTAACACGAGCCATTGATCTACAACATACATGTGCAAATACTATTAGGACTAAGTTCATGATATATTAAGTTCAATTAATCAAATTACTAATGAACTCCCACTTAAATTAACATCCCCCAGGTTAACTAAGTGATACATGATCCAAATCAACTAAACCATGTCCGATCATCACGTGAGATGGAGTAGTTATCAATGGTGAACATCTCTATGTTGATCATATCTCCTATATGTGTAATGCCCAGTATGCGACTATGCCTTCCACGTGTCGAGGCACGACATAAAGGCATAATCGCATACTAGAATGATCTAAAGTATGGTATCTTTGCACGACTCATGTAAAAGCAGGGATGCAAGTGTAAAAAAGTTAGTTGGCTTACACTCGCCATGCCACACAATAGAATACATTAACATACATCATCCAAATAACACCAGAGTCCGACTATGGACGAAATCCAAACGAAAGATACCATAAAACAACACAAGGCCCCGATCATCCTAGTAAGAGCCACTACTGATCCTCGGGATAAGACACATAGTAACGTCCACGCTCTTCAGCGAACTCCCAATACAGCTCTGAACCACCACCTGTGTAGTTCTCAATGGTACCTGCATCTGGTGTTGTGTAGAATCTGTGAGCCACGGCGGACTCAGCAATCCCGTTCCCGGGTAGCAATACTATCAAAGCCTTGGGTGTGGAAAAGGCTTAAAAACAAGGTTGCCGCATCACTAAGGACTATCTTACGAGCTTAGAGCGAGAAGAGAACAAGTGCCAACAATCGCCAAAGTTGATCACGAAGTGATCCTAACTACTCACGATCAAACATAACCCCACCGTGTTCACTTCCCGAACCCTTTCGGAAAGAGACCGTCACGGTTACTCACGCAGGTAGTGTATTCATGAACATGGTGCCAAGTTATCTGCAACCGGATATTAACAAATTCCCATCTGCCACATAACCGCGGGCATGGCTTTCGAAAGATCAAACCCTGCAGGGGTGTCCCAACTTAGCCCATCACAAGCTCACGATCTGTGGAGTCGCAACTCCAAGGTGGGAAGACCAGAGTATTCTCGGAATCCCGTGCTCAAGATATTCCGACAAAGGTAAAACTAATCCAACAAAACCTCCCGGCATGCCGACACCCTGACAATAGCCGCGCGTATCTAGTCTCAGGCCACGACCGGATGGGACAAGCTACAGGTGTATACTAGCCCTTGAGTTTCCCCAAGGTGGCCCTGCAGGTTGCCCAGTTTGGACCAACACTCATGAGGAGCACTGGCCCGGGTTCTTAATTAAGAACTTGGATTTGCAACGCCCTTTGCAAGTTTTAGTTATTAGGCAAATGTAAAACCAATGCTGGGCCCATAAACTCCAACCATGTTAGGGACGCAAAATCAAGGAACATAACACCGGTTTAACGGTTCCTAGGGTGGCATGAGTGGAACAAAACACCAAGCAAGAGGCTTAGCCTTCCACCCATTACCAATATATAGATGATTTCGCTTAACCGATTATATATTGTGATATCCCAACAATAACTTTATCACGAAGCAATAATCTTCAAATCTTCACCTACAACTAATAATGCTATAAGAGGGGCTGAGCGATGCATACTTAGACAATCAACGGTTTGCTAGGAGGGTGGTTAGAGAGTTTCATGGCAACAATAGGAGGGCTGACAAACAGACATAGGCATCGAGGCAATATCTAAGAGCGAGACATCTAGCATAGGCAAAGATAGTAGTGATATCTGGGAATGGTCATCTTGCCTGTTGATTCCACAGAGGGATTGTAACCTTGCTCCTCAAACTCAGCCTCGGTAGGAACCTCGTACTCCGAATCGTCAACGGGCTCTAACCAAACACAACAATGCAACACCGGAACACAATCAATCATAATGCAATGCTCAAACACATGATGCATGAACATGATGCATAGGGACATGGAAAGACATGATGCATGGCCTAGGGACACAAGAGTGCAATAGCCTCATAGCAAACAAGAACACACATATGAAAGAAACAAGCAAAAGAACAATATTAACAAGTTTATGTAGATTATTCAAACAAGCACCCAACAAGTTTAAAGGGGTTGGTTAACATGGCAAGGGTGCAACTAAGATTACAGCAAGTTGCTAGCATAATTAAATGGGCTGGAAATAACAAACAACAATTTCCAGAAACTCCCATAATTAATTAAATACATTTGGGATATATCTGAAAAACTTGTGTTATAAAGTTGTTAAACATGCAAAACAACAGCACCAAAATATTCTACACATTTTTGCACCCCAAATGCATATAAATTTGTTACATTTGGAGTTGTAGATATTTAGTTATGATTTTCCAAGTTTAAGCATATTTAAAACAAGAATAAATTCAAACAACATTTTAAAAGTTTTTAAACATGGTAACAAACATCATATTTATAATCTACATGAAAAACTAAGCATTTTTCATATACAACTTATTTCCATCAGAGGCATATATCAACAGATATTAATTAAACAAAGAAAATGCAGAAAAAGAAAAAGAAAAAGAAAAAAGAAAAGAAAAATAGGCACAGAGGTCAAACTGACCGAGGCCTACACTAGCGAGAGTCACTGACGAGTGGACCCAGCTGTGCTGAGGTGGCGCGAGCGGGTGCGCGAGTGGGCTGGAGGTGGGGCCTGCCTGTCAGCCTCTCGCGAAAACAAAAAGGGGGGCTAAATTCCACTGCCCCCGGGTAGAATCGAACCCGCGCCGCTAGCTTAACTGACGAAGAGACACACCACTGGGCTACGAGCATGCATCTGACAGAGAAGGTGCGTGTGGCCTTAAGTGTAAACTGAAGACGCCTGAACCAGAGAGAAACATGGCCCGTCGGAGGAGCTCGTCGGAGCTGCTCCGACGACCAAATCAGGCGGCAGAGTGGTGCGGTGTGCTCCTGGGGGAGTTCCGCACCCGTGACGTGAACTGGCACCACCTAATGAAGACTACAGCGACGCCAGCGATAAGCAACAGAGGCGGCGACGACGAACTGCGGCGCGACACACCACTGGCCCTAATGGAGTAGCGAGAGCTCAAACAGACCCTACGCAACACGGCGGGGATGACGGGCAACAACGGAGGGGCTACAGTGGTCGGGACACTCGCCGGGGACGAGGCCCGATGGCGACATGAACTAGGTGCTAGACGGCGCTAAGGAGGGGGAAAAGAGCACGGGAAGGTGGAGAAGATCACCACGAACACGGCGAGGTGTTTGGCTGGCCCGGAGGTGGACGGAGTCGACAACGGCGAGGCTCGAACAGCTACGGCCGCCAGAGTGGAAGAAGAGGAAGAAGACAACGACGGCGAGGCGATCGGCTCCGCGTAGAGGACGTAGTCGACGACGAGGAAGCAGCTTGACAGGGTTGGCGAGGCCGAGGTCGACGGGAGGCACGCCGGCGACGAGCTCGCGTTCCCAGATGCGTGCGGAACTGCTTTGGAGCAGCGGATCTGGTGGGTCTTGGCTCTCCAGGCGACGGGAGGAGGTAGGAGGAACCCTAGGGAGAGAGTTGGACAAGTTAGCGGGTTTAAAAGGGGGGCTCTGATCACGAGGCCTCGACGTCCGTGATCATGGCGCGACGGCGAGTTTGCGCTATGCCTCAGCAACGCTTGACGGAGGTAGACGGCGTTGCGGGGAGTGTGAGGCTGACAAGTGGGGCCGCGGGGAAAATAGTGAACGGCGCGAGTGCGCGCTGGCTGGGCCGCTGCGGGAGAGAGAAGTGGGCCGAGGGGCTCTGGTGAGAAGGACTGGGCCTGGGGGGAGGAGGAAGGTGGCCCAAGCCACTGCTGCTTCTGGTAATTCCTTTTCTTTTCTATTTTTCCTTCATACATAAATGAAAAGAAAAGTATAGGCTTAAAGGAAAAGAGTTAGGAGATAAAGAAAATATCCCCATGCTCCTTGTTTTATGCCCTATTTAATAAAATTGGTTTGGACATTTTTAGAGGCAGAAAAATTAAAGGAGTTTCAATATGGTTCAAACTCTTGTCATTTTTGAACCCAACCAAATCAATTTCAAAAAGGCTGAAATTAGGCAGAGAGGGTGTAGACATGGTGCAAGGTTTTTAGGAAAATAAAGAACATTAATGGACTAGGCTAGAAGACTTGCAAAATTGATTAAAGAAAGGAAAGAAAAGAAGAGGAGGAAGAAGGGGTTTAGGGTTAGCATGGCAAAGGCTAAGAACCACACTCATGACAACAACAAGGTGCCTCACACATACACATCACAACTAGAAAGTAAACTAAGGTGACTAAGATGCCATGATGATGAAGCAATGCAAGGATGCAAAATAAAATGAAATGACAATGCAAAGAAAAAAAAGCTCAAATGAGAAGAACCCCCAAGGATAAGGAAAAGGTCAAAAGAGAATTGCTTTATTGCCATTATAGGAAAGTATCACATATGGGGTGTTACAAACTCTCCTACACTATGAAAAGATCTCGTCCCGAGATCTAGGACTGAAAGAAGGAAGGATACTCGGAACGAAGGTGATCTTCTCGTTCCCACGTAGCTTCTCGGTAGGTATGGTGTGACCACTTCACTTTCAATAACTTGATGGACTTGTTGCGGGTTTTGCGCTCAGTTTCCTCAAGAATAGCAACAGGGTGCTCACGATAAGACAAGTCTTGTTGAAGATCAATCTCCTCGAACGGAATGGTGCGTTCAGGTGTCTTGAAGCACTTGCGGAGTTGAGACAAGTGAAACACATCATGAACATTTGCAAAGTTGGAGGGAAGCTCGAGTTGGTAGTCTAGATCGCCTCTCTTGCCAAGAATCTTGAAAGGGCCCACGTATTTAAGAGCAAGCTGGCCCTTGATACCGAACCTCTGGGTGCCCTTCATAGGAGAAACACGGAGATAGACATGGTCTCCAATGTCGAAAGCCAAGTCACGATGCTTGCCGTCATAGTAGCTCTTTTGACACGATTGCGCGGCTTTGAGATTCTCACGTATGACTTTGCACATTTCTTCGGCTTCTGAGAGCAAATCATTTCCAAGAAGTTGACATTCACCAGTCTCGGACCAGTTGAGAGGTGTACGACACTTTCTGCGATAGAGGATTTCAAAAGGAGCTTTGCTGGCACTTGCTTGGAAGCTGTTGTTGTAGGAGAATTCGGCAAACGGGAGACAATCTTCCCATTTCATACCGAAAGAGATGACACAAGCTCTCAGCATGTCTTCGAGGATCTGGTTCACTCTTTCGACTTGACCACTAGTCTGAGGGTGAAACGCAGTGCTGAAGCGAATTTTTGTGCCCATGGCTGACTGAAAGGAGTCCCAGAACTTGGATGTGAACAAACTTCCACGGTCTGAGGAGATGACTTGAGGAATGCCATGCAAAGAAAGAATTCTGGAGGTGTACAGCTCTGCCAACTGAGCTGCGTTGATGGATTCTTGACGGGAAGAAAATGAGCTACTTTAGTTAGCTTGTCAATCACTACAAAGATAGCATCCATTTCAATGTGATCGAATTTCCACTCGGAAATAGGTAGAGGTTGAAGGAGACCGGCTGGACGTTGACGCTCTGCTTTAACTCTTCTGCAGACATCACATTCATTCATGAATTGGGCAATCTCCCATTTCATATGAGTCCAATACGATTGCTTGAGGTCTTGGTACATCTTGGAACTTCCGGGATGAATCGAGAGGAGGGAGTCATGTGCTTCGTTCATTATGAGCTTTCTGAGATCACCCTTGGGAACCACAATCCTGTCCTCAAAGAACAAGGTGTCTTTCTCATCAACGCGATAGCACTTGTATTTGGGAGTACCCTTAGCAACACCATGTTTCACTTTCTGCACCATAGCATCACTGAGCTGGGCCTCACGGATCTGATCTTCCAAGGTAGGAGCAACTTGAAGGTTTGCAAGAAAGCCTTGCGGAACAACTTGGAGGTTGAGCTTCCTGAATGATTCACAAAGTTCAGGCTGGAACAGTTTGAGAAGGAGACTATTGCAATATGCCTTTCTGCTCAAGGCATCTACAATGACATTGGCCTTGCCAGGTGTGTACTCAATGCTTGGATCATACTCTTGAATCAGCTCAACCCAATGAGTCTGGCGAAGGTTAAGGTTTGGCTGTGTGAAGATGTACTTCAAGCTCTTGTGATCGGTGAAGATGTCCACTTTTCTGCCCAACATAAGGTGTCTCCACGTGATCAAGGCATGTACAACTGCTGCTAGCTTGAGATCATGTGTGGGGTAATTCTTCTCGTTTGGTTTCAACTGTGTCGGTGTACTAAGATAGGGGTACCTTAGTACCCCAACTTGTGCACGGGCAGTAGCAGTTTCCCACGGCAGGGCTTACCACGTGCTCGCCGGAAACCTTTCTGGTCCCTATGAAGCCATTCAAGAACAAAGTATACAAGTCAGAAGATCAAGGCCCCGGCAAGAGGAGCTTGCCGGGAAGGCCGCACCAGGCTCAAGGTTATCACTTTAGCACAAGACCCTGGCAAGAGGAGCTTGCCAGGAAAGACAAGGAATACATACCTCAAGAGATGCCTTGGCGCGTCATGCGCCCCGGCAGGACCCGGAGAGCGACAAGCTTCCGGACCCGGCAAGATCACTACCCCGGCAAGGTGCTTGACGGGGAAACCTATGCTGTGTGCCCGCGCTCCAGCTCATCAGCCCACGCGTCGCCCTGGGACCCTTCCAGGGGCACGTGGCGGATGGCTGTGCAGCCTGGGGTATACGGTGGCAAGCCACGGTGACGAGGCTACCGTCGTGGCGAACGGAGGAGCATGGACGGACACTTTTGGGGTCGACGGCGACGGGCATTTAATGCCCTTGTCCCCCACTGTCAAGGTTAGGTGAAGACCACTGTTCATGCACTGTTCATACACTGTTACAACTACCACCAAAATTACTCTTTTACCCTCCTCTACGTTGACACCTGTCGGTGACCCCTTGAGCTATAAAAGGAGGCCCATGCACAACGTAGAAAGGGTTCGAAACCTAGACAACTCACTCGCTCGGTGTAGCTAGTACTGTAGCTCTTCAAGCTCCCGAGCTCAAGAACTCAATACAACCTAAGGCAGGAGTAGGGTTTTACGCGTCCGCGCGGCCCGAACCTGGGTAAACTGCCCGCGTGTGCCCCTCGATCTGCTCTCCGTGCTCCCTCCGCTCCCTTACCGCAACGTAGAAGGGGCTCCGGTCCCATAGGTGTTCGTGGGAGGACAGTTTCCCCCGACATCTTTGGCGCGCCTGGTAGGGGGCGTCGAGGTTGTGCGAACCTGATCCAGCGCTCACGCGGGCGCATTCTTCATCAACTTCTCCAGCTTCATCAACATCTTCAGCAACATCAACATGCCTCCGAAGAAGAAAGCTTCGGAGGTCGGAGGCCCGTCTGCGTCGATCCCACTGCCACCGGAACCAACGGTTGGTGGAGGAGACGCCGGCGGAAGGGTGGTCGCCGGCGAGGAAACTCACGGCGCCGCCAAGTCCAAGGACAAGACCGACGACTGGGCGAACTCCAAAGCCTCGGCGTCCATACACGCTTCACGTCCCTCTCAGGAGGTGCAAGGCCAGCAGCGCCGTGGTACAGGAGGTACCATACGCTTGCTGGGACAAGGACAAACCGGAGGATCGCGGGATGCTCAAGGCCATCGTCCTGGTACGAGCAAGGCGCGGTCGCCTGGGCGAGAAACTGCTCCTTCTAACCCTGTTAGAAGTCCGAGCGTATCTCGCTCCTCGCACTGCTTGCCGCCGCTCCCCTCCTCTCCAGCAGAAGCTCTAGCAAGAGCACAACTGCTCCTCGATTTCCCTCCAGCGGCAGACAAGGCCGAGGTATGGAGGGCGATGATTCAGAGCCTCATCGCCTTCGCCAACAACGACACGCCACAGCAGCCGGCGACATCGCGGCCGCGGCAAGTCGACCAGACGAAGGTCGATGGAGACAAGACCGCCGGGGGTGCAACCACCGTGCACTCCCCGCCGCGGAAGCAGAAGACGCCACCCCGCCGGATTAACGTCGACGACGACTCCACGGCGTCGTCGGATCCGCGGGCTCGTCGTGACCAGCGCCAGGTCCTCGACGACAGGCGGCAAGAAGACGCTCGGACGCGCATCGAGCGCCGACGAGAAGCCCGACGACAATCAGATCACCGCGCTGGGACCGCTGTCGACGCGCACGCGCCCGGTGAACCAGGCGACTTGCCGTACGCGGCAGGTTGCCCTGCGTTCACCCGTGAGCTGCGGCAAGTCCAGTGGCCCAGCATGAAAAACTTCAAGCCCGACGTACCCGAGAAGTACGACGGCAAGACGCACCCCTCGGAGTTCCTCAGCATCTACACCTTCGCATTGCAAGCTGCCGGGGGACGCGACGAGAAGATACTAGCCAACTACTTCCCGCTAGTGCTTAAGCCAAACGTCCGCTCTTGGCTTATGCACTTGCCGGAGAACTCCATTTCTTCGTGGGCAGATCTGTGCCACCAGTTTGTTGGCGCTTTCACAGGCGGCCACAAACCCCACGGCCAGGAGAGTGATCGCCACATCTTGGCCCAGAAGGAGGGAGAGTCCTTGCGCAAGTACATCCAGAGGTTCAGTCGCGTGCAACACAACATTCCCGACGTCCACCCCACCGCGGTTATCAGCGCGTTCCACCAGAACGTGCGTAACTGCCGCATGAGGGAAGAGATGGCCATGACCAAGATCCGGGATGTCAGCGAGCTCTACGCTCTGGCTGACAAGTGTGCGCGCGCCAAAGAGGGGAGGAAACTCCCCGGAGAGGATACTGGCGCAGGAGGAAGCGACAACGAGGATGCTGCCCCGGCAAAGAAGAACCGGCGGCGGAACAACAGAAAGAAGAAGAGCAAGGAGGTGCTGGTTGTCGAGTAGTCCGGCAAGGAGGCTCCCGCCAAGAAGACACAGGCTGGCGGTTCCGGCAAGGAACCCGCCCCTGTAGCGGCAGCCGACAAGCAGGACGGCTCCGACAAGTAGTACTGCAAGATCCACCGCACCAAGGGCCACGATCTTCAGAACTGCAAACGAGTCAGGCTGAATACGAGCGTCGCGACAAGGAGAAGGCCCACGGTGGCGGAGGAGAACCCAGCAAGAAGCGGCCATTCAATGGCCGGGGAGGACGCCGCGGCAAGACCAAGCAGCGGCAAGGTGATAGACCTCCCCGGGGCCGTGACAAGGTTGAGGATGAAGACGACGATGATGACATGGAAGAAGGAGACAACAGCGAGCAGGAGTTCCAGAAGGCCACAGAAGTTCTGTGTGTCGATGGAGGCGCCTCTCTGCACACTTCCCACCACCAGCTCAAGCAGTGGGTGCGCGAAGTGAATGCAGCAGAGCCGCCCGTCGAGTCACGCAGGCTGCTGAAGTGGTCCGGCACGCCCATCATCTTTGACCTTGAGGACCACCCTGACCGCACCACGGCGGTCGGGTGCTTGCCGATGTTGGTCTCACCAACTATCCGCAACCTCAAGGTCACCAAGATGTTGGTTGACGGCGGGGCCGGCCTGAACTTGATCTCCTCAGCTGTGATCAAGAAGCTACAGATCCCAGACGGCGAGCTCGAAGAAACCGGGTCGTTCCAGGGGATCAACCCGGGAAGGAGCAAGCCGAAGGGCAAGATTACTCTGCCAGTGACCTTTGGCGGGGAGCTCAACTTCAGGACGGAGAGGATCACATTTGATGTTGCTGATATCCCATTACCATACAATGGGATACTTGGACGTCCTGCCCTCGCCAAGTTCATAGCAGCTTCCCACTACGCCTACAACATACTCAAGATGCCGGGGCCGATAAGCGTCATCTCTGTCCCTGGCGACAAGAAGGACGCGCTTATCTGCGCCGACAAGATCTACCGGGACGCAGCAGCCGCAGCAGAGAGCAACTCACTTGCCGCTGAAGCTCCCGGGGGGAAGACCAAGACCAAGTCCGGCAAGAGTTCTGGGGCCCACTCCGGCAAACGCACCTCTTCGGAGTGCTACGCTGCCGTCGAGGACGCACCATCGAGCTCCACCGGCAAGTGCAAGAAAGGAATGGCAGCTACACCGGCAACCAAGAAGGTGTCCGCCAAGGAGGACGGCACTGGTGGTACCTTCACCATCAGTGCTACGCTCGACAACAAATAGGAAAGCGCGCTCGTTGCCTTCCTGCGGGCGAATGTCGATGTGTTTGCATGGCAACCATCTGACATCCCCGGCGTTCCCAGGAAGGTAATTGAGCACAAGCTTGCTGTTTGTCCTCATGCGCGGCCCGTCAAGCAGAAGGTCAAGAAGCAAGCCGTGGAGCGCCAAGAATTCATCGCCGAAGAGATAAAGAAGCTAGAAGCAGCATGCCTGGTTAGAGGCGTGATCCATCCTACGTGGTTAGCAAATCCAGTTGTCGTACGCAAGGCCAATGGGAAGTGGAGACTTTGTATAGACTTTACTGATGTGAATAAAGCATGTCCCAAGGATCCATTTCCCTTGCCGCGTATTGACCAGATTGTTGACTCCACAACCGGATGTGAGCTGCTTTCCTTCCTTGATGCATACTCAGGTTACCACCAGATTTTCATGGCCAAGGAAGACGAAGAGAAGACTGCATTCATTACTCCATGCGGCACATATTGCTTCATACGCATGCCCTTTGGATTGAAGAATGCAGGCTCAACATTTGCAAGGGTGGTGCACACTGCTTTTGAGCCACAGATACACAGGAATGTAGAAGCCTACATGGATGATATAGTGGTCAAGAGCAAGAGCAAAGATACATTGATCCAAGACTTAGAAGAAACCTTTGAGAATCTGCGCAAGATCCATCTAAAGTTGAACCCCGAGAAGTGCGTCTTCGGAGTCCCCTCCGGCAAGCTTCTCAGGTTCTTTGTGTCCCAGAGGGGGATTGAAGCCAATCCCGACAAGATAAAGGCCATCGAGCAGATTGAAGCCCCGAAGCGCGTCAAGGACGTAAGGAGACTTGCTGGTTGTGTGGCTGCCCTCAGCAGGTTCATTTCAAAGTCTGCAGAACGCGCCCTGCCTTTCTTCAAAATCTTGAAGAAGGCAGGTCCTATGAAATGGGCTCCGGAAGCGGAGGCAGCGCTGCAAGACTTGAAAGGATACCTGTCCTCTACTCCGATACTTGTCGCACCTAGGCCACAAGAGAAGTTGCTGCTGTTTCTAGCGGCGACCAATCAAGTGGTTAGTGCTGCGTCGGTAGCGGAGAGGGAGGCGGATGAGGAACACACATCCCCGGCAAGCGAATCCAGCGACAAGCAGGAGGCTCCACCGACAAGCTCTGGCCCCGACAAGGACAAGTCTGCGCAGGAACAAGGTGAAGTGCGAAAGAAGATGGTGCAGCGCCCAGTGTATTTTGTAAGTTCCCTCTTGCAGGGGGCTAGATAAAGATACTCTGGGGTGCAGAAGTTGCTTTTCGGCCTCCTCATGGCCTCGAAAAAGCTGCGCCATTACTTCCAAGCACACGAGATAACAGTGGTCACTCGCTTTCCGTTGAAGAGGATATTGCAGAATCCAGAAGCAACAGGCAGGATCGTCGAGTGGGCACTGGAACTGTCAAGCTTTGGTCTCAAATTTGAAAGTACTTCAATCATACAGAGCAGAGCTTTGGCAGAATTCATAGCAGAACGGACCCCAACGCCAGATGAAGAAGTTCCAGAGATAAGCGTCCCCGTCCAGGAAGCGAGCAACGAATGGATGATGTACTTTGATGGTGCTTTCTCGCTGCAAGGCGCTGGTGCCGGCGTGGTACTCATAGCGCCCACCGGAGAGCACCTCAAGTATGTTGTCCAGATGCACTTTCCCAAGGAACAAGCGACAAACAATACTGCTGATTATGAAGGTTTGCTTGCCGGCCTCATAATTGCGGCCGAGCTTGGGATCAAGAAGTTGATTGTGCGGGGAGATTCACAGTTGGTGGTCCGACAAGTGAATAAGAGTTATCAGAGCCCTTTGATGGAAGCTTATGTCGATGAAGTGAGGAAGCTTGAAGAGCACTTTGAAGGTCTGCAAATGGAGCACGTCCCAAGAGCTCAGAATGACATTGCAGATGGCCTCTCAAAGTGTGCTGCAATGAAGTTACCTGTGGAACCAGGGACCTTCCTGCTCAAGTTAACTCAACCATCCGTTACACCATCAGTTGGGCAGAACAAGAAGAGAAAGTTGGTCTCCGACGACTACTTGCCGGCGGATCTTCCCGAAGCCGCCGCCAAGGTCCCCAAGATCAACAGCCGAGATGCTGAGGAACAGTTTGCTCCTGCAGATCCAAGGGTCTGTACAGTTGAAGCAGGCGTTCCCGACAAGCCCTGCCCCGGCAGGCTTGCCGGGGGACCATCAGCTCCGGCAGAACCGGAGGTTCTTGCCGTAGAAGCTGGGGTTCCCGCAGCAGCCCTCATGCCTTTAGTCCTTGCCGTTGAGCCTCGGGCTCCAGCATGGGCACAGCAAATCATCCGTTTTCTGCAAACTGGAGAACTTCCCGACGAGCCAGAAGAGATAGAGAAAATAACCAGGCAGTCAAGTATGTACCAGTTCGTTGACAATGGACTGTACAGAAAAAGACTCAATGGTGTCAGGTTGAAGTGCATTTCCAGAGAAGATGGACAGAAGCTGTTGGCAGAGATACATGGAGGCATATTTGGCCACCACATTGGCGCAAGGGCACTTGCCGGGAAGGCGTTCCGGCAAGGGTTCTTCTGGCCAGAAGCCCTCCAAGATGCAACTGCAAAAATAACCAAGTGTGAAGCGTGCCAGTTCCATGCCAAGCAAATTCACCAGCCAGCTCAAGCTCTCTAGACAATCCCTTTGTCCAGGCCCTTCTCGGTCTGGGGGCTCGATATCCTCGGCCCCTTTCCCCGCGCGGTCGGGGGCTTTGAGTACTTGTACGTTGCAATCGACAAGTTCACAAAGTGGCCAGAAGTGGAACCAGTGAGAAAGGTGACGGCACAGTCAGCGGTCAGGTTCTTCAGGACGATTGTTTGCCGTTTCGGAATGCCTAACAGGATTATCACCGACAACGGCACACAGTTCACAAGTCGCACCTTCATGCAGTACGTCCAAGACCTTGGCGCCAAGGTCTGCTTCGCTTCTGTTGCTCACCCGAGGAGCAATGGTCAAGCGGAGAGGGCCAATGCTGAAGTGCTGCGCGGGCTCAAGACAAGAACCTTCGACAGGCTGTGCAAGTGTGGAAGAAACTGGATAGAGGAGTTGCCGGCGGTTCTTTGGTCAATCAGGACGACACCAAATCGAGCTACCGGACAAACACCCTTTGCTCTTGTCTATGGAGCAGAGGCAGTTCTCCCCACGGAACTCGTATACGGATCTCCTCGAGTGCTCGCTTATGATGAGCTCGAGCAAGAGCAACTGCGACAAGATGATGCATTGCTCCTTGAGGAGGAACGTCTCCAGGCTGCTGTACGAGCTGCTCGATACCAGCAAGCCCTGCGTCACTATCATAGCCGCAGGGTCAAGGCCAGGAGTCTCGAGGAAGGCGACCTTGTTCTTTGTCGTGTTCAGTCCGCCAAGAATTCCAACAAGTTGACGCCGAAGTGGGAAGGCCCTTATCGGGTGAGATAAGTCACAAGGCCCGGAGCTGTCCGCCTTGAGACCGAAGAAGGCTTACCGGTGAGCAATTCCTGGAACATAGAGCATCTTCGCAAGATTCACCCATAAGGCGCGGTTGCCGTGATCCCCTCCGGCAACCACCTTTTGTACGAGCCTTGCCGCTGTTGCATGTAAACCTTTGTACAAAGCCGGGCGCAGATCCCGTGCATCAGTAAAGTTTTTGTGCTTCGCACTATTTGCCTTTTCCATGCTTTTGTTTGTCATTTGCATGCATTGTTTGGCACCTTGTGCAACGCACAACCCCGGTAAGCATTAGCAAGCCATGAGGCCCTATACTTGTTTTCCCTCCTCTTTTTCTTTCCCTCTTAAGCAGAAGGAATATTCCTCGCGCACAAGTTTGCCGGGGGGAAAGGAGGTGGAGGATGAACCAAGTGCCGTTCAAGAAAGAGAAGCCTTGTCGGGGAACAAGCAATTTATGAAAGCTAAGTTACCAAAGTTTGAGTAATTCAAATTTTTAAATTTTAGTTGTCTTCCTTGAACAACCACACTTTGTATGGAAAACCTGTGCGCGGAGGAACCTACCCGCGGCTAGCCGCGCCCTTACTCTGTTTCAAGCACGCTCAACGGCTTAAGTGAGCTGCGACAAGTGTCGCGCCCTTACTTCGTTTTCGAGTTCGCTCAGCAGTCTAAGTGTGCTGCGACTAGTTGCGGCAAGGTTACTTGCCGACAAGGTCTTTGCCAGCAGGCTGCTAAGAGTCCAGCACTCAGCGCTCGCGGCAAGGACCCCTTGCCGGCAAGTCCCCTAAAAGCGTAGGGTAGAAAGCATACAAAGTGAAGGACCAAAAACAAGGGAGATAACACTGCATTGATTGTTCAAAACAAGATTGTATATTATAAGGATAGCTTGCCGCTGTTCTAATCAACTACTGCCTATGACTCAATTGGCAGCGGCAAAGGAAGAAGAAGCAAAGGAATTCAGTCTACGCGATCGCCATCACGCCTCGTGATCTTGCTCACCTTCGCGACAATGTGGGCAACCTGCGCCTTCAACGCCTCCTGGTCAGCTTCGGGCGGCAAGGTGCGGAGGACGTTGACGAGGTTGATGTCGGGGTTGCGGTAGACGATCTTCGACAAGACGCGCTCCAGAGTGCCCATGCAGAGCCGACGCGCCTCGTCGGCCAGCTGCGCGGAGATCTTCTCCCGCAGCCGCGCAAGCGCCGGCGCAATTCCCCGGAAGAACAGACTTAGCTTGGCGCTGTGGGGGAGGCTCTCGTCCGGAGAGTACACAAGATGTTCAGCCCTCAGCGCCATCATCTCCATGTCAATACTGGCAGCGGAGGTGACCAGCTCATCAGTCCATTGCTCCACTGCCCGGCTGAAGTTGTTCGCTGAGACGGCGGCGCTCTCCACCAAGTTCCGCTCCTTGCGGAGCTCGTCCTTCAGCATCGTCTCGCGGTCCCGGGCGGCGTCGAGCGAATCAGTCAAAGTGGAGACCTTCAACTCTAAGTTAGCAATGGAATCCTTGGCGGCAGTGAGCTCGTCGCCTTTCTTGGAGAGACGTACCTGCAAGTCAAAGTTGGTGTGGGCATCTTTCTCCCGCTCCACATTGAGCGCGGTGACTCTGTCCTCGCTCGCCTTCAGGTACCGCTCCAGCTGCTCCACCTTAAGCTCCAGGTCCTTCTTGGCGGTCTCCGCGGCGGCTGCGGCGGCTTTCGCCTCCTTCAGGGCCCCGCCAATGGCCTGCTCCCGGGCGGTGAGGTCATCCTCGTGGGCATCGAGGTCGACCTTCCGCTGGTTGAGCACTCCTTCTCGCCGGGACAGCTCCTCGGCGGCCAACCGTTGCTGCTCGTCCACCTCGGCCTTCCCCAGGAGGAAGGTTTGCAGCGCTCCGGCAAGCTCTTCGCACTCCTCAGCCAGGTGGCGGAGGGCTGCTTGGTTGTCGGCGTGAAGCTCCGCGGCGCGCTTCTCCAAGTCAGCTCCAGCCTTGGCGGCAAGAGCTTCCCGAGACTCTAGCTTCGCCTGCCTGGCCCGGTACAGAGCCAGGAGCCGGCGAAGGAGCTTCTCCTCTTCGGGCTCGTCGCTGCCGCCAGGCGCTTCAACAACCTTCAACCCCGCGGAGGCGAGGACCTCCCCGTCAAAGGTCTCTCCCTCCACGGGTGCTCGAGATGAGGACGCCCAAGGGACTTGTATAAAGATCCCGTTGGGGGCCTCAAGGTAGACACCCGACCGCTCCGTGGAGGCGGAGGGGTCGGCGGCCGGAGTAGCGTCCGACGCTCCTGCGGCCTCCGGGCCAGCAGTGTGGTCGCCGGCCTCTTCCCCAGCCGCGGCGTCGGCGGCCGGGGCGGTCTCTTTGGCGGCCGGCTCGTCAGCGGCAGTGGCGTTGCCGCCGTCGCCGTGCATGCCCTCCTCGCCGGTGGTCTCCGTCTCCATCCGCTCCGGTGTAGGAGGATCTAGCAGAAGAAAAAGAAAAGAAAAAGTCAAGCAAATATCCAAAAAGACAAGTTCAAGAAGAAGAAATTACAAGATTTACCTTCGCGGACTTCTTCAACGATAGGCTCCCTCGCCGGGGAGCTCTCCCTTGGCGGCGGAGTGGTGGCCCTCGCTGGCGGAGGGCCGCCTGCGCCCTCCCTTGCCGGGCTGCTCGCCCTTGGCGGGGTACTCGCCCTTGGCGAAGTGCCCGTCCTTGGCGGAGCATTCTCCCTTGCCGGGGAGCTCACCCTTGGCGGGGAGGGTGGAGCAAGTGGCTCGTCGGGGGCGACCTCCTGGCGCTCCTGCAGCTGCGGCTCCACTTCTGCACAAAACAACCAAGACATCAGCACAAGCAACAACCTCGAGCGCGCCCTTCAAGCAGAAATATAAAGACCAGACTTACGCTGGGGGCTGCGCTGGGGGCTGCTCCCCGGAGCAGCAGGTTGATCCGGCAAGTTTGACGCTGGCACGTCTCCGGTCGCCGCGGCGGGCGAGTCATCTTCAACCTCGACCACAGGGATCTTGGCCCTCTTCGCCATCCGCTGGGCCAGGGTCCTGAAAGCAAAACAAAAACAAGATCAGAATCAACAAGGGAAATCAAGACAAAATCGAAGAAACCAAAGAATTGCAAGTACTTACTCCTCTTCCTCGTCGTCGGAGCTGAGGGCGGAGAAGTCAAAATCCGCCTGGGGCGCTCCTGCGCGAGGAGCTGGAGGAGAAGGCTCCCTTGGGCGCTTGGCGGTCTCCGGGGCTGGGGGCTGCGAAGACCCAGCCTCTGTCGTCACCGGGGCCCGAGGAGCAGACGGAACACCCGTTCCACTCCGGGAAGATCCTCCCCCGCTTGGCGCACGGGCACGGGGCGCCTCCTTGACGACCTCGCTCGTCCTGGTGGCGCGTGTCGCCCGGGGCGCCGGCTGCTGTCGAGGCGCCTGCGGCCTCGTCGCTGTAGCCGCCTTGCGGAGGCGCTTCCTCGGTTGTTGCGTAGGACTTGCCGGAGGCGGGGAGTTCTCTGAGGACGAGGAGGCATCGTCGTCAAGTCCCAGAGATCCACCAGAGTCTTCATCAGCCTCGACGTCCTCCTCCTACCCGACAGGCCCGCTGGACCCAGCACCATGCCCGGCGGCCTCGCTCCCTCCGCCGACCTCGCTCCCTCCGGCGACCTCGCTCCCTCCGGCGACCTCGCTCGTCCCGGCAAACTGCACGGAAGGCACCCCGGCAAACTCCTCGGGCGGAAGCTTGAGCAGCTTGAGGATTTCTGCCTCCTCTGCTTGGCTCACCGCGTCCGCGGCCTGTGCCTCGTGCACAGTGTACCCAAAGTCACCCGCCGCTGCAGCTGCAGCGGCCTCCTCCATCCTGGAGGCGATGTATGCGATGTCCCGGCCAGTTGTGGCCCGGGTGAGGCCTTTGTTCTCCTCGGCGTTGCGGGGCGTCTCGACCAAGTTGTCGAAGAAGGACAGCACAGTATCCGGCGGAGGCTCTATCCAAGTGGGGGCGACGCCATGGGAGTCGCACGCAGGAATCATCGCGCGCAAGGAATCACGGGCAGTGCTGTTGCACAGCGGATCCACTCCCCAGGAAGGTTTGAACCACTCCGGGTGGGCCGGGTCATGCTTGAAGAGCTCTCGGACCATCCCCTTCAACTCCAAGGCAGTGAAGTTATAGTTTAATCCAGGGCGCAGCCTCATGATATCCGCCGCATTGCCGAATTCCCAGGCGGCCCTTTTCCTTTCTTGTAAGGGGGCGATGCGGCGGTGGAGGAAATCTGCCCCAACCTCTCCGATAGTCAGATTGGCGACCCGGAGATGAATAATCCTAATGAGAGCGATGCTGAGCTTGTTGTCCTCCGGGGCCAATTCGCTCCAATCTCTGCCGCGCACTATGGCAGTTGTGCGCGGCGCGGTGATGGGCTCCGGCTTATCCTCCACCACCCAACACCAATCGGCTCTCCATTCTTCCCACTTGCCGCGGAGCTCTCCCTTCAGGTACGAGTCCTTCTTGTTCAGCCTGAAGATCCAGGAGATGCCGCCGGAGAGGGGAGCGCCAGCCTCTACTCTAGGCATAAAGAAATGGCGGAAAAGGGCTACGTTTGGATGAATCCCAACATAGTTTTCGCACAGATGTACGAAAACGGCCATCGTAAGGATGGCGTTAGGGGTGAAATCTAGGAGGTGGAGGCCATATGTGTTCATGATATCACAAAAGAACTCCGAGAACGGAGGGCACAGACCACAGTGGAAAAATGCAGCGAAGAAGAAATACCCGCCGGGGAACATATCTTTGGCGATGGCGGGGAAGACATGGGTGCGGGGATGAGCTTTGGTCTCCCTCGCCCAGAACAGATAATATTTGTCCCGCAGCTCCCTCGGACCAAGCCTCGGCGCGAAGACCATGCACCTCTTCCGCAGGGCGGCCAGCTTCGCCGCCTGCTCGGACTTCTCCTTCTTGGCCTTGTCGTTCTTGGCCTTGTCGCTCTTGGCCTTGTTGCTCTTCGGAGCCATGGCGGGGGCGGTGAGGAGAGGGACGAGGAGCTCGACGGCGCCGCGGATGCGGAAGACGGCGGAGGAGGGGCGGAGACAAGAAGCAGCGGAGGTTTCTGGAGAATCAAGGCGCAATGAAGACGATGGAGGGAACTGCCCCTGCTTCCTCTGCTTTTAAGGGGGAAGTCGGGGATGCTCCACATTTCCCATTAAAGAATAGGCCACGATCTCTCCCACGACGCCGCAATCGACGCGTGCCGTTAGGGAGGGATGCGGCGGATACGGAAAGGGATACGGCTTGCCGTGGGCCGCGCGTGCCCGTGCACTATTTTGGGCCTGGCCCAACATCGCTCGGCACCGTGTGTGGCCCAGGCCCGGGGGCTCCTGTCGGTGTACTAAGATAGGGGTACCTTAGTACCCCAACTTGTGTACGGGCAGTAGCAGTTTCCCGCGGCATGGCTTACCACGTGCTCGCCGGAAACCTTTCTGGTCCCTATGAAGCCATTCAAGAACAAAGTATACAAGTCAGAAGATTAAGGCCCCGGCAAGAGGAGCTTGCCGGGAAGGCCGCACCAGGCTCAAGGTTATCACTTAAGCACAAGACCCTGGCAAGAGGAGCTTGCCAGGAAAGACAAGGAATACATACCTCAAGAGATGCCTTGGCGCGTCATGCGCCCCGGCAGGACCCGGAGAGCGACAAGCTTCCGGACCCGGCAAGATCACTACCCCGGCAAGGTGCTTGCCGGGGAAACCTATGTTGTGTGCCCGCGCTCCAGCTCATCAGCCCACGCGTCGCCCTGGGACCCTTCCAGGGGCACGTGGCGGATGGCTCTGCAGCCTGGGGTATACGGTGGCAAGCCACGGTGACGAGGCTACCGTCGTGGCGAACGGAGGAGCATGGACGGACACTTTTGGGGTCGACGGCGACGGGCATTTAATGCCCTTGTCCCCCACTATCAAGGTTAGGTGAAGACCACTGTTCATGCACTGTTCATACACTGTTACAACTACCACCAAAATTACTCTTTTACCCTCCTCTACGTTGACACCTGTCGGTGACCCCTTGAGCTATAAAAGGAGGCCCATGCACAACGTAGAAAGGGTTCGAAACCTAGACAACTCACTCGCTCGGTGTAGCTAGTACTGTAGCTCTTCAAGCTCCCGAGCTCAAGAACTCAATACAACCTAAGGCAGGAGTAGGGTTTTACGCGTCCGCGCGGCCCGAACCTGGGTAAACTGCCCGCGTGTGCCCCTCGATCTGCTCTCCGTGCTCCCTCCGCTCCCTTACCGCAACGTAGAAGGGGCTCCGGTCCCATAGGTGCTCGTGGGAGGATAGTTTCCCCCGACAAACTGACGAGAAGTGTATGCCACAATCTTCTTGTTTTGCCTGAGAACACCACCAAGACCTTGCAAAGAAGCATCACAAAAGACTTCATAAGGATCGGACTCATCCGGAGGAGTAAGAACCGAAGCAGAAATGAGCTTCTCTTTGAGTGTTTTGAATGCCACATCGCAATCAGGAGTCCAGGAGTACTTGACATTCTTCTACAACAGGTTGGAAAGAGGCTTGGCAATCTTGGAGAAGTTCTCAACGAACCTTCTGCAATAGCTAGCGAGACCAAGGAAGCTTCAGAGTTGCTTGACATTCTGCGGAGGTTTCCAGTTGACAATAGCTTCAACTTTCTCGGGGTTCACCGAAATACCCTCGATAGAGATAATATGGCCAAGATATAAGACTTTATCCAGCCAGAATTCACATTTAGAGAACTTCGCATAGAACTTGTGTTCACGGAGCCTTTCTAGGACCAAACGGAGGTGCTTGGCATGGTCTTCTTCATTCTTGGAGAATACTAAGATGTCATCCAGATAGACGAGAACAAATTCATTGGTGTAGGGGTTGAATATGAAGTGCATCATCCATGAAAAGGTGGGTGGAGCATTTGCAAGGCCGAAAGACATGACCGTGTATTCATAAGAGCCAAAACTCATTCTGAATGCGGTCTTGGGAATATCCTCTTCACTGATACGAATCTGATGGTAACCCATCCGGATATCGAGCTTTGAGAACACCTTTGCTCCTTTGGGCTGCTCGAACAATTCATTGATATTGGGGAGCGGATACTTGTTCTTTATTGTCTTCTTGTTTAATGGCCGGTAATCAATGCAAAGGCGTTCCGTGCCATCCTTCTTCTTGACAAATAGAACACCACAACCCCAAGGAGAAGTACTAGGCCTGATTAGACCCATATGTTCTTGCTCATCGAGATGTTTCTTCAGCTCCTTCAACTCATCAGGAGAAAGCTTGTACGGACGCCGACATGCTGGCTCGGTACCGGGCTCGAGTTCAATGACGAATTCAACTTGACGATGGGGAGGCATGCCTGGAAGCTCTTCAGGGAAAACATCTTCATATTCATTGACCACCATAATTTGAGAAATGGCATTAATCTCGCCCTTGTCATTGAGAGAGAATAGCCTGATTGTGTTATCTCGAGAGGCGAAGATAATCACGTCTTCGTTAGGATGAGTAAGCTTGACTTCCTTATTTGCACAATCAATGTTTGCATCATGCTTGGAAAGTCAATCCATCCCAAGAATAAGATCAATGTCGGAGTTGCGGAGAATAACCGGAGAAACCAGAAAACTGTAATCACCCATATGAATAGATATATTCGGAGCCACCATGCTAGAACTCAATCTCTTGCCAGGAGATATAACACTCAAGTTCTTGGTAAAGCTTCGGTGTGAACATTATGCTTGGATGCAAATGGATATGACATGAAGGAACATGATGCACCCGAATCGAACAAAACTTTAGCAGGTTTAAGGTTAACTGGAAGATTACCAAGTATCACACCTGAAGAATTCTCTGCTTGAGTTGCATTCATCAGATTCACTCTTGCAACCTTGGGATTGTGCTTGACAATATCAGTGTTGACAGGTGGAGGAGGCGGAAGGCGCCTTGAATTGGGACACTTGTTGGCATAGTGACCCTTCTGAGAACACTTGTTGCAAGTCACTTCTGAGAGAGGCCGGTGATAAGGACCACTTGAACTTGAGGCTTGAAACTGAGGCTTGGAATGATTGCTTGGGTTGGGTGGGTGGGAGAAACCACGGCCACCTGAGTGCTTGTTGTTGTTTAGAGGACGGAGCACTGGAGGAGGCGGTAGCCAGAACTTATGCTGCTTGGCAACCACTTGGGAAGAAGAGGAGGAGTGAACAACATCTCTGATCCTCTTTTTGGAAGCTTCAATCTTGAGCTGAGCTGCCTCTTGCTTGAGAGCCATATTGTAGAATTGGTCAAATTCATCCAGCTCGAACAAGGTGAGAGCTAGTTGGAGTTCATCTTTTAGACCACCACGGAACTGATAAATCTTGCTCTTGGCATCTGGGATGTCTTGCTTGGCATAACGAGCAAGATTCTGGAACTTGACATTGTATTGATAGACGGACATGGTGCCTTGCTTCAGGTTGCGGAATTGCTCACGCATGCCATTAATGGCACTGGTTGGAATGTGGTGAGAGCGGAAATCTTTGCAGAAGTCAGTCCACGAGATCTCACGACCACCTCTGGAATCTTTGTACTATTGCCACCAATCAGCAGCTTGATCTTTGAGTTGGAAAGTGGAAAACTTGACATAATCCTCGGGTCTCACGTTACTGCATTCAAAGTGCTTTTTGATGTGTGTGATCCAGTCTTCAGCATCTAGCGGATCCACACAGTAACTGAACGACTTCGGTTGGTTTGCCAGGAATTGGTTGAGGGTCGCAAAGTGAGGTTGATTGAACAGATTGCCTTGGCCTTGGTTCCCATGATTGCCTTGATTTGCTTGGTTGGCTTGAAAGTTCTGCATCATTTGCATGAGCATCTGGGTGTTTTGGTTGGTCGCTTGCATAATTTCTCTCCATGCCTCAAACGGAGGAGGAGGGGAAGGAGGACGTTCAGGAACACACTCTTCTTCACCCTCTTGGTTAGGGTTGGGAACCTTCTTAGGAGCTATCCTGAATGAGATGACAACTATTAGCCATTGATGAAAAATATATGAGCTGAATCAATGGCTAGAAATTGCAACATAAGTCTTCACAAGAACATTCGAACAAAATGAACGAATGAATTTCATAGTTTAATGGTACAACAATCTTCTCGAGAAGCCACTTGGGAGAACAAAAGGTAAATACAAAAACAACAAGGAGCAAATGGAACAAATACATGATAGAAGCTTCGTCCCACATGTTCGTGCTGAAAGCTCATGGAACGTGTTACAAAAGGGTGTTGCAATCCCCGGATCAGCATAGCCAAGGACCCTTTAAGATGCAAATCCCAATTGGAACAATGCCCATAAAACCTCTTCACTCGATGTTGAATCCCAAACTTCATACCATGCACTCGTTGGAAGAATGCCTACGAGCTACTAGAAGAACCCACCTATTAATTCCCGAAGGTTTCCGGTTATGCAATCGGGTGTTGGGGATACAGGGGAAGCACCATGCACTCAACTCTAATCCTACATCCAGATGTATCCATCCTTCAACACATACCCAATCATCCTCGGAAACTGTTTACCTCGGACCTTCGAAACGCATCCGCTATACTAGTTGTGGCAATACTCTCGAACTATCCCACCAGTACTGGGTGACGTCGGGGTTATCTCACCACTAACCGCATAGAAGAGTTTTCGATGTCGGACGTCTTAAGTATTCTAGAACCGCTGCGATACATTTGTGACGACAACACCTCGGAGCTCAACTCCCCGGGACACTACCACAACCCCTAAATGACAGGAGGCATTGAGAACAATGTTCTCGTCACAAAGATATCGGAACAATCCAAACAATACTCGCGTGATCCTAAAAAACTTTTTAGTGAATTTTTTGAGAGTAGAAGAGATAGAACAACGTCAGGAGTCCTCACCAAAGCGATGAAGGGATGAGGAGTAAAAGAAATCCTACTCTCCGATATATATAGGACTCAAAACATTTTTATGTGTGTGCCTAGACTCAACCGTCAATGATTAGATCAATCAGGGGGGCTCCTAGGTCGGAGAAGGCTCTGAATACCAACTTGTAATGCCTACTATGCGACTATGCCTCCCACGTGTCGAGGAACGACTTAAAGGCATAATCGCATACTAGAATGATCCCAAGTATGGTATCTTTGCACGACTCATGTAAAAGCAGTAATGAAAGTGTAAAAAAGGTAGCTGGCTTACACTCACCACGTCACACAATAGAATACATTAACATACATAATCCAAATAACATCAGAGTCCGACTACGGACAAAATCCAAACGAAAGATACCATAAAACAACACAAGGCCCCGATCATCCTAGTAAGAGCCACTACTGATCCTCGGGATAAGACACATAGTAATGTCCACGCTCTTCATCGAACTCCCAATACAGCTCTGAACCACCACCTGTGTAGTTCTTAACGGTACCTGCATCTGGTGTTGTGTAGAATCTGTGAGCCACGGAGGACTCAGCAATCCCGTTCCCGGGTAGCAATACTATCAAAGCCTTGGGTGTGGAAAAGGCTTAAAAACAAGGTTGCCGCATCACTAAGCACTATCTTACGAGTTTAGAGCGAGAAGAGAACAAGTGCCAACGATTGCCAACGTTGATCACGAAGTGATCCTAACTACTCACGATCAAACATAACCCCACCGTGTTCACTTCCCGAACCCTTTCGGAAAGAGACCGTCACAGTTACTCACGCAGGTAGTGTATTCATGAACATGGTGTCAAGTTATCTACAACCGGACATTAAGAAATTCCCATCCGCCACATAACCGCGGGCACGGCTTTCGAAAGATCAAACCCTGAAGGGGTGTCCCAACTTAGCCCATCACAAGCTCACGATCTGTGGAGTCGCAACTCCAAGGTGGGAAGACCCGAGTATTCTCGGAACCCCATGCTCAAGATATTCCGACAAAGGTAAAACTAATCCAGCAAGACCTCCCGGCGTGCTGACACCCTGACAGTAGCCGCGCGTATCTAGTATCAGGCCACGACCGAATGGGACAAGCTACAGGTGTATACCAGCCCTTGAGTTTCCCCGAGGTGGCCCCACAGGTTGCCCAGTTTGGACCAACACTCATGAGGAGCACTGGCCCGGTTTGTTAATTAAGAACTCGGGTTTTCAACGCCCTATGCAAGTTTTAGTTATTAGGCAAATGTAAAACCAATGTTGGGCCTTGCTGGAAAAGCTTTAGCGCTAAGCGGGTTATCGAGGGGGCCCATAAACCCCAACCATGTTAGGGACGCAAAATCAAGGAACATAACACCGGTTTAACGATTCCTAGGGTGGCATGAGTGGAACAAAACACCAAGCAAGAGGCTTAGCCTTCCACCCATTACCAATATATAGATGATTTAGCTTAATAGTTTATATATTGTGATATCCCAACAATAACTTCATCACGACGCAAGAATCTTCAAATCTTCACCTGCAACTAACAATGCTATAAGAGGGGCTGGGCGATGCATACTTAGCCAATCAACGGTTTGCTAGGAGGGTGGTTAGAGAGTTTCATGGCAACAATAGGAGGGCTGACAAACAGACATAGGCATCGAGGCAATATCTAAGAGCGAGACATCTAGCATAGGCAAAGATAATAGTGATATCTGGGAATGGTCATCTTGCCTGTTGATTCCACGGAGGGATTGCAACCTTGCTCCTAAATCTCAGCCTCGGTAGGAACCTCGTACTCCGAATCGTCACCGGGATCTAACCAAACACAACAATGCAACACCGGGACACAATCAATCATAATGCAATGCTCAAACACACGAAGCATAGGGACATGGAAAGACATGATGCATGGCCTAGGGACACAAGAGTGCAATAGCCTCATAGAAAACAAGAACACTCATATGAAAGAAACAAGCAAAAGAACAATATTAACAAGTTTATGTAGATTATTCAAACAAGCACCCAACAAGTTTAAAGGGGTTGGTTAACATGGTAAGGCTGCAACTAAGATAACAGCAACATGCTAGCATAATTAAATGGGCTGGAAATAACAAACAACAATTTCCAGAAACTTGTGACGCCCGAAGACCGACGCTCCAGAAGATTCCAGATATTTCCGGGTTTCGCCGTGTGTTTCTTTTGCGCTTGCTATAATTATGTTTGCATTGCATCATATCATCATGCCATCATGTCTTTAATTTCTGCAACTCAACTAAATAAATCGTATGGATCCTCGATCCATTTAAATCGACGGAAGGATGACTTCTCTTTATAACATATCCTCCTAATATTTATGGAGCTATTATTTAAATATTCCATTGCTGTGGAATCACCATAAACACACTTGTATCTTTCTCTTGCCAACAACTCCCTCTTCAAGTGCACCTTCCCCACTAGCTTCTTCTTTTCAAGTCTCACTCATTTTTTGCAAGTGACATTTTCCTGTTCCAGAAAATGTTCAATATCTTCCTATGAATATTAGATCATGCCAAGACCACCTCCTCCAATTTTCATGTCTTTCGGAAGTGCTTTGGTTGGCCTAAAGATTTATGCAAGTTTGAGTTATTTCCAAACTTGCATAAATTTGTAGTCTCTAAAAATTGCCAAAGTATTTTATTAAAATATCCCACAATTCCAGGAGCTCAGGTTTGTTTTCACTTCCTTCTTATTCTTCATATAACCCCTGTCCATTTTTCCTTTTCATCATCGGGTTTTTGAGTCTGCTTTAGTTTTTTTTAAAAGGGGAAAGGGCCCCTTGTGCTGCTTTGGGCCTCCAAGCCGCAGGCCGACCCAACTCCTTCCCGTGGCCGCGGCCCAGCCACTCCTAACCCTAGGATCCCTGCGCTCGAGCTCATCTTCCCGTTGCTCGTCCTACCAGCGTCGCCACCCCATCGCTCGCCTCCATCCCTGTCCTTCCCGATCCCCATTTCTCCCTTTCTCTCGCTCCCCCTCTGCATGAGCCCCGCTCGCCTCCATCCCTCTCCTTCCCGATCTCCCTCTCGCCCGATTCCCCCTCCTTACCCGCGCGCCCAGCGACGTAGCCGTCGTCCTGCGTCCGCTCACCGTCCCGCGCGAGCTCACCCGAGGGGAGGAGCCCCTCGAGTGGCCTCGGCCAGGCAGGAGCGCTGCCGCCTCCCTGCCTCCTCGCCATGGCCTCGATCTGCCCCTTCGGCGCCCTCTAGCCGCGGTTCAGGCCGGTGCCACGCCGCCTTCGCTCGCACGCATCGAGCCAGTGAGAGGAGCTCCCTGTGCCCGATCCCCTCACCGACTCCAAGAGCAGCCGTCACCGCCATCCCTCCTGCGACCCCGCGCCGGTGCCTCCGCGCCTTGCTCCCTCCTGCCGTGGCTCAGCCTCCCCTGCTGCTGCCGCTGCTCTGCCTTGCTTCACGAGGCCTGCATGCGGCTTCGTTTTCCGGTGATGCCAAGTCCACAGCTAAAAGACCCACACCCGGATCTCCAACTCTGTAACCGTGTTTTCGCCAAGTTTCGTCAAGCTGAACGTGTACGACTACCGCCGATACCCCGAGGACACCGAGTACAACTACACAGCGTGATGCGTCAAGTTCCACGACTGTCTACATGTCAAGTACCTCTACTGCCGTCTTCGGAATCGCCAAGACACCAAGTACCTCAACGCTCGACACACGAATGACTACCTTCGGTGAAGAAACGTGTACGACTACCCTCGAAGACCCGTGGATGCGCCAAGTACCCCTTCGGACCGAGACACCAAGTACCTCTACCGTCGACCCCGAACATCTTCGGAAACGTGAACGGCGACGAAACGTGTACCACGACTCGCGAGAACGACTACCTCCACTACGTCCCTCGACGACTCGAACCCCTCCGAGAACGCACGCTCTGAAGGTATACCCTGAGTCGAACGCCGATGTGGTGAACGAATGCTTGTTGTGTTGTATGAGTTGAAGTACTTGTGTGCACCGTGCCCGTTTCGTCGCTTGTCATGGCCCTCGTTTGCCTCGTCGCCAACCCGTGGGAACCCGGTGACGGGATCACCCCATCTTTCATCTTGTTCGACTCGCTCACGCTACCTTGCTTTTGCACCGGCATCTCGACGAGTGTCGGATCATTGGAACGTTGCCGTGGCATCGTATCCGTTTTTGCCGCCACGACCCTCTTTTCTTTTCGTCGTGGCGACAAATACTTCATATCTCTTCATGTTAACTTTTTCTAAAAATTGCATAAAACTTGATCATGTCATCCACATCATCATAACAACCTCTAAATGTTAAATTGTTGTTGCTTTAATAATTGCTAAATTGGTCATGGGGATTTTCCGGAATTGTTGTTGTTATTTTTGGCCTCGTTTAAAATGACTAGATAGTGTAGTTTGCTTAAGTTTCACCTCTTGCCTTGTTAACAAGCATTTAATCTTGTCTTGTAAATAAACGAGAGACAACTAAATAAATAAAATGTGGTGTTTCTTCAATATGCAACTCGTTGCATATTGGGCTCCATTTAAATTCTAGTATTGTTTGTGCACTTTGCCATGCCATGCATATTTAACCGAACATGCATCATATTTGTTTGTGCATCATACTTGCTTGAGCATATTGTCATGTTCTTGTGTTGTTTTTCTGTGCTTCCTACCTTGCCATGTATTGCTTCCTGTATAGCCTTGTCTTGCATCATACCTTGCCATGTATTGCATCATATATAGACTTGTGTTGTTTTTCTATGCTTCCTACCTTGCCATGTTTTGCTTCCTGTATAGACTTGTAGTGCATCCTATATAGAACTGCCTTGCATCATACTTGGTTGAGCATATTGTCATGTCTCGTGTGGTGTGTTTACCGTGTTGTTTGCTTCTTTCCGGTTGCTTATCTTGTTAGCTTCGGTTCCGTTGAGGAGTTGTGAGTATTTGTTCGACTACTTCATGGACTTGTTCTTCTTCCTTGCGGAATCCCATGCAAGATGATTGTAACCTTGGATACCTTTACTATCATTGCCATTGCTTAGTTGTCTTGATGCTATCGTTATATGTCGCGCTACCCATCATTATTGTCAGCCTCTCCTTGTTGCCATTAAATCTCTAACCTTTGACACCTTCCTAGCAAGACCTTTGTTTGGCTAGGTTACCCGCTTGCTCAGCCCCTCTTATAGCGTTGTTAGTTGTAGGTGAAGATGAAAATCGTTCCAGGAGGGAACTTGTTGTTGGAATATCACAATATATCTTATATATATTAACACACCGATATACTGGGCATGGGTGGAAGGCTTGGCCTTTTGCTCGGTGTTTTATTCCACTCATGCCACGTTAGGCGCCGATAAACCGGCATTATGTTCCTTGATTTTGCGTTCCTTACACGGTTGGGTATATGGGGACCCCTTGACACTTCGTCTTTGAATAAAACTCCTCCAACAAGGCGCAACATTGGTTTTAAATTGCCTCATAATAATAACTTAATTAATTAATTAAATTTGCATAGGGGGTCGCGCCCTCGAGATTCTTTCTACATAGCAGGGGGGCCAGTGCTGATGGTGTTGGTCCCAAACGGGCAACCCGCGGGGCCACCTTGGGGAAACCCGAGGGCTGGTTTTACTCGTAGCTTGTCCCATCCTGACGTGGCCTGAGACGAGATACGCGCGGCTACTATCTGGGTGTCGGCACGCCGGGAGGTCTTGCTGGACTTGTTTTACCATTGTCGAAATGTCTTGTGCACCGGGATACCGAGCCTGATCGGATTTCCCTAAGATAAGGGGTAATAATTATTATTACTTCAGCTGATCGTGAGAGCTTGTGATGGGCTAAGTTGGGACACCCCTGCAGGGTTATGATCTTTCGAAAGCTGTGCCCGCGGTTATGTGGCAGATTGGAATTTGTTAATGTCCGGTTGTAGAAGACTTGACAGAGGATCCGAAGTAAAACACACAACTGTGTGAGTAACCGTGACTGTCTCTTTTCACTTTGAGAAGAGAACACGGTGGGGTTATGCTTGACTCGTAGGTAGTTCAGGATCTTTAGCGATCATTACAAGTTTGCGACCGCCTGCATAGATGCTCATATTATTCTTGTACTCGTAAGTTAGCCACCATACTTTTGCTTAGCCGCTCCTGCAACCTCACCACTACCCTTTTCCATACCCATAAAGCTTTGCTAGTCTTGATACCCCTGGTTATGGGATTGCTGAGTCCTTGTGGCTCACAGATACTACAACACCAGATGCAGGTACCGCTGAGAACAGCGCAGGAGTTGGTCCAAGAACTTCTTTGAGAGCTCGATGAAGAGTTTGGCCATATGTATCTGACGTGTTTCGACGACCAGTAGTGGTTTCTACTAGAGGCGATCGGGACCTTGTGTTGCTTTATGTATTTGGTATATTTCTTTTGGATCTTCGCCCGTAGTCGGGTTGTGATGTTATTTGGATGATGATTTGCTTATGTAATGTATTGTGTGACGTGGAGAGTGTAAGCCAACTACCCTTTTGCAATTTCATCCCTATTTTTACATGAGTCATGCAAAGATACCAAACTTGAGATCATTCTGGAATGGGCTTATACCTTTAAGTCGTGCCTCGACACGTAGGAGGTATAATCCCATCCTGGGCATTACAAGTTGGTATTCAGAGCCTTCTCCGACCTAGGAGCCACCACTGATTGATCGAATCTTTGACGATTGAGTCTAGGCACACACTTGAAAATGTTTTGAGTCCTATATATATATATATATATATATATCGGAGAGTAGGATTTGTTTTGCTCCTCATCTCTTTTCCCTATTGTGAGGACTCCTGACGATTACTCTTGTCTCTTCTACTCTCAAAATTCACCAATTTTTTTTAGGATCACGCGAGTATTGTTTGGATTGTTCCGATGTCTTTGTGACGAGAACATTGTTCTCGATGCCTCCTGTCATTTAGGGGTTGTGGCAGTGTCTAGGGGAGTTGAGCTCCGAGGTGTTGTCGTCACAAATTTATCGCAGTTGTTCTGGAATACTTAAGACGGCCGACATCGAAAACTCTCCTATGTGGTTAGTGGCAAGATAACCCCGACATCACCCAGTACTGGGGAGGTAGTTCTGGAGTATTGCCATAGCTTGTATAGAAGATGCGTTTCGAAGGTCCGAGGTAAACGATTTCCGGAAATAACTGGTTATGTGTTGAAGGATGGATACTGCAGGATGTAGGATTAGAGTTGAGTGCGCGATGCTTCCTCTGTATCCCCAACACCTGATTGCATAACTGGAAACTTTCGGAAATTAATAGGTGGGTTCATCTAGTACTTCGTAGGCATTCTTCCAATGAATTCATGATATGGAGTTCGGGGTTCTACATTGAGTGAAGTAGTTTTATGGGCGTTGTTCCAATCGGGAGTTGCATCTTAAAGTGTCCTTGGCTATGCTGATCCGGGGATTGCAAAACCCTTTTGTAACACGTTCCGTGAGCTTACATCACGAATATGTCGAACGAAACTTCTATCTTGTATTTGTTCTATCTGCTCCTTGTTGTTTTTATTTACCTTTTGTTCTCCCAAGTGGCTTCTCGTCAAGTGTTGTACCATTAAGCTACGGAATTCATTCGTTCAATTCTCTGTTCAGATGATATTGTGAAGATTATGTTGCTACATATCTATCCTTTGTTTTTGTTTTGATTCTGGTATTCGAGTTGCTTCGATGTCAAATGTTGATTCCAAACCTTTCCTAAGCGGTGTTCTCATATTCTATGGGAGTGCTAATCCTTCTTGATCATCCGGATTGCTATGTTAAATTCTTTTCAACCGATGGGCTTCTCTTCAAGTTAAACTGATCCTTTTAATTTGTGCAAGACCAATCCTTGGTTTTTTCTCAACGGTGTCTGTTCCATTCATCCCAAAATTGTCTTTGTTTTCCCCGCCCTCCCTCCCTTCTTATTCGAGGAGTCAGAAATTCTAGAATGAATTATCCATTTTATTCTTGTGATGTTTCCTCATTCTTTTCCTTCAATGTCCTTATCCGGTGATTTCTCAGGAAGATGCTCAGGAAACTTCAAGTTCATCATTCTTTTGTTCTCAGATTCTGCCGGTGGATGTAATTCAAGCTTGGTGTTGATCATATATGTTCCTCTTGTTTCACATGTTTCCGTGTTGGAATTTCTTATCCAGCGTTCTCTTATTTCTTCACATCTCTTTATTCTTATCCGGTGTGTACAAGGTATCTCAGAGGACTCGTGTTTCCATTTTCAACCTGTTCATTATATTTTGAGGACTGTCATCTTATCCAAGCCTTGTAATTCAATCGGTGCAATATCTCTTAAGCAATCTTTTCAACGGTGATTCCTTGCAGTGGGCCCTAACCCACAGGTCTTTTCCCAGGATCTTACCTGACTCTTCTAATTTTCCGGAGTTATTCTCAAATTCTTTCCAAAGTGTGACGTAGGAATGATTCCCATCAGTCACACGCCTTCTCCAAGCTTGTTTTCAAGTATTTCCATCTTTAGCTCCACCTTCCTCTTGTCATTCATCCGGAGTATCTGGAAATTCTTCATGGCATTTCTCGTCTTCAGTCTCAACATTTGAAGACCGGAGAAGTGTTTCTCTTAAATCTTGGCCCGTTCTTTAAAGATTCGTGGTTCTAGCTTCATGCCATCCTCATTATTGTTCCGATTGTGAGGAATTCTTATTTTTACCATCCGAAGCATTTCATGAATTCTTCCCATTATGATCCTCCGAAGGCCATCATTTCAAAAGATTTCTTCGTTCTCAGTTTTCAACTTTGTCCTCCAACTATTCTTTATTGATGCCTCTTCGTTCCTCTCCATATTATTTCGGTGCTTTGTACAAGTATTCTTTAATCAGTCCGCGATCTCTTCATCTCTTGTATCTAAATTTCCTCAAGTGCTTATTCTTCCCGGTGGATTATTCTTTTTCATCACCCGGTTTCAATTTTTACGGTGGTTCATTCAAGATTACTCTTCCGTTGTTATCATATCAATTAATTTGTTCTTTTCATAATCCTACCGGTGAGTCGTTCAAGATTATTCTCAAGTTTGGCTCTATCTCTCTCTAATCCTTTTCAAGAAGAATAAGTAGTAGGCCAAATCCGTTGCTTGTCATCAATTTAATTTGATGAAGGATAAGCATACAGTAAATCTTATTCTTATTTCCTCGAAGTGATTAATATCTTTTTTCCGGAGCTTGTTCATCATATCATATCCTTGGTTCTAAGTTGTTCGTCTTGTTCCCCGGTGTTCTAAGCTCTCTCAATAATCTTGTCACAAAGCTGCATCTAATTCATCGCAGGACTTGAATCTTATTCGTTTCATCTTTCATTTCTCATGCTTTCATTACCAGAGTTCTTCATGGTGGTTCATCATGATTTAATTCATCCTCGAAGTCTTCATCATGATTCTTGACCAATGAGCTCAAGTATTCTTGTTCTTGCATTACGAAGTGCAATTCTTTCTCCCTTATCTTTTGAGATGGTGTTATGCCATTCTTGACAATTTCCCTTCAGGTTTCATGATTCACAAGTTGTCGGGAATGAGATATTTAATCCCGTCATTTTCTTTGTTGGAGTTATCTTGGGTTGTATTTCACCTAAATCTTTCCCTAAGGATTGTTGCTATTTATGGTGCTGATAAATGACCCAGTTTATTCATTTATCCTCCTGCAGAAACAAGTTTTCATCTTGTCGTTGATGTCAATCCAATCAATTGTTTTCCGTTAGTGGCTGGTTGTCACCTCATAACTTTGAGATGTTTTCCATAAGGCCACAACAAGCTTATTCTTTTGTTGTTGATTATTTTCAACAACTCCGTTCAACCCTTCTTTGTAAGGATGATTTTCATATTCATTCGTGGGAGAAGTGGTCATATTCTTCTCCGTTCTTTCTTTCCAACGATCTAGCATATATTCTTTCATTCCGGAGGCATTGTAATATTGATCTCTTCGTCCCATCATCTTGTCATATCAAGATCATATTCTTCCCTTGCTTGTCTATTTAACCGGAGTGTTGTGTCGTCCATTCAAGTTCCGTCATCTTATCTAGTTTTCCTCTGTTTTCAATCGGAGTGCTGTCTGAATCCTTCTTACCCCTTGTGCCATTCTTTGAATTGTTCTAGAGGCAGTGTGTTGTTGATTTCGTCAAGTATCATCCCATCTTCTCAAGTTCTTGTTCAATTCCTTCCTTTTTCAGTCGGAGTGCTGTCCGAATCCTGTCATTCTTATTCCTTGGCTATACCGTTGCAGTTTCATATTCTTTTGGTTCGTAAGCTCTTGTTTCATGTCTTTCAACCTACAAGGTTCTTGTAATGTTCCTTGTTCCCCTTTTCTAACGGAGTGTTTTCATCTTCGTTCATCTCCATTGTATTCTTTATTCAACTTGTTTAAGCTCTCAAGGTTCGTGGTTTCACTCGTTTGTCAAAGAAGCAACTTTGTTTTACCTCTTCCTTTTTTTGTTTTATCCGGTGCCATCTCCAGGATCTCGGGTCGAGATCCTCTGTTAGTGTGGGAGAGTTGTGATGCCCGAAGACCGACACTCCAGAAGATTCCAGATATTTCCAGGTTTCGTCATGTGTTTCTTTTGCGCTTGCTCTAATTATGTTTGCATTGCATCATATCATCATGCCATCAAGCCTTTAATTTCTGCAACTCAACTAAATAAATCGTACGGATCCTCGATCCATTTAAATCGAGGGTATGATGACTTCTCTTTATAACATATCCTCCTAATATTTATGGAGCTATTATATAAATATTCCATTGCTGTGGAATCACCATAAGCACACTTGCATCTTTCTCTTGCCACCAAGTCCCTCTTCAAGTGCACCTTCCCCACTAGCTTCTTATTTTCAAGTCTCACTCATTTTTTGCAAGTGACATTTTGCTGTTCCAGAAAATGTTCAATATCTTCCTATGAATATTAGATCATGCCAAGACCACCTCCTCCAATTTTCATGTCTTTCGGAAGTGCTTTGGTTGGCCTAAAGATTTATGCAAGTTTGAGTTATTTCCGAACTTCCATAAATTTGTAGTCTCCAAAAATTGCCAAAGTATTTTATTAAAATATCCCACAATTCCAGGAGCTCAGGTTTGTTTTCACTTCCTTCTTATTCTTCATATAACCCCTGTCCATTTTTCCTTTTCATCATCGGGTTTTGAGTCTGCTTTTGTTTTTCTAAAAAAGGGGAAAGGGCCCCTTGCGCTGCTTTGGGCCTCCAAGCCGCAGGCCGGCCCAACTCCTTCCCGTGGCCGCGGCCCAGCCACTCCTAACCATAGGCTCCCTGCGCTCGAGCCCATCTTCCCGTCGCTCGTCCTACCAGCGCTGCCACCCCATCGCTCGCCTCCATCCCTCTCCTTCCCGATCCCCATTTCTCCCTTTCTCTCGCTCCCCTCTGCACGAGCCCCGCTCGCCTCCATCCCTCTCCTTCCCGATCTCCCTCTCGCCCGATTCCCCCTCCTCACCCGCGCGCCCAGCGACGTAGCCGTCGTCCTGCGTCCGCTCGCCGTCCCGCGCAAGCTCACCCGAGGGGAGGAGCCCCTCGAGTGGCCTCGGCTAGGCAGGAGCGCTGCCGCCTCCCTACCTCCTCGCCATGGCCTCGATCCGCCCCTTCCGCGCCCTCCAGCCGCAGTTCAGGCCGGTGCCGGAACGCCTTCGCTCGAACGCATCGAGCCAGTGAGAGGAGCTCCCTGTGCCCGATCCCCTCACCGACGCCAAGAGCAGCCGGCGCCGCCATCCCTCCTGTGACCCCGCGCCGGTGCCTCCGTGCCTTGCTCCCTCCTGCCATGGCTCAGCCTCCCCTGCTGCTGCCGCTGCTCTGCCTTGCTTCACGAGGCCTGCGTGCGGCTTCGTTTTCCGGTGATGCCAAGTGCACAGCTAAAAGACCCACACCCGGATCGCTAAGTCTGTGATCGTGTTTTCGCCAAGTTTCGTCGAGCTGAACGTGTATGACTACTGCCGATACCTCGAGGACACCAAGTACAACTACATAGGGTGATGCGTCAAGTTCCACGACTGTCTACATGTCAAGTACCTCTACTGTGGTCTTCGGAATCGCCAAGACACCAAGTACCTCGATGCTCGACGCCCGAACGACTACCTTCGGTGAAGAAACGTGTACGACTACCCTCGAAGACCCGTGGATGCGCCAAGTACCCCTTCGGACCGAGACACCAAGTACCTCTACCGTCGACCCCGAACATCTTCGGAAACGTTAACGGCGACAAAACGTGTACCACGACTCGCGAGAACGACTACTTCCACTACGTCCCTCGATGACTCGAACCCCTCCGAGAACGCACGCTCCGAAGGTATACCCCGAGTCGAACGCCGATGTGGGGAACGAATGCTTGTTGTGTTGTATGAGTTGAAGTACTTGTGTGCACCGTGCCCGTTTCGTCGCTTGTCATGGCCCTCGTTTGCCTCGTCGCCAACCCGTGGGAACCCGGTGACGGGATCACCCCATCTTTCATCTTGTTCGACTCGCTCACGCTACCTTGCTTTTGCACCGGCATCTCGACGAGTGTCGGATCATCGGAACGTCGCCGTGGCATCGTATCCGTTTTCGCCGCCACGACCCTTTTTTCTTTCCGTCGTGGCAACAAATACTTCATATCTCTTCATGTTAACTTTTTCTAAAAGTTGCATAAAACTTGATCACGTCATCCACATCATCATAACAACCTCTAAATGTTAAATTGTTGTTGCTTTAATAATTGCTAAATTGGTCATGGGGATTTTTCGGAATTGTTGTTGTTATTTCCGGCCTTGTTTAAAATGACTAGATAGTGTAGTTTGCTTAAGTTTCACCTCTTGCCTTGTTAACAAACATTTAATCTTGTCTTGTAAATAAACGAGAGACAACTAAATAAATAAAATGTGGTGTTTCTTCAATATGCAACTAGTTGCATATTGGGCTCCATTTAAATTGTAGTATTGTTAGTGCACTTTGCCATGCCAAGCATATTTAAACCGGACATGCATCATATTTGTTTGTGCATCATACTTGCTTGAGCATATTGTCATGTTCTTGTATTGTTTTTCTGTGCTTCCTACCTTGCCATGTATTGCTTCCTGTATAGCCTTGTCTTGCATCATACCTTGCCATGTATTGCATCATATATAGACTTGTGTTGTTTTTCTGTGCTTCCTACCTTACCATGTTTTGCTTCCTGTATAGACTTGTAGTGCATCCTATATAGAACTGCCTTGCATCATACTTGGTTGTGCATATTGTCATATTTCGTGTGGTGTGTTTACCGTGTTGTTTGCTTCTTTCCGGTTGCTTCTCTTGTTAGCTTCGGTTCCGTTGCGGAGTTGTGAGGATTTGTTCGACTACTTCATGGACTTGTTCTTCTTCCTTACGGAATCCCAGGCAAGATGATTGTAACCTTGGATACCTTTACTATCATTGCCATTGCTTAGTTGTCTCGATGCTATCGTTATATGTTGCGCTACCCATCATTATTGTCAGCCTCTCCTTGTTGCCATTAAACCTCTAACCTTTGACACCTTCCTATCAAAACCATTGTTTGGCTATGTTACCCGCTTGCTCAGCCCCTCTTATAGCGTTGTTAGTTGCAGGTGAAGATGAAGATCGTTCCAGGAGGGAACTTGTTGTTGGAATATCACAATATGTCTTATATATATTAACACACCTCTATACTGGGCATGGGTGGAAGGCTTGGCCTTTTGCTCTGTGTTTTGTTCCACTCATGCCACCTTAGCGCCGATAAACCGACATTATGTTCCTTGATTTTGCCTTCCTTACACGGTTGGGTATATGGGGACCCCTTGACACTTCGTCTTTGAATAAAACTCCTCCAGCAAGGCCCAACATTGGTTTTAATTTGCCTCATAATAATAACTTAATTATTTAATTAAATTTGCATAGGGGGTCGCGCCCTCGAGATCCTTTCTACATAGCAGGGGGGCAGTGCTGATGGTGTTGGTCCCAAACGGGCAACCTACGTGGCCACCTTGGGGAAACCCGAGGGCTGGTTTTACTTGTAGATTGTCCCATCCGGACGTGGCCTCAGACGAGATACGCGCGGCTACTATCAGGGTGTCGGCACGCTGGGAGGTCTTGCTGGACTTGTTTATTGTCGAAATGTCTTGTGCACCGGGATACCGAGCCTGATCGGATTTCCCTAAGATAAGGGGTAATAATTATTATTACTACAGCTGATCGTGAGAGCTTGTGATGGGCTAAGTTGGGACACCCCTGCAGGGTTATGATCTTTCAAAAGCCGTGCCCGCGGTTATGTGGCAGATTGGAATTTGTTAATGTCCGGTTGTAGAAAACTTGACAGAGGATCCGAAGTAAAACACACAACTGTGTGAGTAACCGTGACTGTCTCTTTTCACTTTGAGAAGAGATCACGGTGGGGTTATGCTTGACTCATAGGTAGTTCAGGATCTTTAGCGGTCATTACTAGTTTGCGACCGCGTGCATAGATGCTCATCTTATTCTTGTACTCGTAAGTTAGCCACCATACTTTTGCTTAGCCGCTGCTGCAACCTCACCACTACCCTTTTCCATACCCATAAAGCTTTGCTAGTCTTGATACCCCTGGTTATGGGATTGCTGAGTCCTCGTGGCTCACAGATACTACAACACCAGATGCAGGTACCACTGAGAACATCGCAGGAGTTGGTCCAAGAACTTCTTTGAGAGCTCGATGAAGAGTTTGGCCGTATGTATGTGACGTGTTTCGACTATCAGTAGTGGTTTCTACTAGGGGCGATCGGGACTTTGTGTTGCTTTATGTATTTGGTATATTTGTTTTGGATCTTCGCCCGTAGTCGGGTTGTGATGTTATTTGGATGATGATTTGCTTATGTAATGTATTGTGTGACGTGGCGAGTGTAAGCCAACTATCCTTTTGCAATGTCATCCCTATTTTTACATGAGTCGTGCAAAGATACCAAACTTGAGATCATTCTAGAATGGGCTTATACCTTTAAGTCGTGCCTCGACACGTAGGAGGTATAATCCCATCCTGGGCGTTACAAAACTCCCATAATTAATTAAATGCATTTGGGACAGATCTGAAAAACTTCTGTTATAAAGTTGTTAAACATGCAAAACAACAACACCACAATATTCTACACATTTTTCCACCCCAAATGCATATAAAGTTTGTTACATTTGGAGTTGTAGATATTTAGTTATGATTTTTCCAACTTTAAGCATATTTAAAACAAGAATAAATTCAAGTAGCATTTTAAAAGTTTTTAAACATGGCAACAAACAACATATTTATAATCTACATGAAAAACTAAGCATTTTTCATATACAACTTATTTCCATCAGAGGCATATATCAATAGATATTAATTAAACAAAGAAAATGCAGAAAAAGAAAAAGAAAAAGAAAAAGAAAAACAGGCGCAGAGGTCAAACTGACCCAGGCCTACACTAGCTAGAGTCATTGACGAGTGGACCCAGCTGCGCTGAGGTGGCGCCAACGGGTGCGCGCGTGGGCTGAAGGTGGCTGAGTGGCTGGCAGGTGGGGCCTGCCTGTCAGCCTCTCGCGGAAACAAAAAGGGGGGCTAAATTCCACTGCCCTCGGGCGGAATCGAACCCGCGCCGCTAGCTTAACTGACGAAGAGACACACCACTGGGCTACGAGCGTGCATCTGACAGAGAAGGTGCGTGTGGCCTTAAGTGTAAATTGAAGACCCCTGAACCAGAGAGAAACAGGGCCCGTCGGAGGAGCTCGTCGGAGCTGCTCCGACGACCAAATCAGGCGGCAGAGTGGTGCGGTGTGCTCCTGGGGGAGTTTCGCACCTGCGGCGTGAATTGGCAGCACTTAACGAAGACTACAGCGACGCAGGCGACAAGCAACAGAGGCAGCGACGACGAACTGCGACGCGACACACCACTAGCCCTAATGGAGCGGCGAGAGCTCAAACAGACCCTACGCAACACGGCGGAGATGACGGGCAACCGCGGAGGGACAACGGTGGTCGGGACACTCGCTAGCAACGAGGCCCGACGGTGACGCGCTCGGGTGCACGGCGAACTAGGTGCTAGACCGTGCTAAGGAGAGGGAAAAGAGCACGGGAAGGTGGACAAGGTCACCACGAACATGACGAGGTGTTTGGCTGGCCCGGAGGTGGACGGAGTCGACGACGGCGAGGCTCGAACAGCTACGGCCGCCGGAGTGGAAGAAGACGACGACGGCGAGGCGATCGGCTCCGCGTAGAGGACGTAGTCGACGTAGTCGACGACGAGGAAGCAGCTTGACAGGGTTGGCGAGGCCGAGGTCGACGGGAGGCACGCCGGCGACGAGCTCGCGCTCCCAGATGCGTGCGGAACTGCTTTGGAGCGGTGGATCTGGTGGGTCTTGGCTCTCAAGGCGGCGGGAGGAGGTAGGAGGAACCCTAGGGAGAGGGTTGGTTAAGCTGCAGGTTTAAAAGGGGGATCTGATCGCGAGGCCTCGACGTCCGTGATCACAGCGCGACGGCGAGTTCGGGCTTTGCCTCAGCAATGCTTGACGGAGGTAGACGGCGACGCGGGGAGTGTGAGGTTGACAAGTGGGGCCGCGGGGAAAACAGTGAGCGGCACGACTGCGCGCTGGCTGGGCCCGTGCAGGAGACAGAAGTGGGCCGAGGGGCTCTGCGGAGAAGGACTAGGCTTGGGGGAAGGAGGAAGGTGGCCCAAGCCATTGCTGCTTCTGGTAATTCCTTTTCTTTTCTATTTTTCCTTCAGACAAAAATGAAAAGAAAAGTACAGGCTTAAAGGAAAAGAGTTATGAGATAAAGAAAATATCCCCATGCTCCTTGTTTTATGCCCTATTTAATGAAATTGGTTTGGACATTTTTAGAGGCAGAAAAATAAAAGGAGTTTGAATATGGTTCAAACTCATGTCATTTTTGAACCCAACCAAATCAATTTCAAAAAGGCTGAAATTAGGCAGAGAGGGTGTAGACATGGTGCAAGGTTTTTAGGAAAAGAAAGAACATTAATGGACTAGGCTAGAAGACTTGCAAAATTGATTAAAGAAAGGAAAGAAAAGAAGAGGAGGAGGAAGAAGTGGTGGAAGAGGAAGAAGGGGTTTAGGGTTGGCATGGCAAAGGCTAAGCACCACACTCATGACAACAACAAGGTGCCTCACACATACACATCACAACAAGAAAGTAAACTAAGGTGACTAAGATGCCATGATGATGAAGCAATGCAAGGATGCAAAATAAAATGAAATGACAATGCAAAGAAAAAAAAGCTCAAATGACAAGAACTCCCAAGGATAAGGACAAGGATCAAAAGAGAATTGCTTTATTGCCATTATAGGAAAGTATCACATATGGGGTGTTACAATATGACTCATGTTCGATCTTTCGGTCTCCAATGTTTCGAGGCCATGTCTGTATATGCTAGGCTCATCAAGTTTAACCCAAGTATTCCGCGTGTGTAAAACTGTCTTACACCCGTTGTATGTGAACGTAGAGTCTATCACACCCAATCATCACGTGGCTCATCTAATTTAGTGAAGGTATCATCTTATAATGCTACCGTCGATCTAAGCAAAATAAGATGCATCAAAGATAAACATCACATGCAATCAAAAATATGTGACATGATATGGACATCATCTTGTGCTTTTTATCTCCATCTCCAAAGCGTCGTCATGATCTCCATCGTCACCGGCTCGACAGCTTGATCACCATCGTTGCATCATGGTTGTCTCTCCAACTATTGCTTCTACGACTATTGCTAACTCATAGCGATAAAGTAAATCAACTACATGGCGCTTGCAGTTTATAGAATAAACAGACAACCATAAGGCTCCTGCCGGTTGCCGATAATTTACAAAAGATGATCATCTCATACAATAATGTATTACTCATCACGTCTTGACCATATCACATCAAAAAATGCCCTGCAAAAACAACTTAGACGTCCTCTACTTTGTTGTTGCAAGTTTTACATGGCTGCTACGGGCTTCTAGCAAGCACCATTCTTACCTACGACACAAAAACCACAACGGCAATTTATCAAGTTTGCTGTTTTAACCTTTAACCAGGACCAACCGCAGTCAAACTCGATTTAACTAAAGTAGGAGAAACATACACCCGCCAACTACCTTGATGCAAAACAAGTTGCATGTCTATCGGTGGAACCGGTCTCATGTACGTGGACATGTAAGGTTGGTCCAGGCCGCTTCATCTTACAATGCCGCCGAATCAAAATAAGACGTTGACGGTAAGCTGTATGTCAATCACTACCCACAACTCATTGTGTTATACTCATGCGTATCATCTACACATAGACTTGGCTCATGATGCCACTGTTGGGAAACGTTGCATGGAAAACAAAAAACTTCTACACACACGCAATGATCTATCTATGGAGATGCATAACAACGAGGGGGAGAGTGTGTCTATGTACCCTCGTAGACCATAAGTGGAAGTGTTTCACAACGCGGTTGATGTAGTCGAACTTCTTCGTGCTTCAACCTATCAAGTACCGAACGCACGTCACCTCCGTGTTCTGCACACGGTCAGCTCAGTGACGTCCCTCACCTTCTTGATCCAACAAGACGCCAGGTACTAGATGAGTTCCATCAGCATGACGGTGTGGTGATGGTGATGGTGAAGTGATCTCTACAGGGCTTTACCTAAGCACTACAAAAATATGACCGGGGTTGTAAACAGAGGAGGGGGGCGCCACACACGGCTAACAATTGATGTTGTGTGTTTTAGGCGCCCCCTGTCCCTCATATATATATAGGTGGGAGGGGGAGGGGAGAGGCCAGGGCGCGCCCTAGGGCTGACCGCCGGCCCCCTAGGGGCTGCCTTGCCCTGCGCCTATACCTAGCCATGGGAAACCCGGCCCGGTCGGCCCGTAAAGGCCCGGCCTGAAATTTCCGGGTTGGGCCGGGCCGGGCTTGTCCCTCGGGCCAGACCTGGGTCTCGAAATGTAGCCTGAACAACAAGTCGGGCCGGGCCTGGGCTTCAATATTGGCCCGAAACTAGGCCCGGCCCGGCCCGAGCATCTCTGCAGCAGCGACAGCGAGGCAGGAGGTAAGGCCTCCGCCCGATGGCAAACAACATCCCAAGACTCCAAGAGCCTACTCGTCGTTGGCTGCCCGCTGCCCTAACTCCCACCTCCCACGCCCCCCATCTTGATCCCCCCACTCCCAGCCTCTCCTCCTCTCTTGGCTCGAGCAACATGGCGGCGTCGGCGTCGAACCCTAGCCTAGCCCACGGCGGCCCCGCTTCGTCCCCGGCCGCGGCCGCCTAGCTCCCTCCCCGACCGCGGCCACCTCACTCCCTCCTTGACGGCGACCTTCCTGCTCCGTCCCTGACCGTGGACGCCCCACCCCATCCTCGACCGCGGCCTCCCTGCTTCGTCCCCAATCGTGGAGGCCCCGCTCCGTTTCCGACCACTGCCGCCCCGCTTCATCTCCGACGATCTTCCTCGCCGCCGGCTACAGCCTGCAACTCCAAGTCCAAGGTTAATTGTTGTTCTGTACTGATGATATGGTGCTGTACTGCTGTATCTGATGCATGCTGACCTGATTGTATATTGTTGTTCTGTTGGTCCTGTTGTACATCATCAAAAACTGCTTTCCCAACTACATGAATAAACACGAAAGATACAAGACCCAATAAAATATCAGTAGATATACTTGACAAGGAATATACATACATGTTGTGATGCTGAAATATACAATTGAAGAAGTTGAACTGAACAAGTTGAATCTGTATGCATGCTGTATGGTGCTGGTTATGTGGTGATGGTTATATGGTGCTGTACTGCTGTTGAAAATTGGAAACATGTAGTTCAGATGGCTATACTATATTTATCTTGTGTACTGTTGTGCCCCTTTGTGCTGTTTGCATATGATGTGGTAGTAATATGTTGTTGTATGTATATGTTGCAGTTTGATCACGATGAATTCAAGAGAATTAGAAGGACCGGAGGGTGATGAACCAGAGTACCATCCTGAAGAATTAGAAGGGCAGGACGGACTAATGGAATTGTTTATTGTACCTGCCGATCCTCCTCGACCTCGGCAGAAACGTGCAAGAGCAAGGGGAAAAAAGGTAGCAGCTGATGTTCATGGAGATGAAGGAAGTGTACCAACAAAAGAACATGCAGAACCTACTGCCAAAGGGGCACAGCCACAGCCGCAACCTACTACTTCCAAACTTAAGTCAAAGGTATGGCTTAACTTCACCAATATATTGAAAGATGGTGATGAGATGACTGTAGCTCAATGCAACCATTGCGACTCTAAACTGTCAGCTAAATCGACAAATGGCACATCTCATCTCCTTAGACACATTGAAAGTAAGCATAAGGTTGAACAAGCGACAATGAATAATTTTTTCTTGAAATATGAAACAAATGATGATGGAACAGCTGCATTAAAAATGGTAGATTTGATGCTCAAGTTGCTAGAAATTCGGTCTCTATTAATCTTGTATCCGGTGCTCATCCATTTACAACAGTTGAAGAAGATGGATTTAGAGCAATGATGTCTGCTTGTCGTCCACAATTCAAGTCTATTGGTCGGCACAATAAAAAGAGAGATAATGGCAATGTTTCTTAGCCAGAAAAAGGAATTGATGGAAATTATTCTAGCTGCCCCTCATAGAGTTAGTTTCACATCTGACAATTGGAAATCTGAAGTCACCAAGAATAGCTATATTTGCATTACTTGTCATTACATAGATGCTGATTGGAAACTAAACAAAAGGATTGTATGGTTCATAAAAATTGATCCACCCTACGATGGAGAATCTATTGCAGATGAGGTCCACCTAGCTTTCCGTGAATGGAGGGTTGATAAGAAAGTGATGTGCATCACTCTGGATAATGCAGCCTATAATGATAGGATGATAGCTTGCGTGCGTACCCACTTGTCAAAAGGTGCTTTACCTTTGTCTGGTAAATTCTTCCAAATTCGTTGTGGTGCACACATAGTGAACTTGGGAGTTCAAGCCGGTTTGACATTGATTGATAAGTGTGTTGACAAACTTAGAGATGGTATAATGTACCTAAAGGCTTCAAGCAATAGGCTGCATAAGTTTTATAGTACTGCTACAACTATTTTTAACCTTGAAGAAACAAAAAGGTTGAAACCTGATATGCCCATCCGTTGGAATTCAACCTACACTATGATTGGCTGCTGTTTGTACTTTAGAGACGTGCTGCATTGATATTTTGAGAGGGACAGCATATTCAAGGTGAACTTTTGGCTATCCGAAGAAGAATGGGCCAAGGTATCTCATATGTATCAGTTCTGGGAGGTTTTCCTCAAGGTAACTACAACTTTGTCAGGAACAAAGTATCCAACAGCCAACTTGTACTTCATGAATGTCTATCTTGTCCATTCTGGTATTATAGAGGCTGGTGCTGGAGTAAATAGTTACATGGCTCCAATGTTGGCAGTTATGAGGGAGAAATTCATGAAATATTGGTCTGACTATAGCGTATTTCTGTCTTGTGCTGCTGTTCTTGATCCCCGCATTAAGTTCAAGTTTTTAGGATATGCCTACTCCAAGCTATATGATGGTGATGATGCCTGATACGTCTCCAACGTATCTAATTTTTTTGATTGTTCCATGCTATTATTTATGAAGTCTTAGATGTTTAATGGGCTTTATCATTCACTTTTATATTGTGGGGACCCCGACTCATAAGTCGTGATCACCGAATGCACGTGTACAGTGATCCCAGAGATCAATGCTCACTGAACACACAGAAGCTGAATAACAAGAGTCTTACATCCATACATACCGTATTACACAAATAGGACCATTAAGGTCAAGTCTTGAGTATATCATCGCAGCGGAAATCTTCAATAACAACTTGGACCCATGCCATCTGCCTTAACCCTACAGTCATTCTGACTAGGAAGTGTCTTAGCTCGCATGTTCGTCACCAAGAAATGTTCATCATATCCCGTTCTTTCATGCCTGGCCAATAAAATAACCAGTGGCAAGCCAATGAGTACCTTGAATGTACTCGCCAGCAACCCAAGTGTGATGACAGAATAAATTATGCAAGTCTCTACTGCTAAATTGGCAGTTTTGCGGAAAGCTAGTTTTTCATATGCAAGTATGATCAACATATAACAAGGGCATGCATGCGTCTGCAACAAGTATCAGGAGGTTACAGACATCAACACCGTGAAAGAGTCATGAACAACTCTTGCTCACGCTCATCGTGACTTTCTCACAATCACATCAGAAGATTTACCAAACCGTGTTGTTTCCAGAAACTTATGGACATAGTCTAAGCAGCACCACCCAACTGTCCTTCACCGTGGACACGGCTATTCGAATAGTTTGACACTCTACAGAGGTTGCACACTTTACCCACAAGATCCGGGGAACTTCCGTGTCATCCACGTCCCGCGGTACCTCAAGTACCCGGGGTAAGCACCCGATCACTATCTTTCCCTAGACGACACTAACACAGAGTCCACTCGATTGGTAGTAACCCCCGTGCCCAACATTTCACATCTTAAAAATTATGGATACTCGCTCCCATATTCATCACATACCACTGACACTGGGTACCAACGGTGTGTTCGTTGCCCTGTAAAAAACAGTCATGGCTGCCTATCCAAGCACGACCCCGTCCCGAGAATGACCTCATGTCACCCCCGTCATTGTATTGCGGGCACCATGCTAGTATCGACCTAGGTAATCAATAATGCCCTTTCCCATATAAGGGTAGAGTGGTTGCACATGTTTGGTTGGGACGGTAATCACACATAAATCTAATCCATCTCTGTAAACAACACTTTCATCAAGCCTCGGTACACTACTTCTCCACCAAGTAGTGCCCTAGTTCCTCATCACCTCCCAGGGGCATTAGTGGCACCCACTGGGTTATTTGCAAGTATGTCATACCACACTTGTTTCTCTCAATGCATAACCCTGACCCATTTTGCGTAGCCAACTACTATAGCATACATCTATGTACTCCCACTGGCATAACCCTCATAAGAAGGTAGGGTCATGCTTGATGCAAGTTTCAAAAGTAAAGTAACAAAGGTACCAACCAAAGTGGTCACCACCTCTACATGATTCCGATGCATTGATAATAAGATGCTATGAGACATGCATAAAAAGGTTTCTCAAACATGGTCAAAGGGCTGCTTGCCTTGTCCTTTCGAGTCTTCAAACCTTCTGGTCCATCTCCAAGTACTCTGTTTATTTCGTCAATTAATGATGGAAACAATCATAATAAGCAACACGACAAGGCAAAAATAAAAGTGCTCTAAAAATAGGAGTTGGACTTTTCTAGGATACCTCTGGTCATATGAAAAATGACCAAGGTGGTTTCATAGGTATTGGATCAATGGATAGTTTGGAACATTTCAATATGATGTAATGAAGGGGTTTATGGATTTGCAAGAAGTGTACAGAAATATATTTTTGAAAAATGAGCAAGGGTACCCATTTGACAAATCATGATTTTAGAAGCATCTAGGAGTTGGTTTCACTGGATTTGGAGTTCATATTATTTTCCTAGGATTTTGCAAAGTTGAAAAATATGAAGAAATGGCTCACTATTTTGTGGGGTACAGAAAGTATTAGGAAAAATGTTCCAAAACTAGGTTTTGATATTATAAGCATTTAGGAATTTGAACCATTGCATTTGGATCAAATTTGAGCTCTCTGTGATTTTTTGAAGTTTATCACAGAAATAGAAAAAATGGCATTTGATAAATATTAGTGAAGAAAAAGTCTCTGAAAATGTGCATGTTGCACCAACAGGTAGATCATGATTTTAGAAACTCCTAGAAATTTGAATCATCAAATTTGGTGTTCAAATGATTTGATTATGGATTTTTGAAGTTGACTGGATAAAAGAAAAAAGGAAAAAGGGAAGGGGTTTATACCCTATCATGTACGCAGGCGAGATATAAACGTGGGTCGGCCCAGTGGCGTCAGCCGCGCGGGGTGCCCAGGCTACGTCGATGGCGTAATCGCGGGAGTACGCCTTTGGTCCGGGCAGACGCCTTCAGTGGAGGCCGTCTCCACTTACCCCGAGGGTCCGGGGCCTTAGCCACTTACAGGCGGGTCCCGCTCGCAGGCCCTCCTCCTACCTCCCGCTCAAAACAGAGGAGGGACAGGGGAGGCCGGCCGAGCAAGGTGCCTGCGCCCTTCCCGGCGACTCCGATCGTCCCCGGCGGCGTCCAGCATACCGACGAGCTCCGAGGATCGAGCCGAGCCCATCCATGGGTCTCACGCAGGCTGGGGAGGACCGAGACGACAGTGGTCTTGACGCCGGCGGACGGGGCTTCGGGCGAGGTTTGGGCACGGCAAGGCAAGCACGTGAAGGAGAAAAGGGCGTGCGGGGAAAGTTGGCGGAGGTGCTCGTGCTGCTCTGGAGCAAAGAGGTGGGGAGGAGGGGCTCTCAGTGGCACGTATTCGAGCGGAGTCCGGCGGCTCGGCTCTGGCCATGGTGGTGCACTGAGGGCGCGGGGAGAGGTGTGGGTTGGTCCAGGGGGTGCACGGGATCTAGGGGAAGCAAAATGAGGCAGAGAGGAGGACCCGGGCGGCCTTATGTAGAAGAGGGCATGGTGCACCGCGGGCCGTGCGCCGGCGAGGCCGTAGCCGTCCCTGTAGGCCACAGGGGGGGGGGCTGTCTTCGAGTCGGGGGTCTTGCTGGGCGTGGTCTACGACCAGGGGAAGAGAGAAGGAGAGAGGAATGAGTGCGAGGCAAGCCTGGGACACGGGCGGCGACTGGTTGACGCGGGCGGCGCTCGGGCACGCGTGACAGCTGTCGCCGGAGAGAGAAGGAGGAGGGGGCCGACCGTCTAGCGTGTCCCGAACGCCGAGGCGGCCTCGGGGGACACAATCCCATCGCCCTAGGCTGTCGGGTGCCTCGGGTAGGACGCGGCTACAGTGCGCGAGCGCACTGTAGCGCGCTCCAGAGCGCCCGTATGGCCGACACGGCTGTGTCCTCACGCGCTCTGGACACGTCCATTTTGCCCAATGGTGTCTAGGGGGTCAGGGGAGGAGTAAAGAATTGGGCTGTGGCCTTGGATGCCATGGAGGGCCACTGGAGTGAGGAGGGAGGCGAGAAAGGAGGAGAATGCTGCTGTCCAGAAGGGTAAATGTGGTTTTACCCCCCC
>LR738711.1:913982285-914003245 GCA_902687465.1 Secale cereale
TCAGACGTCCGACTGTGGCATTCTTTTTTTATAAACCCTTTATGTGATGTCGCTCAGACGTCCGACTGTGGCATTCTTTTTATTTATAAGCCCTTTATGTGATGTCTCTCAGACGTCCGACTCTGGCATTCTTTTTTATTTATAAGCCCTTTATGTGGTGTCGCTCAGACGCCCGACTATGGCCTGCTATCATTTATTATTTTCTTACGAGGCATCACTCAGACACTCGTTTGGTCTCCTTCTATTTATTTTTTGGATTTCGGGAGGATTACCGCCCGACTTCCTTCATTGCATTCAGCACATTAATATTTTTATTCCGGTCGCATTTTTGCTGGAATACTCATATGCATCATGTTGGCATTTATTATATCCTAAGTCCGAACTGTCTTGCGAGTACATTCAAAGTACTCACCTGGCTTGTTGATTTGACCAGATGTGGACGAAGGGGATCTCATGGATGAAGAATTCGATAGCGAGTCCGACGCTTAGAGGAGTCCTAGTCAGCCCCTTGGGATCCTGGAATTGATCATTGTTTTATAACCGCTTCTGCCTACCACCAAATAAATTCATCGAGTCTCACTCCAACACTCGATGGGCTGTAATATTTTGGAGTCACATCACCCAATTCACTGTGACATATTCCACCACCCTTTATTGCGAGTTAGTAGTATGCCACCCTGCCTTGTGTCATATACGCCTCTATGTAATATATTGGCGCGCTTGTAATAAAATTGTTGAGCAACCCCCAGCTCAACCTTGTATAATATTCAGTGTACTGGAATTCTGTATCAAGGAATTGTCTGCCAGCAAGGAATTATATTACCCGCTGGTTTAATAAAAATGTCAGTCTTCCGGTAATTATTTTACTGAAGTATCGGTCCTGACAACCTTGGTACCAGAGCCAGGCTGACTGTAGGAAGCCACTAGGTGCACTCGCTAATCGGTTATTAGCGAAAAATTTGCTTTTCAGCATTTTTACATCTATAGCAATTTTCTGTTGGTCAGCATAAATTTATGGCCTGACTATTCGGAATTTTTGTCTACTTTTGTAGATGGCCAGCAACGACTGTGATGCACAGGTGTTCGCCAACATTCCTGAGGGGTTTGTCAAGCACCTCTTCGCCATCACCAAAGTCGCGATCGGGCCATCCACCCGTCCCATGTTTACACTCTACCGTCACAAGCTCAACGATAGCGTGTCTATGCATCAGGCCGTGGTGCACTTCAAAGGAGGGCGTTCTGAAGCGCACCGCCTTCGATTTGTGGGCAGAGCCATGCCTACGGAGAGGCATGCTATGCAGATGGCTGCCCGTGAGGTGATAGCTCGTCTCCGGGACATCCTTCCTTCGATGAAGACTCGTCGCTTCCGTTACCTCCCATGCCACGTGCCATATACGTGTCACTATGCATTTGCATGCGCAAATGGGGAGCGTGACGAAGCTATTGAATCAATGGTTGAGTACCTCAAGGCAGTTGAGGCAGCCTTTGATAATCTGGTGGACGACCCGGTGGCTACCCGTATGGAGTTGGTCCAGAGTGGCTCCGCCAACAGGAGGGAGCTGCTCCATACTGCACCACCAATGACATTTGTCTCGTCCGCCGAATCCTATGCACCTTCCATCTTAGCCACCGCTCGCCGTCTGCCTACCACTGAGGAGTTTGACCAAGTCATTGCTCCTACTCCAGTCAGAGCTGCACCGCCTGCTGCACCTGCCTCGACACCTCGTACTCTTGCTCCGTGCCTGGAGCCCATCAGTGAGGAGGAAGTTGAGTCTCCAGCACCACTGGGCCTTACCCTCGACAGGCCGAGGGAAATCTTCGACATCTCCGACTAGCGCGATATTCCACGACGCACCGCGCTCGCTTGTAATATTTGTGTGTTATGTAAAATAGGTTGATGGCAGTAGTCTGTTTGCGCATCATGTAGGATGTTGGAGGAGTGCACTAGTTTTAATAACATGTCAGGATGTGTACGCACACCCTGAGTGACGTATGTATAATTAGAACCTGCGTGTAATATATGTACTAGCAGCCTTCTCCGTGCGCAATCAACCAGTTTATTTCAAAAATCTTTTTCGAGCTCGTGTTTGATCGCTTTTGCAAAATCTTGGTTTATTTTGCTGCTCGGTTCTTCTCAGGATTTTCTGCTTTATTACCCCAGAGTAAGAAATGACTCGTCCTTGGACACGTTCCATGCCAAGTCCGCCGGAAGAAAATTATGGCACACAGACAAACAACAATTTCTCACAGGGGCAGTCAAGTCAGCAGGGCAGTGAAACGACATTTTCTCAAGTATTCCGTCTTTTCGAGCAAAGTCACCAACAACACCAAGAAATGATGAACCATGTCATTAACATGGGAAATCACCGCGAGCCATACCAACATCACTCAAAATTGTCTGAATTTCAGAAGACACGTCCAACAACGTTTTCGCACACAGACAAACCTCTTGAGGCCGATGATTGGCTTCGAGATATTGAAAGGAAATTAATTGTGGCACAATGCTCAGACCGTGAAAAAGTGCGGTACGCACCGCATTATCTTACTGGAGCAGCCGCGTCATGGTGGGAAAATTTCCTGCTTATGCATCCCGACATAAATAATATCACCTGGGAAGATTTCAAGGAAGGCTTTCGTGGGGCACACATCCCTAAGAGTATTATGAAGATCAAGAAAAGAGAATTTGATGATCTCAAGCAAAGAGGCATGGCAGTACAGGAGTACAACAGTCAGTTTGCGCAATTATCACGTTATGCCAACGAAGAGCGGATGGCAGAAAACAAGAAGATGGAGAAATTCCTGGACGGACTGGCACCCGCACTAAAATGCTAGTTAGTCGTACACACTTTTCCAGATTTCAAGACACTGGTGGACAAAGCCATTACGTTGGAAAATGAACATCGCAGTCTGGAAGACATTCGCAAGAGAAACAGGGATCAGACCAACCACCCCCGCAACAACAAGAATAAGGTGAATTTCCAGAGGAATGGGGGCGAACAGACCCACGACCAGCGACGCACATCCAAATAAAAATTTTCATGCAAGAGACAAGGATTTCACCTATCGCCCGGGTGTTACCTGCTACGCATGTGGAGAAGAGGGACACTATGCTAAACAGTGCCCAAAGCCAAGAAACTCGGCACCGAAGCCAAACAGCAACGGAAACAATTCCGCGCCCAAGCGTAACAACTTCAACCCCAATAACAATCACATGAAAGGCCACCTGAACCATGTGACCAAGGAGCAAGCACATGATGCCCCAGATATCGTACTCGGTACGTTCCCTGTCAACACAATACCTGCCATGGTTTTGTTTGATTCTGGAGCTTCTCATTCGTTCATTTCGAAGAGTTTCGCTTTACAACATGGTTTTTCAATGCTTCCCTTGGGAAAATCAATGACCATCAAGTCCCCCGGAAGTAAGCAGATCACTCAGAATTACTGCTAAGGTTTGACTATTGAAATTGAGGGATTAAAGTTTCACGCAAACCTCATGGTGCTGGAAAACAAAGGACTGGATGTTATCCTGGGTATGGATTTGCTAACTACCAATAAAGGATTTATCGACTGCTTCAACAGGACTGTGATTCTTACTCATCATCATGGAAAGACAATAAGAGTCGCAGCTCAGGAAAGACCGGTGTCACGACAACCAAAATTAAACAAAGTTGATACATCTGAGTTAAGCAAGGTTCCAGTTGTATGTGAATTTCCGGACGTATTTCCCGAAGAACTACCAGGCATGCCGCTAGACAGAGAAATATAATTCATTATTGAGCTAGCACCGGGAACCGCCCCCATATATAAGAAACCATACAGAATGGCACCATCCGAGTTGGTTGAGTTAAAAAAGCAAATAAAGGAACTGCTAGACAAAGGATTTATACGGGCCAGCTCCTCACCTTGGGGTTCGCCGGTATTGTTTGCCAAAAAGAAGGATGGGACCATGAGGTTGTGTATAGACTACCGAGCACTCAACATGGTCACAATCAAGAACAAATATCCGATGCCACGGATAAATGATTTATTTGACCAGCTCACGCAAGCCAAGGTTTTCTGAAAGGTTGATCTAAGGTCAGGTTATCATCAGCTGAAAATACGGACATAAGATATCCCGAAGACAGCATTCACCTCAAGATACGAACTCTATGAATTTACAGTAATGCCGTTTGGACTAACCAACACCCCCGCATATTTCGTCCACCTCATGAACAAGGTATTTATGAAATTCATGGACAAATTTGTGGTGGTATTTATTGATGATATCTTGGTATATTCAAAGACATCGGAGGAACATGCTGAACACCTCCGCATTGTACTGGGAGAATTAAGGAAACACCAACTTTACGCCAAATTCAGCAAATGTGAATTTTGGTTGAGACAAGTGTGTTTCCTAGGACACGTATTAACACGAAAATGAATTGCTGTGGACCCAGATAAAGTCAAGGTTGTACTTGGCTGGAAGTCACCAGCCAGTGTAACTGATATACGCAGTTTCCTCGGTATGGCCGGATATTACAGAAGGTTTATTGAAGGATTTTCCACCGTAGCCAAACCAATGACACAGCTACTCAAGAAGGATAAGAAATTCGTGTGGACCGAAGCATGTGAGAAAAGCTTCCAAGAGCTCAAAAAGAGGTTAACAACTGCCCCAGTATTAATTGTACCAGACATACACAAGAGCTTTGAAGTATATTGCGACGCATCCCGGAAAGGCCTCGGATGTGTACTAATGCAAGAAGGCAAAGTAGTCGCCTACGCTTCCCGGCAACTGCGAAAACATGAGGAAAATTATCCTACTCATGATTTGGAGTTGGCAGCAGTCATTCATGCACTCAAGGAGTGGAGGCACTTTTTGCTTGGGAATCGCTGTGAAATATATACGGACCATAAGAGCCTCAGATATATTTTCACACAGCCAGAGCTCAATTTACGACAACGACGCTGGCTGGAACTGGTAAAAGATTATGACATTGGTATCCACTATCACCCAGGGAAAGCAAACGTGGTAGCAGATGCTCTCAGCCGTAACCCCAGCCCAAGAAGCAGCAGCATACGGAACCTGACACCCGAATTTCAGCAAGAATTCGCCAGACTCAACCTAATGATGGTCACGGAAGGCAAAGTATCCAAGCTAGAAATGCAGCCTACGCTAACAGAGCAAATAAAGAAGACACAGCATGGACACCCCAGCATCGAAGGGATAAAAAGAAAAGTAAGTCAGGGCAAGGCCTCAGAATTCACCATAGACAGTGAACGAATATTATGGTTCGGAGACAGACTTTGTGTACCGAATAGCAACGACCTTAAAAAGCAGATTCTAGCCGAAAGCCACACCGCTCCATACTCGATCCACCCTGGAGGTACGAAAATGTACAAGGATATTAAGGAGAGATTTTGGTGGCACGGCATGAAGAGGGATATAGCCACATTTACTGCATGCTGCGATTCATGTCAACGCATTAAAGCCGAGCACCAGAAACCCGCAGGGCTATTACAGCCAAACAAGATACCAGAATGGAAATGGGACGATATTGGAATGGATTTTATTGTTGGACTACCACGGTCACAACACGGTAATAATGCCATATGGGTCATCACGGATAGACTGACCAAGGTGGCACATTTCATACCCGTCAAGACAACCCACACCACCCAAAAGCTCGCCAAGCTTTACCTCGCCCGTATAGTATGCCTACATGGGGTCCCCAAGACTATAATATCCGACAGAGGCACTCAGTTCGTCTCCAAATTTTGGGACCAGTTGCAGCAAGCCCTCGGAATGCAACTAACGTTCAGTACAGCTTATCACCCCTAGATGGGAGGACAAACGGAATGAGTAAATCAAATACTCGAAGACATGCTAAGGGCATGTGTCCTCACCTATGGGACCAGTTGGGAGGAAAGCCTACCATATGCCGAGTTTGCATATAACAATAGTTATCAAGCTAGCCTGCAAATGGCACCTTTCGAAACTTTGTATGGACGAAGATGCCTGTCGGGGCCGGATTTCGGGAACGTAATATTCCAGAAATTAACCCCTAGTGTCATCACCAGCCCAGGATTGCTGTTACTGGTGGACACATCCTTGTTACAGGTTACCAAGCATTTACAAGAATTTGATACAAGACCATAAAGGTCTACTGATACAACAATGATTCCGGTGGTGGATGAAGGGAAAAGGCTTAAGGATCTTCAACACCGATGGGACTCCATTCCAACAGGAACAGCTGACCCGGATAACTCCTATCCTGCGTGGCTGCACTCCTAGGCTTCGCACGGACGTCGCGGTTTTCTTCCTCGTAGAACTCCTAACCTGGCCAAGTAAATAGCCAGGGACAAGCCTGTGAGTACGTTTGAATGTACTCGCAAACATCATGGACAAAAGATATAACAAATGCAGCAAAACAATAATATGGTCATGGTGAATTAAACTATATGCACATGCTCATGATATACTTATATTAAATGCATGCTGACTGGAATTAAAACATGGCATGATGAATAATATTTAGTGCAGAAGATAAATATTAGCATCAATAAAATATAAAAGAAATGCCGATCGGGTGTCAAGTGACACCACGGTCGGTCTTGAAAAGAAATGCCAGTCGGGTGTCTACAAGAGAAATCGGACGATACCATCCGAGAACTCAGGCGACGCCACGAAAGGACTTGAAAAGAAATGCCAGTCGGGTGTCCACAAGAGTAGTGGCGTGATAAACCGCCTGACACTCGAGGGACGCCACAGAAAGGACTTGGAAATAAAGGCGAGTGTCTGGGGTAGTCTAGCCAGCCCCTGAGACACTCTGGAAAGTAAAAATAAGAGGAACGGGTTAGTCCACAATAATACTCATATCATCCATAATATTCATAACATCACCAGTAGCAGTAAGAATTAATCTGCATAATACTCCATGCTCAAAATTAAATTATTTCCTCCGGAGACCGACTCTAAGACCGACACTTGACCAACCCAGACTGTAATCCTTAACCGCGGACACGGCTATTCGAATAGGTTTCAAACTCTGCAGAGGGTGTACTCTTTACCCGCAAGTATAGGATTTCTTTAATCAGTATCGGGACACTGACTAATTCCTATTACGGTCTTTGGGTTGAAAACACACCTAACCAGCACACACTAGCTTAACTTTTCTGCTGCCAGGGATCACCCAAAACAACAGTTAAGTAAAACTCTAAGTGGGAAGGCTACAACCTCCAATAGCATGGGATCACTATTCAAACGCGCGGATTACAAGGGTACACTCCCTCTCGGCTACAACCGGAAACACCCATGCCCCGGACCATGTGGCATGCCTACCGGATGCACCCGGTATCTTCCACCATGGCCTCTCTGTACGGTGTGTGCACGGAAAGGGGTTAACAACTTACTAAACCATACCCTACCCGTGGTAGAGACAAGTGGCAGCACGATTCAAGTATGGGGGTTACTGGAACAAGACTCGATCTACGGTCGACTCAGGAGGCTTGTGTTTCCTGCAGTGATTAGCACAACAAAACATTCTTTCAACCATATCATCAGGACAGGGCCACAACCCTTGCCTGCTTCCACATATATCTCATGACACCACCGTGTCAAATATGGCCCGTGCCCACCGGCACGTCCAAAACAGGAGCACATTCCTGGATTTTCATAATTTATGCATGTTGCAAATTTGAAGGGGATGCATGCGAGAGAAAGTATAATTATGACCATGCATGCATGCAATATTTCTATCCAAATGCCAAATCTATTAAAAGTAACAAACATGCCCTAAATATTCTAGCATGCAAACATTCACCATATCAAGTGTTCAAAATGCTTGCCTTGAGCATGCAGAAATATTGGGTGCACTCCAAAAGTTTGAAATATTCATCCCCCCCTTCATTTCCTATTTTCAAAAATATCTAAATCACCACATAATCCAAAAACAGCATTTAAAAGTATTTCAAATATTTTTGAAATAAATACTAAAATAAACTAGATGATATTTAAGGAATATCAGAAACAGAATAAATTTATTTAGAGTTCATATGAATTAGTTATGGAATATCTAAGATAGAAAACATGATTGAAAGTATTATTTATAAGATTAAACAGAAACTATGCACAGAAAAATGTTCACCTAATTTAGACAAATAAATAATGATTTTAGAAGCCTGCAGAATTTTGAATATATGGATTTGGATTTGAAAAGGGTCCTGTGGAATTTATTTGAAAGCTGCTGTAATGATAAAAGAAGGGATAGAATGGCGCCCTGAGCGCGACTTATCCGAGCGCGCCACTGGGCCGAGCCCAGCTGCTTCGGCAGTGAGGGATGCGTCGACGTCGAAGGCGTACTAGCGGAGTACGCCTCCACTTACGCCGAGCTGGCGCGGCCTGTGGTCACTGACAGTGGGCCCGCCTGGCCCACTGGTCAGGTTCGACCAGGACCACGCGCGCGTCTTCTCGTGGCAGAACAGGGGCGGTGCTCCGGCGACGATTGCCGGCGAACGGCGGCACCGTTCGGCGATCTGAGTCCACCGGTGTGACGAGGGAGTCACGGCGGTCCTTCTGGTACCCGCCATGGTCGGACAGATGGACGGTGTCGCCGGTGAGGTTGCTCCCGGCGGACGGCGGCGTCGGACGAGAGGGGAACTCCGGCTAGGGTGCGACTCCAGTGGAGTTGAAGTTGGGGACGGGTTCGCGGATGCTCCAGGAGTCCAGTGGTGGAAGAGTGGAGAGGGGGAAGGTACTGGAATGGTGAGGATCTTCATGGAAAGGGCGGCGGCAGAGTATGCCGGAGACGGGGAAGACGACCTCTTCCGGTCGTTCTACTGCTCGGGGAAGATCATTGAAGGAAAGGGACGATGTGTGGTGTGCTGCGGTGAGCTCGAGGGGGCCTTAAATAGGCGGGGCGACGCGGTGCCGCGACTTCCAGAGAGCGGACGCGGTGACAACGCCATTACTGCGCCGGCGAGGTTGTTGGGTGGCCGGTGAGGTTCGTTGAGGACGGTGGCAGGCCGAAGTTACTATGGGAATGTGCTGGCGGCTCGGGGAGGTGCCAGGTAGTTTTGGACGGCGCCGTCCACGGCATACAGTGGCGACGGCCATTGATGGCGCTCCGAGGCCGGTGGCGTGGTTGGTGAGGGCGGCGGGGGTTGGCGAGGACGTGGCTGCTTGCAGTGATGGCGGGGCGTCCGGTTTGGCTCGGGGGCGAGCCACGCGTCCAGGGCGTTGACGTCGGTGCGACGTGGCGATGCGGGACTCGTCGGGCGGCGGCTCCGGTCGGCGTGGACGGTGGTGGCCGGCACAAGCGGCCAAGGGAGGATGTCGGGGAAGTAAAAGGGGGTCGAGTTGATCCAGAGGAAGACTCGGGCGAGCAGGGGAGGCAGTAGAGTGGCGACAGGAGCTCGATGCCAGCGGCTGCAATAACTGCGCTCTGCTCGTGCTCCGGACATGCCTCTGAGGTGTTCGACGAAATGCCAATGGCATCTACAGGGACCCAAACAGGTTGACAAATAACAGGATGGTGCCTTTAGTCATGAGAGGAATGTTGGACATGCTGGTTTGGCCAAAAGTGCAAATCTCTAATGCAGTTAAGAGAGAGGCCAATTTCCTTCCATGCCCACAGGGTGTTTGATGAAATGATAGGGCTATATAGGAGGTTGTGTTGGGTGTGAAAGTTGGCAGGATGGGGTCTCTTTTGATGATAGAGATGAGGGTGGAGTTAGTTTGGGAAAAAGAAATACTTGCTAGTGTAAGTTGTACTGGAATTCAGTTCTGGACAGAATATTCAGAGGGGTGTTTGGTGGGTCTAACAGATGCTAATGGATCTGATCTTCTGGAGTTAAGAGTTTGGTAGGAGGAACTAGAAGATGGCCAAGGCTCAGAATTTTTGGGGCAAGAAATAATAGGGTTGTGGTTGAAACCTAGAGAATGGACAGAAATAGAAAAGAGGATGGTTCACTCCAATTTTGCAAAACACCAAGTTGGGTTTTTGCACCAAAGTGATATTTAGGCATCACATGACCTCCCAGAATTATGGTGGAATTTTTAGAGAATTATTTAAAGTAGAAGTAGTGCAACAGAAGCATTTAAAACATTGCAAAAGCTATTAAAAGAAATTTATAAGGCAAAATTCTATTACAAAAATAATTTCTAATGTTATCAAACAAATAATGAAAAGACCCAAGATATAACCAGAGCCCACAAAAGTATTTCCAAACATTTTTCTATATGTAAAGAAGATTTTCTAAGGCAGAAATAGAAAAGGCTCTGAAAATTATAAAAGGGCCTATTATAATTTAAAAAAAAATGTATTTCTAGCCAAATTTTATTTAATGAAAATGTGGTTAAAATTTTGGGGTGTTACAAATTCTAACCCCCTTAAGAAAATCTCGTCCTCGAGATTTGTTAAGGCGGTAGAATCAAAAAGCACACCACCCAAACAAGGCACTCATATGCAAAAATGCAGACAGGGCAATACATTCATGACATACCGTCAAAACAAACATAGCACATCATGCAAACAAACACTACATGCTACACAAACGTACTCACGGCCGTCTACGGTCCGAAAGTGGGATCCACGGGATCAAGCGGAAGGCTTCCCGGTGTTGGAACACATTCTTCTTCTTCCGGAGGGAGCGGAGGAAGTTGAGGAAGTAATCGAAGAACGTGTCCCTCCTGAGTTGGCAGAGGGGGTCCGCCAATGGCGATCCGGGGATTCAGAACAGCAAGGTAGTGGAGATACTCCAGTATTTGCTGGGTGAAACGCTCCTGGGCCATCACATATTGAATGAGATAGACCAGGGCTGGATCGCTCTCCGCACGTCCACAGCGGAACGTAGCTTCTGCTCCAAAAGCAGCGCGGCTTGGGAAATAGCAGTATTCCCTTGTGTTGGCACAAGGTACCGCAAATCGAAGACGGGTGACTGCTTCATACGCAGCAGACTCAATGGCCATGCCTGGCGTTGGCATGGATCTCCCGATGAAAATCACATAGGGAGGGCCTTGGTTTAAATCTGCTGGTGGAATATGTACAGCTGCCCAGTATTTCGAGAGATCAGGAGTGATTCTCGATTTGAACAGCTCATACAGGGGTGGATGGGTGGAGCCAAGAGTATTGCGGGTAAAATCCCACAATAACATAACAAAACTACCAGGTCTTGCATCGGGGGTCCTCAGATAAGCTCCGGGGTGAGACATGGGTGGATGAATGGAGAAAGGGCAGTGCTTGATGTTGATGTTTGCTGGTGTGGAAAAATGAGTGTGGCCTCTTATAGAGAGCCTGGGTCATGAAACATGAAAAGGTGCCGGTACGACAAAGACACCGACTCCGGCGCGGGGCTGTCTGAGTCAAAGCCTCAGGCCTCAACCCCCACAAGAAAAGTGACATGTTACTGTGCGTGTGGTTAAGGGTCACGTCCAGAATTTACTCTGCAACCACTCATCAAGCAATTCATGCCAGATCACACATACTATTAGATAGTGACACACAGGGGGTCTACAAACTCACTACGCCACACAACAGCTACTGCGGAACTAACGGAAAAACCGAGCCACTAGGGGTTGATAACAATTCTGGTGGACTCATTCCACCTGGTTGATATCTATCTTGGCGCGTCTTGCGGATGCCGAGTCGTCTCCGTGCGCTTCCGCGTCGGAGCTGGCCGGAGTAGGATGGGGAGCTACAGGGCTGGAGTAGCGGTGGTGACCTTCGCGGGGTGTCGAGGTCACCGTCCCATTGGAGTAGGCCTCCAAGAGACGACGGAGATTTCCGGGTGAGGCAAAGGCATTGCCCGGGTAGGTGACATGGTCAGAGCTTGGGGGCTCAACCGGCCTTCCAAGTAGCATTATCGGGGCGTCGGTGGAGGGTGCAGCTTCACTCCTTGCTGGGGTCAGGAGAGCGAGCGTCCTGCGGGTCTCAATCAGATCAAGAGTGACCTGATCAAATAGTGCCTCTTGCGCTTTCAGGTAGCGCACCAGATGCACCAGGGCAGGATCTGACTCATGGTCTCCGTTGGCGACCTGGGTCGGGCTACCATAGCCTTCACGGCTAGGGTAGTAGTAGAAGGAGCGGCAGTTAACCCTCGGTGACAGGTGCCGGAGTTGAACTATAGCTTCTCGGGCTGCAAGTTGGATGGATTGGGGCTCATCGGAGGTTGTCCTCCCGGTGAATCGGTAGGGACGCTCCGATGTGGTGCCCCTCCCGTAGATGTGCACCGTGGCCCAGAAGTGATGGATGGAATTACTCGTGTGCTCTTGGTACACGACATATTCCGGTGGCTCGTCGATGCTAAAAGCACGACGGGTGAGATTGGCGAGGATGGTTACGAAGCCTTCAAGCTCGACTGCGGTGGTCTCGTTGTGCACGAGGGGGCCTGTCATCTCGGTGGTTTGATACTGAACTGGGAATGAGGCTGTGATGTGCTGAGCTTGGGGTATGGCTTCCTTTATAGGCCAGCCGAGTCTTCCATCGCACGCTTGTGGATGGGAGAGCTCAGGTGTTGGCGCAGGCACACGGCCTATGGATAGACTGATAGGTTGGGCACCGGCTATCAAAAGATGTCGGTTGCCACTGTGGATGGGATAGACTTGACCGTGGACAGGAAAAGATGTGGATGGTGTGGAAACCTAGGGATGGTGACCAGGCTAAGATAGGATTAGCCAATGGTCAGCCTGGCTCTGATACCAAGGCTGTCGGGGCCGGATTTCGGGAACGTAATATTCCAGAAATTAACCCCTAGTGTCATCACCAGCCCAGGATTGCTGTTACTGGTGGACACATCCTTGTTACAGGTTACCAAGCATTTACAAGAATTTGATACAAGACCATAAAGGTCTACTGATACAACAATGATTCCGGTGGTGGATGAAGGGAAAAGGCTTAAGGATCTTCAACACCGATGGGACTCCATTCCAACAGGAACAGCTGACCCGGATAACTCCTATCCTGCGTGGCTGCACTCCTAGGCTTCGCACGGACGTCGCGGTTTTCTTCCTCGTAGAACTCCTAACCTAGCCAAGTAAATAGCCAGGGACAAGCCTGTGAGTACGTTTGAATGTACTCGCAAACATCATGGACAAAAGATATAACAAATGCAGCAAAACAATAATATGGTCATGGTGAATTAAACTATATGCACATGCTCATGATATACTTATATTAAATGCATGCTGACTGGAATTAAAACATGGCATGATGAATAATATTTAGTGCAGAAGATAAATATTAGCATCAATAAAATATAAAAGAAATGCCGATCGGGTGTCAAGTGACACCACGGTCGGTCTTGAAAAGAAATGCCAGTCGGGTGTCTACAAGAGAAATCGGACGATACCATCCGAGAACTCAGGCGACGCCACGAAAGGACTTGAAAAGAAATGCCAGTCGGGTGTCCACAAGAGTAGTGGCGTGATAAACCGCCTGACACTCGAGGGACGCCACAGAAAGGACTTGGAAATAAAGGCGAGTGTCTGGGGTAGTCTAGCCAGCCCCTGAGACACTCTGGAAAGTAAAAATAAGAGGAACGGGTTAGTCCACAATAATACTCATATCATCCATAATATTCATAACATCACCAGTAGCAGTAAGAATTAATCTGCATAATACTCCATGCTCAAAATTAAATTATTTCCTCCGGAGACCGACTCTAAGACCGACACTTGACCAACCCAGACTGTAATCCTTAACCGCGGACACGGCTATTCGAATAGGTTTCAAACTCTGCAGAGGGTGTACTCTTTACCCGCAAGTATAGGATTTCTTTAATCAGTATCGGGACACTGACTAATTCCTATTATGGTCTTTGGGTTGAAAACACACCTAACCAGCACACACCAGCTTAACTTTTCTGCTGCCAGGGATCACCCAAAACAACAGTTAAGTAAAACTCTAAGTGGGAAGGCTACAACCTCCAATAGCATGGGATCACTATTCAAACGCGCGGATTACAAGGGTACACTCCCTCTCGGCTACAACCGGAAACACCCATGCCCCGGACCATGTGGCATGCCTACCGGATGCACCCGGTATCTTCCACCATGGCCTCTCTGTACGGTGTGTGCACGGAAAGGGGTTAACAACTTACTAAACCATACCCTACCCGTGGTAGAGACAAGTGGCAGCACGATTCAAGTATGGGGGTTACTGGAACAAGACTCGATCTACGGTCGACTCAGGAGGCTTGTGTTTCCTGCAGTGATTAGCACAACAAAACATTCTTTCAACCATATCATCAGGACAGGGCCACAACCCTTGCCTGCTTCCACATATATCTCATGACACCACCGTGTCAAATATGGCCCGTGCCCACCGGCACGTCCAAAACAGGAGCACATTCCTGGATTTTCATAATTTATGCATGTTGCAAATTTGAAGGGGATGCATGCGAGAGAAAGTATAATTATGACCATGCATGCATGCAATATTTCAATCCAAATGCCAAATCTATTAAAAGTAACAAACATGCCCTAAATATTCTAGCATGCAAACATTCACCATATCAAGTGTTCAAAATGCTTGCCTTGAGCATGCAGAAATATTGGGTGCACTCCAAAAGTTTGAAATATTCATCCCCCCTTCATTTCCTATTTTCAAAAATATCTAAATCACCACATAATCCAAAAACAGCATTTAAAAGTATTTCAAATATTTTTGAAATAAATACTAAAATAAACTAGATGATATTTAAGGAATATCAGAAACAGAATAAATTTATTTAGAGTTCATATGAATTAGTTATGGAATATCTAAGATAGAAAACATGATTGAAAGTATTATTTATAAGATTAAACAGAAACTATGCACAGAAAAATGTTCACCTAATTTAGACAAATAAATAATGATTTTAGAAGCCTGCAGAATTTTGAATATATGGATTTGGATTTGAAAAGGGTCCTGTGGAATTTATTTGAAAGCTGCTGTAATGATAAAAGAAGGGATAGAATGGCGCCCTGAGCGCGACTTAGCCGAGCGCGCCACTGGGCCGAGCCCAGCTGCTTCGGCAGTGAGGGATGCGTCGACGTCGAAGGCGTACTAGCGGAGTACGCCTCCACTTACGCCGAGCTGGCGCGGCCTGTGGTCACTGACAGTGGGCCCGCCTGGCCCACTGGTCAGGTTCGACCAGGACCACGCGCGCGTCTTCTCGTGGCAGAACAGGGGCGGTGCTCCGGCGACGATTGCCGGCGAACGGCGGCACCGTTCGGCGATCTGAGTCCACCGGTGTGACGAGGGAGTCACGGCGGTCCTTCCGGTACCCGCCATGGTCGGACAGATGGACGGTGTCGCCGGTGAGGTTGCTCCCGGCGGACGGCGGCGTCGGACGAGAGGGGAACTCCGGCTAGGGTGCGACTCCAGTGGAGTTGAAGTTGGGGACGGGTTCGCGGATGCTCCAGGAGTCCAGTGGTGGAAGAGTGGAGAGGGGGAAGGTACTGGAATGGTGAGGATCTTCATGGAAAGGGCGGCGGCAGAGTATGCCGTAGACGGGGAAGACGACCTCTTCCGGTCGTTCTACTGCTCGGGGAAGATCATTGAAGGAAAGGGAGGATGTGTGGTGTGCTGCGGTGAGCTCGAGGGGGCCTTAAATAGGCGGGGCGACGCGGTGCCGCGACTTCCAGAGAGCGGACGCGGTGGCAACGCCATTACTGCGCCGGCGAGGTTGTTGGGTGGCCGGTGAGGTTCGTTGAGGACGGTGGCAGGCCGAAGTTACTATGGGAATGTGCTGGCGGCTCGGGGAGGTGCCAGGTAGTTTTGGACGGCGCCGTCCACGGCATACAGTGGCGACGGCCATTGATGGCGCTCCGAGGCCGGTGGCGTGGTTGGTGAGGGCGGCGGGGGTTGGCGAGGACGTGGCTGCTTGCAGTGATGGCGGGGCGTCCGGTTTGGCTCGGGGGCGAGCCACGCGTCCAGGGCGTTGACGTCGGTGCGACGTGGCGATGCGGGACTCGTCGGGCGGCGGCTCCGGTCGGCGTGGACGGTGGTGGCCGGCGCAAGCGGCCAAGGGAGGATGTCGGGGAAGTAAAAGGGGGTCGAGTTGATCCAGAGGAAGACTCGGGCGAGCAGGGGAGGCAGTAGAGTGGCGACAGGAGCTCGATGCCAGCGGCTGCAATAACTGCGCTCTGCTCGTGCTCCGGACATGCCTCTGAGGTGTTCGACGAAATGCCAATGGCATCTACAGGGACCCAAACAGGTTGACAAATAACAGGATGGTGCCTTTAGTCATGAGAGGAATGTTGGACATGCTGGTTTGGCCAAAAGTGCAAATCTCTAATGCAGTTAAGAGAGAGGCCAATTTCCTTCCATGCCCACAGGGTGTTTGATGAAATGATAGGGCTATATAGGAGGTTGTGTTGGGTGTGAAAGTTGGCAGGATGGGGTCTCTTTTGATGATAGAGATGAGGGTGGAGTTAGTTTGGGAAAAAGAAATACTTGCTAGTGTAAGTTGTACTGGAATTCAGTTCTGGACAGAATATTCAGAGGGGTGTTTGGTGGGTCTAACAGATGCTAATGGATCTGATCTTCTGGAGTTAAGAGTTTGGTAGGAGGAACTAGAAGATGGCCAAGGCTCAGAATTTTTGGGGCAAGAAATAATAGGGTTGTGGTTGAAACCTAGAGAATGGACAGAAATAGAAAAGAGGATGGTTCACTCCAATTTTGCAAAACACCAAGTTGGGTTTTTGCACCAAAGTGATATTTAGGCATCACATGACCTCCCAGAATTATGGTGGAATTTTTAGAGAATTATTTAAAGTAGAAGTAGTGCAACAGAAGCCTTTAAAACATTGCAAAAGCTATTAAAAGAAATTTCTAAGGCAAAATTCTATTACAAAAATAATTTCTAATGTTATCAAACAAATAATGAAAAGACCCAAGATATAACCAGAGCCCACAAAAGTATTTCCAAACATTTTTCTATATGTAAAGAAGATTTTCTAAGGCAGAAATAGAAAAGGCTCTGAAAATTATAAAAGGGCCTATTATAATTTAAAAAAAAAATTATTTCTAGCCAAATTTTATTTAATGAAAATGTGGTTAAAATTTTGGGGTGTTACAATGCCGTACTCCATTGAATTGGTCGGAAACAGGGGACAGTCGCATATTCGGCCCAGATATGTTAAAAGAAGCCGAGGAAAGAGTAAAAATTATACGGGATCGACCCAAAACCGCCCAAAGCCGACAAAAGAGCTATTACGATCAAAAGCATCGGGAAATAAGTTTTAAGCCCGGTGATGACGTATATTTGCGTGTGTCACCAATGAGAGGACTACAACGATTCAAAGTCAAAGGGAAACTGGCACCTCGATTCATCGGACCCTTCCGTATAGTTGCATGGAGAGGCACAGTAGCTTATCAGCTGGACCTTCCCAAGGAACTGTCCGACGTCCACGACGTGTTCCACGTCTCGCAACTACGAAAGTGTGTAAGCAACCCAGAGAAACATGTGTCACATGAAAACCTTGACGTGCAACCAGATCTCACCTACCGAGAACACCCAGTGAAGATTTTGGAGGAGTCTGAAAGGAGGACCCGTCAGAAAACTATTAAATTTCTCAAGGTTCAGTGGAGTAATCACACAGAGGATGAGGCAACATGGGAAAGGGAAGATTTCCTTCGGGCAGAACATCCACACCAATTTGAGGATCAGCTGAAATCTCGGGGACGGATCAGCTGAAATCTCGGGGACGAGATTTTTCCTAAGGGGGTAGGTGTTGTAACACCCCAAATTTTTGAGTTGGTTTTTCTTCCAAACTTTTGTCCTTTTTGGAAGGGGGTTGTTTGATCTTCTCTTAAAACCATTCTAAAATCCCTTCTGGCCAAAGTTTTTGTGTCTTCTCAAGCTTGATTTTTAGCCTTGAAGTTTTCTCTTGTGTTTGGCTCAAGCACAAGTTGAGTTTCAAAAGAAGTTGTTTGAATTCTCCCCTCCTTGATTTTTTTGCCTCTCAAGTTTGATCTTGGACTTATCCTTCCCTCCAACCTTCATCTTGCCATGACCCCAACAAAAATATTTATCTCCAAGACTCTCTTCACACCTTAGGACAAGTCTTTCATCAATTCCAGCAAGTTGTAACCTTATTGGGATTTTTCTCCCATTTATTTTACTTCAAAAGCTAATTCTGTCTTTTATGGTGGACCTTGGTGATTTACAAAGGAACCACCATGCCTAGCTTGTTGTTTGATTCCAAACCAACTCTACTAGATAGTCTTTAGTACCCACAACCTAGATCCATCTTGTTTCACTGGTCCATAGTTCAAAATTTTCAAATTTCACCTGCTGCAAGTTTGGACCAGATTTGCAAAATTTGGTGAAATTCATATTTATCTTCTTCGAAAAATTCTGTGAAAAATCAGGCAACCTCTAGATACATCAAGAGGCCACTCCACCAAAAATCAGCCCCAGGAACATTGCACACATACCAGAAACATTTCATCAAACACCTAGCCTACACTGTTATGTCAAGTTCAGAACTGTTAACTGAAATTGTCGACAGTTCGACAGTTCGTCAGTTTCGACAGTTCGTCAGGCGCAGCGACAAACCTCGCCAGTACCTCCTTGTCTCGACGCTGCACTACAGCTTCTTCTTATCCAGTCGCCGCACGCTCGCTTGGCCGCTTCTGGGCGTCGGTGGTGCTCTGGCCTGACCACGCCGGCGACTGCCACGGCAACAGCGCCGCCCGTGGCGGCTGACAGAAGCTACCACCGCAGCTCGACGCCGTTTAGCGCCGCCCGAACCACCCCAGCACTCCGCGTGTCCATTTCCAGTGCCAAAACACGCCTGGCACGCCGTTGCCATGGTCTGGCGCGCGCAGAGCGCGTTTCCTGCCGCCGCCGTGCCGCGCGACCGTTCCGTCGGGGACAGCTCGTAACTCCATTTCTCCTGCTGAGTTCGGTGCGGGAATGGAATCACTACAGCTCCTAGATGATGCTCAAGCCCCTAACTTCGCCGTCCGACCACTGCAGCACCGTAATCGACTCGCCTGACTTATCCGTTCATGGCAGCCACCTCGAGCCTCCTATATAAGGCACCCTCGAGCTCGTGCTCGAGCCCGCACACCCTCACTACCTCCCTTGATCACGCCCAGCCTCTGGAGGAGCCTCGAGAGGCCCTTCTTCCCCAACTCCGGCCAACTCCCTCCGCCTCGGGCTCCAGCTTCGTTCACACCGGTGAGAGCTTCTCCGCCGCCGTGGACTCGAGCGTAGCATCCTGGCAACCACCTAGACCTAACCCCCACCTCAATTTGACCCCAGGGACCTTCTCCGACGAGGTCCACGACCACCCGATCCACCGTCCGCCGGAGACAGGGTCGCCGTCGACGTGGGGCTCGCCGACACCTAATTCCACCACCGTTCGACGCGGAAGACCACCGTGAAGCCGTAGGCACCACTCCCCTCCCCTAACTCGCCGCGGATCGACGCCGGCGATCACCGCAACACCAGCGCCGGGGCGACTCTGTTTCCATTTTCAAACCCGACGAGTGGGGCCTCTTGTCAGCCTCACATCTCTTCCCCCGAACTGTTTTCTGAAGGCGCATTCGAGCAAAGTGCGTTTTCCCTCTGCGGTTGACGTACTGCGTACCGATTCGCTTTGCTGTTTTCTGTTCTAGCCCGTGGAACTTTTCTGTTTCATTACAGATGAGTCCCTGGACAGAAACTCTAATATCTTTTAAACTAAAAATGATTTTGAGCTGATTCTTTTTCTGTCCTCTTTAGTTTTCTGCCTAGTTTTTGTCATCTTTATGTGGAAATTTTTGGAGCAACTTTATTTGCACACGCGGTATCTATGTTAGTATGTATTTTGTTTGAATACGTAGATACCGGAGGCCGTGGCGGAGACGCGAACCACACCGAGTTAGGCTCCGACTTATCAGAACCAGGCAAGCATGTTTGAACTCTTGATATGATGAGTGTGTTGCATGGTTGCTCGAGTAGTTCGTTTCATAAGCATGATCATATGGGCATATGTGTATGGCATATTTCATGCAAGTAAGCTTCGGGTGAGTCCCAAAGGATAATGTTTGAACTACCTCGATCATATGGTGATATGATGGGTGGAATGCTGGTATTGTTGGAGCATGCCAGTAGTTGGTTAACTCAGTATCGACGGAGATCATGTCATGATTCCGTTCGTCTCCTTTTTTTAGGTACTATCATAGGCCGTCCGTTGGGATTTCGGTCTAGTCAGTTGTAAACCACTTTCCGAGTACACACCAAGTAGAGGGGCCGGGATGAGGGTTCCATGGCCCTGGATTAAAGCCCGTCATCCGGTCAGGGGGCATGGGTGTTTTCGGTTGGGACCGAGAGGGGGGCACCCCTTAGAGCGCGCAAATATAAATTTGATCCCATGCTATTCGAGGTTGTAGCCTCCCCATCTTAAAGTTTTCCGTGAATGTCGTCGCGGGTGATTCCGGACGACAGGATGTTAAATGGGTGTGTACTGGTTTGTTGGGTTTCTACTAAAACACCGTAGACGGGACTGACCCACGTGGCTAGTAGAACCCATTGGCTATGAGTTAATGGTACAAGCTCTGCAGAGTTAATTCCTTCAGTAGCCATGTTTATGGCCTAGGGTCAATCTTCATGTCAACCCGGTGACCGTCCCTAGTAAATTCTTGTTGGTAACTAGAACGGTGTTCTCGTCAAGTTCATTTGGTAGATGAACTCACCAACTATTTCTGTATTTGATTCACTGCCAGATATACATATCATCATTATACAACTGTTCTTTATAAGCCCTTTATGTGATGTCGCTCAGACGTCCGACTGTGGCATTCTTTTTATTTATAAGCCCTTTATGTGATGTCGCTCAGACGTCCGACTGTGGCATTCTTTTTATTTATAATCCCTTTATGTGATGTCGCTCAGACGTCCGACTGTGGCATTCTCCTTATTTATAAGCCCTTTATGTGATGTCGCTCAGACGTCCAACTGTGGCATTCTTCTTATTTAGAAGACCTTTGTGTGATGTCGCTCAGACGTCC